>ML795114.1:188658-208977 GCA_009831015.1 Picea engelmannii
ACTAAATGAAAAATAAATTATATGTCAGTTGCATGATAAGAGTGTTTATATATATATATATATATATATATAAACAATTTGTTTAAATAAAAAATAAATTATATGATGATTGCATTGTAAGTGTTTTTTAATTTATTTATCCACATGTTAATTTATCCATTACTTGCAGTAGAAGCTAAAGCAGCGAAGTCTCTTTAGTTCTAGTAGGTACCTTTAATTGCAAATATTTATTTATATGTGCATAATATATTATTGTAAATATTTGTTTATATCTGCACAATACTAGACCATATCTAGGTCACTTTTTAGGATTCGCGTTCGTTCTGTCTCCGGGCCCTCTTCCTTGCTTTGGCCTTACACTCAAGTTTTTCCTCTCTTTAGTTCTAGTAGGTACCTTTAATTGCAAATATTTATTTATATGTGCACAATATATTATTGTAAATATTTGTTTATATGTGCACAATATATTATTGTAAATATTTGTTTATATTTGCACAATACTAGACCATATCTAGGTCACTTTTTAGGATTCGCGTTCGTTCTGTCTCCGGGCCCTCTTCCTTGCTTTGGCTTTACACTCAAGTTTTTCCTTTGGAATTTTTAATCTCATGGGTTTGATGGTTATCAACACGTCTAGAAACATTCCAACCTTATACACGATGTGAGATCAAGTTGTTGTGAGACAATGCACTAATTTAATCCCATGGTTCTCTTTCATTCTCCCATGGGCCCTCTCTTGCTTTGGCTATGAACTCAAGTTTTGAGGGGGGATTTATTAATCCCATGAGTTTATTGGTTATACCAGGGTTAGAAACATTCTAACCTTTTACAAGATGTGAGATCAAGGTGCTGTGAGAAAATGTACTAGTTTTTATCCACATTATGTGTATATATTTTTGTTTTTTGGATTAAAATAATAAAATTGTACAAAATACATGAAATTTAAGAATTACATAATCTTCGAAATAATTGATGATCTCATAATATTTCTAGTGAATATACATGTTACATCCCATACTTTCAGTGTTGACGCGACTTGTTCTTTTTCTTGCCTATAACAAGCTAAAAAAGGTCATCTTTTTCAACATTCTTTTATTTACATCCCGACTTTCCTACTGACATATAAATAGAGTTGAGGAAATCTAAAAGTTAATTTCAAATGTGGTAATTCCAAAGGTTAGTACAATAATTTCTTAATATGATTAGGTAAATGTTAAAAAGTAAACAGGTTAACTGATGCATTCAAAAATACAAGGAAGTTATGAAAAATAAATCACATTCATTGATTTGGGAGGACGACTAAGAATATGCCAGCATCTTCAATTGTTAGCCATCAGATTAGAATTTTAGATTAAAAGGTGATTAATTGTGCCATCTCCAATAGCTATATGCCTTTCGGCGTAATAAATGGAAAAAAACATACCATTCCCCCACCAACTTTCCCTCTCTGTTATTGAGTTGACAACTTATCTTGAAAACTACTCCCATGCATACATTAATCTTATCGAGTCATCGCTCGAAATGATTCCAATGGCTAATGCTGTAGGTTAAACGTTCTTCGTTTTGGTTGTTATGTGTTTTTGGTTGTTTTCCAGTTATATGTTCGAGTCATATTTGTTCAAAATTTAGTGAGAAATTGTTGGATCTGTAGAATTGAATGGTTAATTTTGTTTAATTCAAGTCTTTTGAAGATTTTTCAATACACTGAATCTATTTTTACATTAATGTCACCAAATTCCGAGTTAAAAAAACTAAATTTAGCACAAAGTAATGTCACCAAATTTGGACCCAAAAAAAACCAAAACATAAACAGTTAAACAACCCCCTAATGTTAATGGAGTAGGCTAACTCGAGAGCAAACAGACCCGCTTTTCAGGCCAAAAAATGGCCTGAATTCGGTCTTCAGAGGTAGCCTGAGTTTCGCACTATCAAAATTCCATGCATTTCAAAACCTTACCCTAATTGACCAAAATTCTGGATTGACCAAAAATTTAAAACTGCAATGCCCAAAAACCTAACTAAAAAAAAGAACACTCAAAAGGAAAAATTGCTCCAGAGTTAGCCTACTCCAATGCTAATTAAAATCTGTTACAAATAAAACACAAACAGAAGATATAGCTTCAATCTTCTCTCTGAGTATCATTTAGCTTTTCTGTAGAGATATAAATATCTTGGTTTGTTTTTGTGCACAAGTGGCAAGCCGAGTGACGAAAGTTTCAACGGCTCGTGGCACCGGCCTGAGTGACATCGTGAAGTGGACAGTCCCCACCGCTGTTTATTGTTTTGTATTCAGTGTATATATAATTCAAGTTCCTATTAGTTGTTGCCAACGGTCACCACTCCTCTTTTCTTTTCATATAAAATGAGAAGCGAAAAAGGCAAAATATTTTTAATTGGAGAGCTCGCAAACCACTCCAATACTCTAGATGCTTCAACCTAATCTAATTCCACTCATAGTGTTTTTAATAGCAAGGGCTCATAATCATGTTTCTTTTCATTTTATTACGTTAGATTATTAAAATTATTCTTTTATTGTTTTTTATTAAAAAAAAAACCACAAGTTCCATAGTAACACATGTTCCATGGTGAATAATAACTAAATGAAAAATAAATTATATATGGTGAATAATAACTAAATGAAAAATAAATTATATGTGAGTTGCATGATAAGAGTGCTTTTAAAAATGTATATATATATATAAACAATTTGTTTAAATAAAAAATAAATTATATGATGATTGCATTGTAAGTGTTTTTAAATTTATTTATCCACATGTTAATTTATCCATTACTTGGAGTAGAAGCTAAAGCAGCGAAGTCTCTTTAGTTCTAGTAGGTACCTTTAATTGCAAATATTTATTTATATGTGCACAATATATTATTGTAAATATTTGTTTATATTTGCACAATACTAGACCATATGTAGGTCACTTTTTAGGATTCGCGTTCGTTCTGTCTCCGGGCCCTCTTCCTTGCTTTGGCTTTACACTCGAGTTTTTCCTCTCTTTAGTTCTAGTAGGTACCTTTAATTGTAAATATTTATTTATATGTGCACAATATATTATTGTAAATATTTGTTTATATTTGCACAATACTAGACCATATCTAGGTCACTTTTTAGGATTCGCGTTCGTTCTATCTCCGGGCCCTCTTCCTTGCGTTGGCTTTACACTCAAGTTTTTCCTTTGGAATTTTTAATCTCATGGGTTTGATGGTTATCAACACACGTCTAGAAACATTCCAACCTTCTACACAATGTGAGATCAAGTTGTTGTGAGACAATGCACTATTTTAATCCCATGGTTCTCTTTCATTCTTCCATGGGCCCTTTTTTGCTTTGGCTATGAACTCAAGTTTTGAGGGGGGATTTATTAATCCCATGAGTTTATTGGTTATACCAGGGTTAGAAACATTCTAACCTTTTACAAGATGTGAGATCAAGGCGCTGTGAGAAAATGTACTAGTTTCTATCCACATTATGTGTATATATTTTTGTTTTTTGGATTAAAAGAATAAAATTGTACAAAATACATGAAATTTAAGAATTACATAATCTTCGAAATAATTGATGATCTCACAATATTTAGAGTAAATATACATGTTACATCCCATACTTTCAGTCTTGACGCGACTTGTTCTTTTTCCTGCCTACAACAAGCCAAAAAAGGCCATCTTTTTCAACATTCTTTTATTTACATCCCAACTTTCCCACTGACATATAACATAAACTTGTAGATAACTGTTCTATCTTTTTACAAAACACAAAAAGAGTGACTATCACAAGAGGTTGTTTTAGAAGCGGAATTCCATCACTTGTTTTTATACTCCATCAAAATATTCATAGACCCTAAAGGCTCTAGAGGGAAGAAGCATAGCCTCTTTTGACAGTGCATCTTCCTTCTCATTAAGTTCCCTAAGGATGTGGTGAAATGATATCCATTCGAAAGGCTGATATGTCAATTTGATGTTTCTCATTATTGGGGTCAATCTTATGTCTTGGAATTCAATTTTTTGTCCATCCCAATCAATCACCAACTTTGAATCACCCATCACTTGGAGTTTTTTTGACATCCTTTGCTTTGGTTGTTTATGAAAGAATCCAATGGCCAATCAACTCAACTTTGTTGTTCGATCCCTAGCCAGGAGCATATCTAATAAAAAAGTAATGTGAATGATTGAAATATAATACAACTCTCACTCCACACTTTGGAGGGTCACCTTGACTTGCCCCATCAAAGTACCCCCAAGGTATATCATAGTCAATGCAAGAATTGGGTTACGGGGGATTTTTTCTTTCACATCTTCTTTGAAATCTACTTCTTGGTTGAGAGTTATGAGATTTGTTATTTCCGGTTGTATTTGCTTATCCTTGAAAATATCTGAATTACGAGCCCACCATATACTAGAGACAAACAAACTCGGGAGGTTGGCATAAAGCTTGACAGATCTGTCGATTGCCCATTCTTTGAGATTTTCATCCAGGCTTCCCTTGTTCCATCTTGTCTTGGGATCTAATTCTTCTTTGATCAACTTCATCACTTGGGCTGCATAAGGACAAAATATAAATAAATGATCTATGGATTCTGAATCATTCTTGCAAAGAATATAACAGTTGGGTTCACAACATCCTCTCTTTATATAGTTATCCAAATTGAGGAGTTTATTGTTTAAGGCCAACCAGAGAGCAATTTTGCATCTAGTGGGAGCTTTGGATTTCCACAACAAGCCCCACCACCATTTTTGGGGACCTGTAAAACAATCTTCCTCCCAAGCATTATAGCCCAGCTTCACAGAAAAGGTTCCACAGGGTAATGAAATTTTCACATAACATGCCTATAAAAGACCTCCATTCTTCCGCTAAAGCATCAGTGAGTCTCAAAGACTCCTCATATCTCTAACTAGATCTTCCTCTAGGCTGTGGGTCACCCACACTTATATATTTTAGACTAATGATATTTTGGGTCCTTAACTCTCTAATCGGAGGGTCAAAGAGATTGTAGTTTTGTCCTAATCCAAGCTAGGAATCCTCCCCCAAACGTATACTTCGGCCATTCCCAACTTTCCAAAATATCCACCCCCACACCATATTGAATGCTTCGACCAATGCCTTCCATATAATTGATTCTTTTGATGACTTGGAAGGAACTTTAAACCACTAAGCAATGTTCATGTTGGGGAAGTATTTTGAATTCATAACTCGAACCCAAAGAGAGTTTCCTTGCATGATCCTCCATAGATTTCTTCCAGATAGAGCCTTTACAAAGAAAATAATATCCTTAAGGCCCTAACCAACTAGCTCTTTTGGAAGGGTAATTGAGGACCATTTTGCAAGATGGATGCCTCGTTTTTTCCTTTTGACCTTCCCAAAGATATTCAAAGCTAAGTTTTGTAATATTTACTAGCACTTCTTTTGGAATGGATGCTATGGAATTCCAATAGACATGGATACTTTCCAAAATGAATTTAAGTAATAATAGCCTTCCTCCCCTTGATAGGAGCATGTTTATCCATACATAAATCTTCGATTCAATTTTCCCGAGTAGCCAATCCTAATCATTTCTTTTGTAGTAGTCGAGCTTAAGGTAAAATCTGAGATACTTGAAGCCCTCATTTAGGGGTTTTGTTTGTGTTGGAATGATATTGGAGAAGGAGCTTGTTTCTTCGTCCAAGCACTTATGAAAGATAGATAAAGATTTTTGTAGGACAATTTCCATTTATGTTGTGTTGCAGTAGAGATCAATATATTTTTAAGGGAAACAATGTCTCCTCAAGTCCCTTGGACACAACACAAAATGTTGACCACAAATAAAAGGTGAGAGGGTACTTTACTGTCTGAAACCTGTATCCAACACAAACTTTCGCTTCTCCTAGATTTCTTAATCAAAATACTGAGAGCTTCTGCATGATTAAAAAGAGGAAGGGAGAGAGGGGGCATCCTTATATTAATCCTCTCGAAGCTTTGAAAAATTGAGAGGGGGACCCATTAATCATAACTGCAAATGAAGCACTTTTCAAGAAACCCATGGTCCAATTTACGGTTTGCAGATTCATCCCCATTTGCAAGAGTAATAGGTGAAGAAACATCTAGTTCACTCGGTAATATGCTTTGGAGAGGTTTAGTTTTAGGATAGTCTATTTTTTCCTTTTATTTTTCACTAAATGAAATACTTCTTTTGTGATCTCTACAACATCATGAATCTATCTATTCTGTAAAAATCAAAATTTTTCTTCGTTGATAAATTCACTGAGTAAAGGTTTCAGATGCTTCACAATGACGTTCGAGATGATATTGTATGTGACATCACAAAAAGAAATGGTCCTAATGTCCCCAAAAGTAGTTCCATCTTGAGATTTGGGGATTATGAAAAGAAACGTTAAGTTGAAAGATCCTATAACTTTCCCCATTCTTTGTGACTCTCTTACAGTTAACAAGAGATCATTTTTTATCAACTCGTAAAAAAACTTAAAAAAAAATCCGTAATGAATGCATCTAGTCCTGGGCTCTTCCTACTCTGCACCGAAAAAATAACGGCTTGTACCTCTGCCTCTGACACTTCCTCCTCCAGGGCCTAATTCATTTCTTCTATGAAGATCTAAGGGAATTTTATTACTGCATTCAAGATTTCTTGGATAGGATTTCCAACAAGAGCTTTGAACATATTTTCAAAATCACTAGCCTCGTTTTCAACTTTTTCTTTAAAGGAGATTACTAGGTGACCTTTTTCATTTTTAATTTCTTGTATAGAGTTTATGTTCCTCCTAAGATTGGAAAATTGGTGGAAATACTTTGTATTGTTGTTACTAGATTTTAGCCACAATGCTCTAATGTTAAGGCACTGGGCTTTCTCTTCTTTATCCAACCATTCATTTCTAAGTTCTTTCAGTTCCTTTAGTTTCTTTAGCTGAGATTGACTTAAAGGGACATCGTATATTTGAGTGTAAAGGAATGCAAGTATTTCTTCTGTGTCTCTCATGTCTCTCGGATTTTGATCTTTTTAAACCAACACCTACAATTTTATGGCTTTCTTCACCTTTGAAAGATTTGCAGTGAACTGGATCATCATGGGGTCAGGGCCATCTTAGCTTAGTTTATTTCATTATGATTTTACTAATTTTGTGAAGTCTTCTTCTTCAAGCCACACTTAATTGATCTTTAATGGGGGGAGAGGTGCTTCCGATCCAAAACTACATTGAAGAAGAATTGGGCGATGATAAAAAATTCCTCCATCGCTTATAAAGGATTTAATTCATATGTCTGTCTCTAATAAATCCTTTGAGACTAGAAACCTATCCAGGAATTTATCTATTGCTTCTCTCCCGAATTTGAAGTTCTTCCATGTAGTTATCAATTTTATTGTCTCCACATCAACAAGGCATAGCTCCTCAAAGAGGGAGACTAAACATCCCCTTATACGGTCTTCCTTAGGGTTTTCACCCCACACTTCCCTTAAATAAAAGGAGAAATTTAGATCTCCACCAACCACCATGAAGGGGTGTAATGTCTCTGTTGGCCTAGGAAGCATAAGGAGTGGTTCTGTTAGCCTAAATTGGTTCCCGTAGGATAAATTAGAAAAGTCACCTAGGGAACTCAACTTTTTCCTAGGAAATAACTTTATAAAGTGAAAAGGGGAAAAAGGGGAACATGGGTCTTAGGCAAATGAAGTCACTTAAAAATTATAAAGTGTGCAAGCATAAAGTGACTTTAAAAAGAAAATTAAAAGTAAAGTGAGTGGGAAACAACTCAATGGAGAAATAAAAGAGGGGCAATGAGGAGGCACCCCTCATTCTTGTATCTGCTCATTTGAGAAATTTTTTTTGGAGATATCTTGAGAAGAGAGACTAGGGTTTTTGGAAACCCTTCTTTGTTTACTAGTTTCGGTGTTGAAACAATACACCCTAGCTAGTATTGGGATCATAATCACTCAGATTTCGACATTGTGCTGCATTGATAAGGAGAGAATCATTCTGACAATCGATTTATTGAGATGGGTGGAGAATATTCTGAGTGGTTTCTCAGTGCATATTTGGAAAATCGATTTCTTGGTTATTGGTTGAGTTTATAGTTGTGGGCGCTAATATTCTTATGTTGGGCACTTTGTGATTCCTTGGGCGACTTGTGTTGCTTGGGGGTTGACTTGTTTGAAGAGAGGAATCGATGATATCATTGCTAGCTCATATATACTCCTTGTGGGGTATCAATCCTCTGAACTGGGAAGATCTTTTTGCATAAGGTAGAAACAAACAATTGTTGCTTGAATGCCAAGTTATATCTCCAAGATGGGCACATTTATTCTCTATTTCTTGACTGTGGAGCGTTGCAACTATTTCCTGGAGTCTATTTCTATGCTTGGTCAAGTACCAACAATATTTCTGGGCATATTCTATTATTATATGTTCCTATATTTGCAGCTGCATAAATATATATCTGATGGTGTTTCCTAGAGGGGTCGAACCTCTACTTTGAGGTGTCCATTTGTTGCTACTAGAAGACAATATTCCAGTCTAATCAGATCACTACATGAGTTCACCTATTCACCCATTAACTCCAGGTTCTATCTTATTATTACAACATATGTATTTGTTTGTTGATGTTATAAACTAAAACTATCATTGTAATTTTCCTTATGCACGTTCTGGGACAGTCTATATATGATTTTCTTGATTTTAATAAAATGAGCAACCACTATTATAGTTTGTAGTAACATATTCAATGACTGTGATTATTGGAAATTACTTATGAATTTTTAAGAGGTCTCTTCATTGTAAAAATATATAAAAATTGCACCTACAATAGCTAGTATATAAACCGTTTGAAGAAATACCACAGTGACAATCCCTCCTTAAACTCAGAAAAATCACCTCAACTCTAAAGAATATTGAGGTGGGTATCCTACAATGTTATCAGAGAATGTTCCTCTGTAGTTGTGGGCTTTGAGGGGAACTTATAATAAGATTTATGAGACCAAAAGACGAGCAGAATATTACTTACTGAAGACGTAGGGGAATAACCCCTGACCCCCCTGGGTGGGAAGAAGAAGAAGTGGTTAGAGAAAAAGAAACAAGAGAGGAAACACCATCTATCACAACTAAGGGAAACAAAACTATTGGGGAAGAAGATGACACCGAGATCAATAATATTTTCAATATTTTGAATGATTTGGCCAAGGGTCAAAAGACCATGATGGACCTTATGGGGAAACTAGCTAAGAATTCCTTGGAGGTCCCAACAAAGAAGAATCATAATCGTGATGGGGGTTCAAACAATGGAGAGGGTAGCCACTCATGCACTACCATGCAGAGCCACCCCCACTTGTACACAAAATCCCCCAGACCTACTATGCCTCAAGTTTTGGGGAATGATGTTGCAGGTCCATTGATGCAGGTTGATTAGGAGGAGCCCTATAGGGAATATTTAGAGGAGTACATGAGGTTAGGATATGCTTTCCACTCAGCCATGTTGTTTGTGGATTTCTACAATATGAAGAGCAGAAACCGACCGAGAGGGCCCATGAGGGCCATGACACAAAATTTTGAGTTGCAGCGTACCCTTGGGAAGGTCACTATTCCCAACTTTGATAGGGGCTCTAAATGCTCCAATAGATCATGGGTGTAGAAGCTCGAAACTTACTTCCAACTACACCAGATGACAAAGATATATGCCATTAAGTTTTCCCCTTTGCACCTGTATGGCGAGGCCCATGAGTGGTGGTACCATGGGTTAGTCATCTTGGGACATGCTGAGGTTACATCCTACCTAGACTTCACACAGAGACTCATCGAGAGATTTGACAGGAAAGACCATGAGCTTCACTTCAGAGAGCTGGATCAACTCAAGAAGACATGTAGCCCAGAGGCCTATATGTATGAGTTTCAGAGGGTTGTTGTGATGGTGACATACATTTCAGAGGGCCGTTTGGTGATGTTGTTTGTTGAGGGGCTAATGGATCCTCTATGAGAATGGGCCAAGGCCTATAAGCCTACCTCCTTACAGGATGTAGAGAGCAGAGCTTGGGACAAGTAGGATGCAGTTCCCAAAAGCTGGTTTCCGCCCAAACCCACTTTTACCCCAAAGACTAAGGAAATCAGGCCACCTTAGAGAGATTGGGTCGACAAGGCCAAACTGGATGAAGAGACCAGAAGAGAATTGAGGAAAAGTGAATTATGTTTTAGTTGTCAGGAGCCATAGGCACTAGGACACATATGCACTGGGAAGGACAGGATGGGAAAGTCCCATTACATTGAGGTATACTCTGACAGTGACAATGATGAGGATGAGGAGGTGGAGTGGGCACATGACCAGGGACATCCAACATCAGGAGAGGAATCTTCACAGGATGGGGATAAGGACCCAGTCATGGTTTTGATGTCAGGATTTTCGAGGTATCATACCTTCAAAGTCAGAGGTGTTCTACAGGGGCACAAGGTGACAATATTGACCGATGGGGGAGCATCCCATAACTTCATTGACGGTAACATGGTTGAGAGGAGAGGAATTTCGACAAACGAATTCAATGGGTTCACAGTAGTCATACCAGGAGGCCACTAGATGAGTTGCACCAAGTGGAATCCCAAGCTCACAATAACCATGGGAAACTACTCAATGATAGATGATTTCTTCATGGTGGACATAATAGAGACCAATGTAGTGTTGGGCATTCAATGGCTTTACTCTATTGGGAGATACACTATTGATCATAGGACCATGGATATGGAGTTCATAGGCCCAGATGGAAATAAATTGGTCCTACGAGCCATGCACCAGTACCCACCAAAGATTGTTTCATCGCATAACATGGAGGCAGTTATGAGGCATGGTGATATAGAGTGGGTTGTAGGGTGTTTTATTTCTGACAGAGAGCCAGACGACCGTCTGCAACAACTTCCAAAGGAATTATAGGTATTACTCCACAAACATCATAAATTATTTAGTGACATTCCTCCTGACATTCCACCTGATAGAGGTTTTGAGCATATCATAGAGCTAGAAGAGGGGGTCCAAGCAGTTATCAGAAACCCCTATAAGCACCCCAAATATTACAAGGACGAGATTGAAAAAACCATCAAAGAATTGTTGAAAATGGGCCACATCTGCCCTAGTTCTAGCCCATTTTCCTCTTCCATTGTCTTAGTCAAGAAGAAGGATGGTACTCTGCATATGTGTATTAACTATAGGGCTCTAAACAAGAAGACGATCAATAATCGATACCCCATACCCAGGATTGATGAATTAATGGACGATCACAGTGGAACCAAATTTTTCAGAAGATTGATCTTCGATTAGGGTATCATCAGATCAAGGTATGAGAGCAGGATGTAACTAAAATAGTCTTTTGATGCAACTATGGGAATTATGAGTTTCTGGTCATGCCTTTCAGGCTAACTAACTCCCCTTCCACTTTCCAGTCGTGCATGAATCATGTGTTTAATAAGCAACTGAGGAAGTTGTTATTGGTCTTCTTTGATGACATCCTCATATATATCAAAACATGGGAGTACCATCTGCGACATCTTGATGAAGTACTGGGTATTATAGAGAGTCAGTAACTGGATGCAAAGGAATCCAAGTGCGAGTTTGGTATGACATAGATGCTCTACTTGGGGCACATGATTGGGGCGAATGGGGCACAGGTGCACCAACAAAAGATCAGGGCAATCATTGAGTGGTCTTCTCCCAAGAATGTGACAAGACTAAAGAGTTTCCTTGGTCTCTTCACTTACTATAGGGAATTTGTAAAAGGATTCTCATAGTTGATAGTGCCACTGAATGATCTCACCCAAAGGGGGGCTTTCGTTTGGATAAAGGATGCCCAAGAGACATTCGAGAAAATGAAGCAGGTGATGAGTTCATGCCATGTTTTAGCACTCCCTGATTTCACTCAACCCTTTGTCTTGGAGTGTGATACTTTAGGAATTGGGATAGGAGTTGTATTGATGAAAAACGGTCGCCCAATAGCATTTGAGAGCCACAAACTCTGAGAGTATGATTGACAATACTCCATATGTGACAAAGAGATGTTGGTCATAATTCATTCTTTGACCAAATTCCGAAAATACTTGGTGGGAAACAGGTTCAAGGTAAATACCGATCATAATAGCCTGAGGTTTCTCATGCAACAAAAGGAGCTGAGTGAGCGGCAACAAAAATGGATCAGTAAAATCCAAGCCTATGATTTTGCAATTGAGTATGTGAAAGGAAAAAATAATGTGGTTGTCGACGCCCTATCTAGGATACCCACTCTCTCTCTCATATAGATTTTAGTGGAATGGAAGGCACTTCTATTGGTAGAATACTCCAAAAATAGGTTTTCTTGTGAGATACTTGATGGTTAGGTATGTGATGACAGGTACATGGTTATTGATGACATCATATATTATAAGGAATGGATCTATTTAGTACCAGAATCTCAGTTGAAAGACAAAATTTTGCATGCTGCGCATACTTCTCCTTTGGCAGGTCGTCCAGGGTACCTGAATACTTATAGACAAATTCGAGAGAGGTTCGCTTGGAAGGGTCTCAAGACTAATGTATTGAAGTTTGTATGGGAGTGCCACATCTGTCAGCAAGACAAGGTGGAACATACCTATCCAACATGATTTCTCCAACTGCTTCCTATTCCTGAACAAAAATGAGAAAGCATTTTGATGGATTTTATTACAGGGTTGCCTCTGGTTCAGGGGAAGTATTTTATCTACGTGGTGGTTGATAGGCTTACTAAATTCACCCATTTATTTTCCATATCGTCCAAATACTCTCTAGCACAAGTAGCATAATTTTTATTCAAAGAGGTATTTCGACTGCATGGATTGCCCATGACAATTGTTAGTGATCGAGACAACAGATTCATGGGGGGTTTCTGACAGGAGATGTTCAGACTCATAGGGAAAAAATTAATTCTTAGTACCAATTATCAACCTCAGA
The DNA here is from genome assembly GCA_009831015.1 of Picea engelmannii. Taxonomy (NCBI): domain Eukaryota; kingdom Viridiplantae; phylum Streptophyta; class Pinopsida; order Pinales; family Pinaceae; genus Picea; species Picea engelmannii. The sequence continues at coordinate 201,578 of ML795114.1, forward strand.
CTAGAAATACCTAAATTGTGAACAAATGTCTTGAGGGGTGTTTGAAAAATTATGTATCGGGGCAACAAAAGGCATGGATCAAATGGATACACTTGGGTGAGCATTTATATAACAACACTTACCACATGTCGATCAGGATGACACCTTTCAAAGCCTTGTATGCTTATGATGCCATCATCTTTGTGGACCTAACATTTGGGGACATTCGGGCACCCAAATCCAAATATTGGATTCAGGAGAGTCAGGAAATCTTGTGAACTCTCAAAGATAACCTGCAAATGACACAGAATCAACAAAAGATGTATGCCAACAAGCATAGAGTGGAGTTTAGTTTCGAGGTGGGAGACTTGGTATACCTTTGCTTGAATCTAGAAAGACATTCATCCTTGAAAATGAAAGGGGTAGAGAAATTGAATCCATGATTCTATGGTCCCTACACGATTTTGAGCCAAGTCGGGGAGGTGGCTTATGAGTTAGAGCTTCCAGAGGGGTGTAAGATACACAATGTATTTCATGTTTCATGCCTCAAGAAGCTAGTGGGACAACATGTTGTCATCTCTACAGAGATACCACCATTGGATGAGGAAGGGAATTTGATCCTAATTCTAGAGGAGGTGTTGGAGACCAGAGAGCGGAAATTAAGGAACAAGAGCATCAAAGAGTACATGATAAAATGGAAAAATCTACCTATCGAGGATGCTACTTGGGAAGGAGAGTAGATATTACAACATCTTGGATTAAAATTGCTTGAGGACAAGCAATCTCATATGGGGAGGATTGTAATGTCCTGGTGGGCCTAGGAAGCATAAGGAGTGGTATTATTAGCCTAAATTGGTTCCCATATTCTAAATAAGAAAAGTCACCTAGGGAACTCAACGTTTTCCTAGGAAATAACTTTATAAAGTGAAAAAGGGAAGAAAGGGGAACATGGGTCTTAGGCAAATGAAGTCACTTAAAAATTATAAAGTGTGCAAGCATAAAGTGTCTTTAAAAATAAAATTAAAAGTAAAGTGAGCAGGAAACAACTCAATGGAGAAATAAAAGAGGGGAAATGAGGAGGCACCCCTCATTCTTGCATTTTCTCATTTGAGAGGAAGATTTTGGAGATCTCTTGAGAAGAGAGATTAGGGTTTTTGGAAACCCTTCTTTGTTTACTAGTTTTGGTGGTGCAACAATACACCCTAGCTAGTATTGGGATCATAATCACTCAGATTTCGACATTATGCTGCATTGATAAGGAGAAAATCATTCTCAGATTCGATTTATTGAGTTGGGTGGAGAATATTCTTAGTCGTTTCTTAGTGGATGTTTGGAAAATCGATCTCTTCGTTATTGGTTGAGTTTACAACTGTGGGTGCTGATATTCTTATGATGGGTGCTTTGTCATTCCTTGGGCTACTTGTGTTGCTTGATGGATGAGTTGTTTGAAGAGAGGACTCAAAGATGTCATTGCTAGCTCGTATATACTTCTTGTGGGGCACCAACCCTATGAATTGGGAATATCTTTTGGAATAAGGATAGAAACAAACTACAACTGCTTGAAGGTTGAGTTATATCTCCAAGCTGGGCGCATTTATTCTCTATTTCTGGACTGTGGAGTGCTGCCACTCTTTCCTGGAGTATATTTCTTTTCTTTGTCGAGTACCAACAATATTTCTGGGTGTATTATATTATTATGTGTTCTTATATTTACAACTGCATAAATATATATATGATGGTGTTTCCTAGAGGGGTCGAACCTCTACTTTGAGGTGTCCATTTGTTGCTGCTAGAAGATAGTATTCCACTTTAATCAAATCACTACAGGATTTCACCTATTCATCCATTAACTCCATGTTCTATCTTATTATTACAACATGTTTATTGTTTTTTTGATGTTATAAACTGAAAATATCATTGGAATTTTCCTTATGCACGTTTTGGGACAGTCTATGTATGGTTTTCTTGATTTAAATAAAATGAGCAGCCACTACTTCTAGCGTTTTGCTTTGTAGTAACATATTCAATGACTGTCATTATTGGAAATTACTTATGAATCGTTAAGAGGTATCTTCATTGTAAAAATATATAAAAATTGCACCTACAACATCTAGTATACAAAATGTTTGAAGAGATACCACAGTGACAATCCCTCCTTAAACTCAGAAAAATCACCTCAACGCTGGAGAATACTGAGGTGGGTATCCTACAATGGTATTAGAGCATGTTCCTATACAATTGTGGGCTTTGAGGTGCACTTATAATCAGATTTATGAGACTAAAAGATGAGCGTAATATTACCTACCGAAGATGTAGGGGAAGAACCCCAGACCCCCCTAGGTGGGAAGAAGAAGAAGTGGTTAGGGAAGAAGAAACAAGAGAGGCAACACCATCTATCACACCTAAGGGAAAATAAACTATGGGGGAAGAAGATGACACCAATGTCAAAACTATTTTCAATATTTTGAATGATTTGGCCAAGGGTCAAAAGGCCATGATGGACCTTATGGGGAATCTAGCTAATAACTCCTTGGAGGGCCCAACGGAGAAGAATCAGAATGGTGATGGGGGTTCAAACAATGGAGAGGGTAGGAAATAACACACTACCATGCAGAGCCGCCCCCACTTGTACACCAAATCCCCCAAACCCACTATGCCTCATTTTTTGGGGAATGATGTTGTAGGTCCATTGATGCAAGTTGATAAGGAGGAGCCCTATAGGGCATATTTAGAGGAGTGCAAGAGGTTAGGAGATACATTCCACTCATCCATGTCGTTAATGGAGTTCTGCAATATGAATAGAAGAATCCAATTGAGAGGGCCCATGAGGGCCATGACACAAAATTTTGAGTTGCACCATACCCTTGGGAATGTCACTATTCCTAGCTTTGATGGGGGCTCTAAATGCTATGTTAGATCATGGGTGAAGAAGCTCAACTCTTACTTCCAAATGCATCGGATGATAGAGACATATGCCATTAAGTTGGCCACCTTGACCCTACATGGTGAGGCGCATGAGTGGTGGTACCATGGGTTAGTAACCTTGGGACATGTTAGGGTTACCTCTTACCTGGACTTCACATAGAGACTCATCCCAATATTTGACAGGAAGGACCCTGAGATTCACTTCAAAGAGATGGCTCAACTCAAGTAGATAGGTAGCTAAGAGGCCTATATATCTAAGTTTCAGAGGGTTGTTGCGATGGTGACAAACATTTCAGAGCACCATTTGGTGATGTTGTTTGTTGAGGGGATAATGGAGCCTCTACGAGGATGGGTCAAGGTCTAAAAGCCTACCTCCTTACAGGATGTAGTGAGCAGAGCTCGAGACATGCATGATGTGGTACCTAAAATCTTGTTTCCACCCAAACCCACTTTTACCTCGAAGACTAAGGAAATCAGATCACCTCAGAGAGATTGGGTCGTCAAGGCCAAACTGGATGAAGAGACCAAGAGAGGATTGAGGAAAAATGAACTGTGTTTCAACTATAAGGATTCTTTGGAACCACGACATATATGTGTTGGGAAGGACAGAATGGGAAAGGCTCATTACATTGAGGTATACTCTAAAAGTGGAAGTGTTGAGGATGAGGAGGTGGAGCAGGCAGAGGACCATGGACATCCAACATCAAGAGAGGAATATTCACAAGCTAGGGCTAAGGACCCGGTCATGGGCTCAATGTCAAGATTTCTAAGGCATCATACCTTTAGGGTCAGAGGTGTCCTACAGGGGCATGTTGGTAGCCAACAACTCTTGTCAAATTTTATCATGATAAAATGTCGTCGCCAAGGGATAATTTGTTTTTGTAGTTGCCTCCTTATCTTTACAAACTTTCATGTCTTTTTGGCTTTGAGAAGATTCATTGGCCTAGCTAAGTGTAATATTTCTTCGTTTTTAATATATCGTTTGTTTTTTTTAATTTCATGACTGAAAGAATGAAATTATAACAAAATTTTGGCTTGGGTAATCATCATACAGTTTGTGATTTCTTTTTTTCTTTTGCAAAAGGGATTACACCTAAAGGGAATCTATATTTTTATAAACCTTAAAGTTTGTAAGATAATATTTTTATTTGTTGATCCACTACCATTGATTTATTCACTTGGGAGATATGATTTAGTCATTTCTATGGTTGATTATATGGGTTTTCACATTTGGTGTATGCTTGAATGTGCATAACCTTTGGTTAAATTCCAAATATTAATCCTACTCTTACCAGTCGCATCACGATCTGATCACCATGGTACATAACTGACACACTCATAATTCCACATCACCCTTTGTCCCGCATAATTCAGTCTCACATTCAATATTGGAAGAGGTAAGTGGTAGTGGTTTTGGTTTAGTGTTCATTACGCAGAATGGTTTACTATCGTGTGTGTCCTTTGGTTCTTACCCACCCAAAGCTCAAATTGTTAGCTATGGTAGCCTCCCAAGCCCTTAGGTATTGGGCCTCTCTCGATTTTGCAGACCTTTTATTGTTGTTTGTGTATTGGAGATCACAACCTACCTCTCGCTGCCATTGCTATATCTATGTGATAGTACCCATGGTGCCAGTGATAAGAATTGAACCGTTTGGTTCGCAAGACCTCCTCTCTTGTGACGATGTTGTAGGTGACATTTTAGCACATGGATGTGACATTTTCATCAGACGGTTTGAGGGTTATAACCTGGCAGTGGCACATGCTTTCGCTTAGTCGTTTGATGGATCCAAGGCTAAGATTGGGGATCTGCAACTCAAAGTGACCAAGGATTATATAGAACAAGATACGGGTTATCCCAAGAAGGGGATCGATGGTTTAAGAACATCAAAGTCGAAGGCGTGCCTTGGCATTTTTTCATGGCATCTAAGAAATTGCAGTGCTGCCCAAAAGAGACATGGTTTTGCGAGATGGATTCTGAGCAAACAATTACGATTTTGGAAAAACCGTTAAAACCCCATTTCTGAAATGGGGTCATTTACCTTACATACGGGCAGTTTCTTCAGAAATGAATCTATCTCAGAGGTATGCATCGTTTTCTGAATAACAATTTCTCAGAAAATCTGTTTCGTTTGAGTTTTTTTTATTTCCCCTTTCCTCTCTGTGGATTTGAAGATCTGCAAAAAATGTCTAAGTTTTACCAGACAGAGAGGTTGAACCCACTGTCAATTATGTTTCACCATGGCCTTATTCGAATCCTCGTGATTTTGCATCTATCTAAGACTGGGGACAGTTGGGAAAGTTTCTTGTTGAGAAATAATTTTACCCTACCCAACAATATAACTGAATTACCTCTCCATATGAATGAAAACCCCAATCCTTGTAGATCTAACCCTAATATTCCTCCCCATGAGTTGATTTAGGTTGTCCCAAATGAATCAGTTGTCAAGAAAAAAGGCAGGTATGCGAAACAGAGTAATCTGGATGTGAATTTTACAAAGAGGATTAAGAAGGCTGGTAATGTGATTATTAAAAACTCAACAAATTTTAACACCATCATAAATTCAGATGCTTCTTTATCAAATCTCTGAAATGGTAAATATTTGTTTTGATTTTTGGGATTTGGTTTTGTTTGAAAGACAATAAATAGATTTGCTTTGATTTTATTTTTATTATTTTAGACTAGCTACAAAATCTTGTAGCTTGTCTTTTGAAATTATTTATTTTGATTATTATCTAAATTTGATTTTGTTTTATATTTTTTATGAAAACAACAGTTTAGGATGCTATTTTCAAGGAGAATGAGTCATGGGATGAGCATTATTAGACTAGTATTTTCCTATTAAAAAAAAAAACAATGTCATTTATGTAATTATTATTTTTATATAAACTCCTACAGGAGTATTCCTGCTGTTATTCTATTTTTGCAAAACAAACTTACTTTTAGGGATCATCCTCTATCTTGTATGATAGGAGGTAACTAATCCAGAACAAGTTTAAATATTTTTTGTTGTTTAGTGTTAATAGGAACTTTTTCTGGATTATAGTATGGACATATAATTTTTGGAAGTGATATGGGAAAACAATTTGTTGTTGGCTTTAGACCTGTTAAGGATTAAGGAAGGAAATATTCTTAAAACTACCTTTCGAACTCGGTTTGGACATTATGAGTTCATCATAGTACCTTTCGTATTGACCAATTCTCCAACAGTATTCATGAGCTTCATGAACGGAGTATTCCGGAAGTACTTAGACCATTTTGTACAAGTCTTTCTAGATGGCATCCTCATCTATTCCAAGAACAAAAGAGAACATGAGGAACACTTGCGAGTGGTGTTGTCCTACCTTAGAGAGAACAAATTGTATGGGAGGTTGTCGAAGTGTTCCTTCTTCCAGAAAGAAATTCACTATTTAGGACATATCATTTCTGGTGAAGGAATCTCTGTGGACACTACGAAGAGATTATCCCTCACTTTTTTGACCACCTTGAGAATATGTTTCTCGGAGGTTAGGTGTATGTAACACCACCTTTTGACTTATACAACCAAGATTACTTTAGGCCTACACACCTTTATTTTCTATTCACAAGTGAAACTATTAAATAATACACTTGGACTTTTAAGATGTATGAACCTCTATGAATGTTTAAATGTTATTGATGATGATGGATATGATACGATCTACTATGTGAATGTAAATTCTATGAATGTTTAAATGTTATTGATGATGATGTATATGATGTGATATACTATTTGAATGTAAATTCTATGAATAGATGTTATTGATGATGATGGATATGATGCGATATATTGTGTGAATGAGAATCCTACGAGGGTTTAAATGCTATTTGAATGATGTTGGAAATGATGCAAACTATTATGTAAATGATAATTCTATGAATGGGTAACGTTAATTGAATTATGGGATATTATGAGATCTATTCTAACTTGAAAACTTTGATGTTAAAGTTGTTGGTATGTGGATACCGAATTAAGATTATAGTTGTATGTAATTACATGATAATAAATGATAGATATGTATGAGTTTGTGTTACAGACTAATCTGCAGGTTATGGGCTATGAAATAGCCAAGGGATAATGATGATGAAAGTGGATGTCATGACCACTAGCCGAGAAACTATATGGCATGAATCCTTGAATGTGAAATTATCTTGGTTTGGATGCATTGCTATGATATGTGGACCGGTGCAGGATTTCAGGTGGTAAGACTTCCCAAAACTGAATAGACGATGACAAAACTCCCAGTAACATGATGCCACTGTACATTCCATTGTATGGTGTGCACCCAAGTCATGATTAGGAGGGGTTGAGGCATTTCCCACCGTGGTATCCTCCAAAACCTGAAGTCATGGGAGGACGGTGTTAGCTCACGCTCCCCTAGACATGTGATGATGACTGTCAGTTGCCTGTTGGGGAAGCTTGGTCAAGATAGTGACACTTCCGCTTATGGGTTCTATTTGGAGTTAGGTCAATATAGTT
>ML795114.1:242603-259886 GCA_009831015.1 Picea engelmannii
ACACTCAATGAAACTGAGTCAATAGCACCTATATATAGCAATAGTAAAACATCCTGTCATCAATCATGATGCATCATCATCAAGGTTAAGTGGTTCATCATCATAAAAATCCAGATCACTTGCGAGCAAGTGTCCTCAAAGAAGAGGTTTTGTCAGTGTGCCAGAGCGGGATGTTACAGAGTACAAGTAATTTTGAGGTTCAAGTCAACATGGAGCAGTCAACCAAGTCAAAGATATGAGTCACCAACTACTTCCACAAAATCAACACCAAGGATCTGAATAGATCAACATAGTTCCTATATTTTGTAATATGATATCTAATTAGTTAGATGTTTCCTCCATAATATCCTAGTCATTTATGATAGTATCATATGTAAATAATTGTATAAATACTTCTTCCTTCGAAGTATTCAAGGTTGATTTTTTCACCAAGGAGCTATTGTGTAATCTTTTCAAAGGATCGACCAGTAATAAAACAAGATTTTTCATAGGATTCTTGTGTCAGATTGTTGGTGATGTCTCTCCTTGTTTGTTGAATGTTTTCTTATTATCAATGATCATTTATGTATTTCAAATTCTAATCATTAAAAGGAAGTCAATATAACATAATTTATCTTGTATACTTTGTCTCTAGTCTTTTAATCATCTATATGTTTTCATCTAAAATTGAGTAAGGGAATTATTAACTACTCCTTTTATTAGTGGAATCTCATACCTTTTATGTCTTATTCTCCTCATTTAATCTCAATAGATCCAATAGTTTAACTATCCTTCCCTGTGAAGAAAACCTCATAGAAAGTTGAATCTGATCCCCATCTCTAATATAGACCCCATAGCCCAATGGAAACTTAATGCATTCTTTCAACCAACTATTACAAAAAACCAAACAAATTTGGACTATCATAACTAGCCTAACATTTAAAACCTAACCAAATCTAAATCTTAAAGAGAGATCCCTCTCTGAAACTGGCAGGGCTAGATCCCAGTTTCAAAAGTGGTTTTGATAGTTACCTCTTTAAATTTCTTCTCCCCTTCGACAACCTCTGGGAATTACAGAGTGATAACATAGAGACTACCATACTGGTTAACTGAAATGTTTTTCCAACTTTATGAATTGTCTTCCCCAGATAAGAAAACTTTATTTCTTAACAATCAAAGATCTAAATCTCAAGAAATAAATGTTTAGAGTTTGTTAAAATTTGTAAATAATTAATTAGGTTGCTAAAAGTTTAAATTTCTGGATCCAAAAAGAATTCATACCAGATCTCACCCTAATCCAAAACCTGTAAAAGTAGTAGATAATCTAGAAAATTTAATTAGAAAAAGAAGCACAACAGAAATTCAAGGGAGCAGTAGTCCTCTTCCTAGGGCCACCTCTCTTCTAGAGAAGCTTGACACAATCCAATACATCCAGTTTGATCTACCTTTTGAGCATAGATTTTTCATAACCAAATCGGATAGCTTTCTAGATGAAATAGTCCTAGATCAAGCCACCCTCCAACCTAGAATCCCTGAAAGACACTCCCCTGGAGTAGATCGTGATCAACAAATCCTTCAAGACTTTGAGAAATTACAAGATCTTGCATCAGACTTCGATAAAGGTTTTCACAAACAATATATTCAACAGTTTGTTGAAATTTATGCCATTTCTATCTCTGCAGCTTCTATTAATCCTCAAGTAACTCATTCTATATCTCCCAGCCTTGATTCTTTCACATCTTCTATCACTTCTCCAGCGGTCATACAGGCTACAATCCAACCTACTACAGAAGTTCCTGCTAACAAAATTCCTCCACCAGTCCTGGCAGCAATGTATGTTCCCCTTGTTTTGGTTGCCCCCTTACACAATATTCCCTAATATTATCAAACTAGGATTCCTCGATTTGATGGAACTGGAATCCTGAATGCACAAAAACATGTGGAAAAAATGAATGAATTCTTTGATTTACAAGAAGTAGATGAAGAAAATGTCCAAATGAGACTCTTTGCACAAAGTTTGATTGGTGATGTTAAGAAATGGTTCAAATCCTTACCAATTGCTAGCATTGTTGATATTGTTTCCTTTCACCAGTCTTTTCTCAATAGATGGGAAGTAAAGAAAAAAACACTCCAAATTTTATCTAAATATGAAAGTATCAGAAGAAACAAAGGAAAAAGTGTATAGGACTATTGCACTCGCTTCAACAATATCTATAATGCAATTATAACTAATATTAAACATCCTCAAGGCTTAACTTTGATTAAGTTCCCTGATGGTTTTGAAGATGACATGTCCTACCAATTGAGAGAAAGAAACCTTGCAACTCTATAAGATATGAAAAAATGTGATGTGAGTGTTGAGAAAAATCGATTGGCTAGGAGAGCTAGACAAATAACATAATTTATCTTGTATACTTTGTCTTTGGTCTTTTAATGATCTATATGTTTTCATCTGAAATAGAGTAAGGGAATTCTCATATGATCCTTTTCTTAGTGGACTCTCATACCTTTTATGTCTTATTCACCTCATTTAATCTCAATAGATCCAACAGTTTAACTACCCTGCCCTGTGAAGAAAACCTCATAAAAAGATGAATCTGATCTTCATCTTTAATACATACCCCATAGCGCAATGGAAACTTAATGCATTCTTTTAGCTAGCTATTACAAACAAACAAACAAATTTGGACTATCATAACTAGCCTAACATTTAAAACTTAAAAAATTCTAAATATTACAGAGAGATCCCTCTCTGAAACTGGCAGGGATAGATCCTAGTTTCAAAATTGGTTTTGATAGTTACCTCTATCAATTTCTTCTACCCTTCGACAACCTCTGGGAATTACAGAGTGATAACAGGATGAACCCAAATTGTACATATAAATGTAAATGTAATTATACACATAAGATGGTGACATGATGGTACAAGCTCTTTGCTTTAGTTCTACACGCATTGAGTCAATATGCAAGAATCTCATACCAAAGGAGTGCACACATTTTATAATGTATCCCACAACTATGTAAGTGTATGAGTATTATTTCAGTGGGTTAGCTCAAGTGGATGAGGATCATTGTTTTCTCGCATGAGGTTCCAGGGTCGAATCCCTGGCGAGGAGCTTGTTTAGGGATTCACTTGATATCCCCACCGGGTTAGGCCTGTAATAAGGATGAACGGTTTACTTGTTTGACATCCATGAAATGTGGGGAAGAACTCAAGGCTTTCATGTGTTGTATTCCCAGGAAAAAAAAATGTGCGAGGATTGCACACTAAAGGAAGGGTGCACACCATCATGAGTTTTTCATACAATGGAGTAAGTGTGGGTTTTGGGGCTAGAGTGCCTTTGTGTATATTAATTTTGAGGCCATATTTCCAGTGTGGTTATTAGGATGGAGAGAAAGATGTTTAATGGACATCGAGCCATCATTTTAATATGGAATCACACACAAATATTAATGAAAACATATCATTGTTGCAAATCAACCATGGAAAAGGGTATGAGGGGATAAACAACACTAGATATGAAAAGAGGGATAAAAGTTAAGGATAAGGGGATAATATAGAGGGGCTTAAGCCGAAAGGAATATTATATTGATAATCCTTAAAGTATAAAGTATGGATAATTACTTTATCCTACATTCTAAGGATGGGGACAAGTGAGCCCAATGTATTTCTCAACATGACAAGTGTCAAGTTGGGAATATGCATACATAGAGTTGGGACTTAGTTCATTTTTCTATTATTCCATATTGATTCCTTCACTCGAAGAGCTATAATCTGTACCATATTTCTACTATACTTGTACCTATACCTAGGAATATTTGGAGCAAAAGAGGTGGGTTTTCAAGCCCGTGGACTATTCAAGGGGCGGGTTGTTAGGCCCATGAAAATTCTCTCCAGGTGAGAGTATTATTTTGAAATAATTCCCAAGGTGACAAGTTGCAGCTATAGGGCTCTAAGACGTCCTGTCCCACCTTCTGTTGAAGTTTGGAAGGGAAGTGGGGAAGCCAAAGGACTGTTGAGAAGAGAAGGGGAACACTTCCTGAGGTGGGGCATCTATGTGGGAAATGAGGTATTGTAGGTTGTTATCTTGAGTTGGAACATGAGTATGATATATATACTACACTAGTACATATGACTGAATTTGCAATGGTTTTTCGTTGATATTGCCACACTTATTCGTTGCAATTTCCAGGAAAGCCGAGTCTTTTATTCATCGGAATAATTTCATCGCTCTATCGACGATCCAGGTGTGCATGGAAACATCGATGAAATTATCTCTCCATGTGTCACCACCTTCAAGTTCGGTTAACCCTTTGCATCGTCGCAATTTCGACGAAACCTCGTCGCAAGTACAATGAACAACTGTGGCAATTACGATGAAAAATTATGACAAGTCAAAAACTTACGATGTAGATGTTGTATGTGCAATGAAAAACCGTGGCAACTTGCGAAAAATACCCGTGGAAATAGCAACGACATTGATTCATCAAGAACAAAGTTATGACAAAGATGTTGTATGTGTGACAAAAACCTGTGGCAACTTGCGACGAAAGTTCATCGCTATTGCCACGATGGTCAAAATGTAATTTTTTTCCGACGAACTATCGTCGATATTGCGACGATGGAATTAAGTTTTTTTTTATAAATTACACGAGATATGGTATTACCATATTACAATGTAATATGGCATTGCCGTATTACAATGTAATATGGCATTTCCATATTACAATGTAATATGACATTTCCATATTACAATGCCATATTACAATGTAATATGGCAATGCCATATTACATTGTAATATGGCAATGCCATATTACATTGTAGTATGGTAATGCCATATTAACCCATAATTAATTGCAATCCAACATGAAGAAATATGAGCTTGGAAAACAATTTTTGTTTTGTATGGATTTTGTAGTTAGAGGATGTGTATTTTGTATTGACCTAAGAAATATAAAATTCGTTGTAAATTGGTTGATCCAAGATAATTTAATTGAACCAAGGTAATTCTTGGGGTTAACAAATTATTTAGGAATGAAATGTCTCTTAAATGCACATTAGAAAAGGCAAGTATAACCTTTCAATTCATTGCAATTGAAAACCAAGTAACTAAAGCTTTGACATGAAAGAATTGTAATGCATCAATATTAAATCTAATAAAACTTGCACTTTCATTTGAAATCAAAGAAAATTTCGCATGATACATAATGGCGGAACCTTTGATACAAAGAAGGAGATGGATAACATAACACTTGAAACTTTTGTTGGTGCAATCATAATATACCCCAAATAAGATAAGGAATTTTACATCATAGTTTAGTCATTGAAGTATGATAAATATGATAAATATATACATTCGTTTAGGCATTGAAGTATCTTGCAACATTTTGAAGTATAGGCATTGAAGTATCCTGCAACATTTTGATTCGGTAATCAAGTTGTATGATAAATATATACAAAACCACATGGTCAATTTCCTTTAAGACCTATTTGTTTTTATTTGACCATAGCTCTAAAGTTAAACTCTTATGTACTTGAATAATATAAGGGATTACCTACATCTAGCTCAAATTTTGGCAAATGGTTAAAACCTTACAAAACTTGTATATATATATATATATATATATATATATATATATATATATATATATANATGCAAGTCTCACGTCTTTAAGATGATTGTAGGCTTGAAGGGGGATTAAAGTATAAATTTCATAATTTTGTTGTTAAGAAAGGAGAGCCAAGAATAAGCTCATGTGGGAAGCTTGAAGCTATAAAGACGATATAAATTTTAGAGTAAACAAGACTAAATACTATGGCAGTTTTTATATCATGTTGAAACATGAAAAGAAGATGTAATTATCTTCTTCACTCATGTAAAGTCGCATTTTGGAATATTGACATTTATCATGTGTAGTAGATATAATAGAATCTCAAGATACCTAGATCCACACTCTAGATGATAATGGATATAAGTTGAAGAGAATTATATCCTTTATTTACAATTGCATAGGTATCCCAAGGATATAAAATGATAATCTAGACATTTTGGATAAGAATGAATAAAAACTATTTTCTTGGATTGGTCACCATATATGGGAAAATATTCCAATGTTTATGTGGATCATTTGAAGTTGTCTACGCCATCCTCATTATAAGGAGAATTTAATGAAGAGAAATTGAGTCCCAAAGTTGATGGGGATCATCAACTTCAAAGGGAAAAGGTCTACTCCTAGTTGAATTCATATATTTGTATTGATGTCATAAAGGCTTGTGCAAGTGAAAAAAATTTCAATTTGTATGAATTTGGTCAGTGGAAATTTATTACTCACAAGGAGTAATGGTAAACCCGAGGGTTCATGAGAATGTTGAAAGGTATAAATATTGTTAGGTTTGTAAAGTAATTTTTTGAACCCATGAAGACACCATCAGTAAAAAGGTTGCAATTTATGAAAAGGTTTTAAAATCTCTTTCATCACCTATGTATAAGCTATTGCTAAATTTTCTTCTATGTTCTGAATGATCTGGGAAATAATGACTCTTAACACCTTGAAGAATTGGAAACTCTTACGACCCTAAAGGGTCGTTATGACATTGACTCATATATTCTTGTAAAAACATAATGTTATTTGATGCCTCGATAATTTAGGCATAGTGTATATAAGTTGTAACACCCTATTTCCCCCAATTTGTAATTAATCACAAAGTAGGAATTGCCATGCTAATGCATGAGGGAAATGTAAATGTATTATTGTTTGAGTTGCCAATAACTGACTGTGGGGGTGAAGCCTTGAAAGTATTGGACATGATATCACTAGAGGAATAATGTGAAAACTATAAGAAAGGGTTCATGTATCAAATAACCCCAAAACTCCCTTGATAAGGATGAAAAGCCTCCTTCGAATCCCAAGGAAAGAAAATCAGTCAATGAAGAAAGGACCGGTGGTTGAATCACCAACCACCCCCATGAATGGAAGCATGGGCTGTCAGTTCGAAGTACCACGGGGACTTGCAGACCTGAGCTACCTTCTGACAAAAGGAACTGAATAGGACGGGAAAAAAAAACCTTCCCACGTAAGAGGGACACACACACGGGAAAAGAGGCACCAGACGAGGGCGAAAGCTCACAAGGGGGAGGCATGAAGCTCTCCAAAGAATCACAAATAAAAGACCGCTAGATTGATGCTGAAGAGCATCTGAGAAACCTCTATGAGGCCACAGTTGAGTGATAAAGCTCCGAGTTGTAGAAAACATGACCCAAACAGAAGTTGAAACAGAGAGAGAACCCTCGAGAACTGTGAGAATTCCCTGGTGATATCATGGCTTGGCACAGGGGTGGCCAGAGTTTTAAGAATGAATGCCTCTAAGCCTATGGTCGGGTGGAAGGACAAACACCCACAATCAGTTGGTTGGTGGCAACCTGTAATAGATAAGTGATTTCCTACCCTGTGTAACTTAGCTGTGACTGTGTATGAATTGGTTATATTCTGCATGCTTTCAAGAATGTGAATGAATGCTTAATGGATATATTATATCCCTTCTATTTCTACTTGGTTGTATAATTAGGAAAGTAAGGAATTATATGGGTAAGACATGACTTGTTCTCATAAATTTTGGAGTTATGTAGAGTCTTAAGCTAGAGCCATGAATTGTGAGCTCGTCAACCTTAGGTGTAGCCACATGTAGGATGGTTTACTCACCTAGTCGTTCTAAGTCCCTTGGAGGATGGAGTTTGTTAAGCTCATGAGAGGTAGTGTCGATATGCACATGCCCTCTGCAATCAAATAGAACCCCAGAACCCCTTGATAAATAGTTGTACTAAAGACTCTTCTAAGAGTCAAGTCCAAGAGACAGAGCGCAAAGCTCTCAAGTCTTTCATAGCTGACAAAGCTCAGGAAGGATAGCGAGTTTCAAATACCAAAGGAGAGTACCCTTTAATTTGTTAGATGAACAGACGAGATCCTTTCGGGGGATCTGAGGTCTGTCACAACTATTAGATTGGAGGAAGGAATGTAGGTGTTAATGCCTCAACCCCTTTTAGCCTTCGCAAGTAGCGAAGGAATCAGGACCGTAGAGCCAAGGATACGACGGAGCCCTATTGACCGTCGATCTTAGCCTTTACATAGGTAGGAGAGTAGCATTTCCCTGACTCGTGACTTGGAGTGGTCAAGGGTAGGACCGCATGAACTCACGATTCATGAGATCGCGATGTGATCGTGAACATTGGATCTAGGCCACGGGAGAACCGTGGGATCAGAAATTTCGTGGTTATCGCCTATAGAGGGTTTGAAAATTGAAAGAGTTTCTTTTTTACTGTAGAAGTCGGGAATTTCTCATCACTGAGGGCTCATGCAAACACGTGGCACGTCCGTTAGGTGGGGACCACGTGGTTGACAGGTGATGGACACATGTCGCCTGGGAAAGAGTCAACCCATTGTTGACTTATCGTATCTCGGGATTCCGCAAAGGAGGAGCATGAGGGCTCAACACTCCAAATCATGAAGTCACGAGATGCGAGTAGCGATAGTATTTAGCTTAGGAAGAAGGTGACCCATTGTTGACTTATGGTGGCTCGAGGTTTCGTAGGATGAAGAAATTGCACCCTGATCGTTAAGGCCGTGAAATGCCGAGAGACAAGGTCATGTGCGATAGGCAGTAGTGACACAACTTGTGAGCAGAGTATAGAAAAGGAGACACGTGGCGTGTGCATGTCGCTTTAGCAGAGCCCACGTAATGTTGACCTCTCATGTCTCAGCATTTCGCAAAGGAGGAGCACAAGGGCTCAACACCTCAACTAGCGAAGTTCCGAGTGGCACTAGTGTTTGGCCTAGCCTACGGTTACATGTAGCAGGCACTAGTGAGGAAGGAGCCATAACCATATCACATCTCAGGTATCAGCA
Organism: Picea engelmannii; assembly: GCA_009831015.1. Lineage (NCBI taxonomy): Eukaryota > Viridiplantae > Streptophyta > Pinopsida > Pinales > Pinaceae > Picea > Picea engelmannii. The sequence continues at coordinate 251,485 of ML795114.1, forward strand.
TTTGGAGAAAGAGGAGTTGAGAGCCTTGACTCCCAACTCATGAGCTGCGAAAGGCGCTTGCACTAAGGTCAGGTTGTGGTCACTTGGAGGAGGATAAGAGAAGGGATGGTCTGTGCTAGGCCCCATAGAAGTCTCAGGGATTCTGTCCCTCGAAGAAAAAGATGAAAAATTCATTATGTTGTAGTGGGTGTGTTACAAATTGGTATCAGAGCATGGTTACAACACTTGGCCTGCTTGGGCTCATGTATGATCCGCGTAAAGAGACATTGTTATCTGCATTTTCTCTTTAAGAAGAATGACCGCAGAATGAAACTGTAAATTGGGAATTTTTTTAACCCCTCTGTTAAAATGGTAAGTACTCTTATAGGAGTAGGAATGCACTAATCAGTATTACTGATAAGACCTGAGTTTGAATAGCAGAGGTGGAATGAATTATGCTATGAAGTTGCATGAGCCAGAGAAGGGACATGAACTGAGTTGTTCTGTTATAGTGTGACAATGGCTACCTACTAAAGCAGGTAGAGTCTCTTGCAATTGAGATGGCTGGTTAGGTAAGAACTTAAGATCCAAATAAAGAAATCCTTCATGATTTGAGAAATCTGGTAAGGATTGGTAGGATCCTTAGAAAGTTATAATTACTACATTATTAAAAGACTAAACCCTGAGCATATAACTCCTCGTGATTGAGAGGATGGATGAAAATCTATAGGGTCAGATTACCTAACCTATAATGGTTAGAATCGACAAAAATGATAATTTGTTTAAGCAAGATTAAGAGGAGTCCTTTGGGACTATTGCTAATTTCCAAGAGCGAGCCTTGTTGGTTGTTCCCATAAAGAGAGGGTAACATCCGTATGAGTTATGACTACAAGATTAGTTTTGTAAGTAACTTAAAAGCTCAGAAGAGATAGTGGGGAAATTTGGTACGCCGAACATGTGTATAGAATCAAGCTTGTGTTAAAGTTTGAAAACTCTGGAGGTTGAACGCAGAGTATACCAAGAGGAGTAGTGGTTTTAAGTCTTGAGAGGAAACACTTAGAAAAAGTTTCTAAGTTTCGAAGAGTTGAAGCATTCAAAGGTGAAGCGCATAAAACTGAAGTTCGAAGAAAGAAGAAGTATGGAGGATTGAGCAGGAGAAATCCTTCAGAAAAGAGTTTTGAAGATTGGATAGGATCGAGAGTCAAGATCCATCCAGAAAGAACCGAAATGCTTCGAGTTGTTCGATCTCAGAGAAGTAGCGCACTGGTTAGTTTCGAGGAGATACCGGAATTTTGCAGAACCAAAGGGCTTGGAAGAAGCAATGAGAAATTCGTGAAAAGATCATAGTCGTTGATCAAGGAGCGATCTAGACCATTGATCCTCTAGAAGAGAATTTCACAATTTCAAGAATCAAAAGTTAAGGGGTGAAGATTCTTCCAGAGTCCCGAAAGGTGGAAAGCTAGGATTTGGTTAGGACCATTAATTGCTAGAGAGATTTGGACCATGGGATCCAGGTTGCCAGACCCTCATGGATCAAAAGTTTTGGGAAACGGTAGGGCACTATTCGCAGATTCACCGAAACACGGGATCCTGACGTGTGTCTAGGAGTTGACCCCAGGTACCGAGAGAAGGGTCATGTGAATCAAAGAGCCGAGAAAACCTTAGCTTTGGTCATTTGGGTTTTCAGATTTTGGGGATCGAAGAACCAGAGTTCCTTGCAACATGAATCCTTAAATCGCGAAATGAGAAGCACCTTTTAGTTTGGATCGTGGTCACCACTCGTGGTCGCGTGAGGAGAAGGCGTGAGCTAGTATGATGAATACGCATGAGTTGAATGCAGTGTGAAGCTTCATAATAGGAAGCCTGATATTAATACCAGTAAGGTATGAATGATACTAAACGTGCAAAGTAATGCACATGTATGGTGTAAGAGTATAGTTATAGGCACGATATGGTTTTTCCCGATGAGCAAAATACAAAGCAAGTATTGCTTTTGCCAAGGTTGAAGGAATACTATGGAGGCATAGATGACTCCATTCTGGGGAGTCATGAAAGTTTTGTTCCAAATAATAGCCTGAGGGAAATGTATTCCATTTCCTTAGGAAGTGCCGATATAATTAGATGAAAGGGTAAATGAGCAAAGATGCTCTCTTGTCATAATAAGAGACAAATGAATACACCTTTGAGCATCACATGAGAAGGATTGTGAATGAATCTGAATTGACTAATATTAACAGTAAAGATGCATGATTATATTCCTTAAGAGGAATATTTAGTTAAAAAAAAAAGGCAAAACTAGCTCAAGGATGAGGCCATCACAAATAGTGATGGATATGCAACAAGGAAGTTTCATGCCGAAGGAGTTCCTGGTGGAGGAACTGTGTAAGGAATTTTTCAGAAGGATAGAGTCACAACCCTAATAATTGTTGAAGGTTGGACAATAGGCTGCAAGGCCTCTCCATATATATAAGAATCCTGGATTACATTTTGAAAGAATCATGTAATTAATAGAAGACTAACAACTGAATATTGACCATTCCGATAATCGAATGGAAGTGTGTGGGATGCACATGTTCATGATTCATTATGAGCAAAGAGTTTCTATTAAAGCATGTTGCAGTATCCCAAAAAGGGTTAGGGTGAGGCCTAACCAAGGCTGCTCAAAAAAAGAGCAGTTGTGGAAACCGATATAGTTGGTAAGAGGCAAGTAAATCCCCTAAGTATGATTAAATGAATAAATGAGTACATTTAACTGATGAGGCTTGGTTGAATCTGTGATTAAGAAAATGTAGTGAGACCTTAAAGATAACTCAACTGGGCTAAAAAGCCCTAGGTGATGTAGAAATAATTCGAAGAAGGGGAGAGCCCTCAATTATTTCCTTGTTGTGCATTACGTTTTCTATGGGATAAGAAAGCTAATACATTGATGAATGAAAAGGTATTGACACCCTAAGTAATAAGGATTGTATTGCCGAAGATACAATCAAAATTTGTTTGTGTTGCACTTATGGAAACATTTGAGGATGTTTGTGAGTTCGAACGTTATGATACATGCATTCGGTTTAATATTATGACTAATGTAATTATGGCTATGATGATGCATGTTGTGTATAGAAATGAATTAGAGCTATTGAGGAAGACAGTTGCCAACGATGAGCAACCTCAATCAAAGGACGACTATGAGAAGGTTCTTGTGGAACAATTATTGAAGGGACTTTAAAAGTCCCCATGGAGCACCACTGATGGGATAATATCAGAGAGAGAGTGCTAGCAGCCAAGAACCGGTATAAAAATATTTGTTCCTATGTGGCACAAGGTATGAAGGGATTTGGTAGGAACCCCTTCTAAAATATTTTATTGTCTTAGTGTTATGCATAAACTTGAAAGACATTTGTATGCCTTGGATACCCAAGTAAGATATGACTCAGGATGAAGAACCTGAATAATGGAGGTACGAACCTCTGGAAGTAAACACTGTTTATAACCATTGGAAGAATTCATGAATTGATATGTCATGAATGCATTGACAATCAAGGAATGCATAAAGGCATTCATGTGAAATATTTGAGTTCATGTGTAGTGATTTGGGATCATGATCAGCCTATAGCAGGCAGTATGGTCGTACTGTAAGAATGAAAGAAAATGTGTAAACCATATGAGGAAAAAGTTGGTTAACTTCCAACACCCCATGGCCAAGAACTGGTCATAAAGTGTGATGAACTTGAAAAACAATGCAAGAATGTATTGGGTATGAATGTGGCCATGGATATTGGCACAATTGTTAAATCCCTTTTTAAATGTTGAACTACATTTTGAAAAGTTTGGTATGTTGAGATGAAACTAACAATTGTTTGGCTGTGTAATGAATGAATTGCAGGAAGCAAATGGGTCTTGGATATGGCAGTGTTGTAAGTCCATAAGGAAGACCAATTGTCTGTTGAGCCAAACTACAAGGGATGGTATTTCCCTTTTTGAGAAAGTAATTTAATTGTTAAGTATGCACAATTCTGAAATTGTTGTGACGATGTTGTAAAGGTGCAATAAAATGTATATGCATGGAAAAGATAACAAGTTGTTTGGCCGATTGAAGTGGAAAGTGCAGGAAGCAAAAGGGTCTTGGATATGGCGGCATTGTAAGCCCATAAGGAAGGCCAATAGCCTACTGAGCCAAACCGTTATGGGAAGAAAATTCCCATAATTATGAATCTGGTTCCTGTGCGGAATAAATATGAAAACAAGTCATGAGATTGGAAAATCCGTGGGTGACAGATTTGCAATAAAATTCTGAAAGTTAAAATTTATAATGATATCTCATGAGTTTTATATACCTATGATACAAGTGGGAAGAAAAGACATGTCTAGAAAGGAATAGATGAAGGCTTTCAAAGCTGAAGATGATGAAAAAGGGCTACTGCTAAGCCATGATAACCCTGTGATAAGTCATGATTTCCTGAAATAAATTATGTTGAGGTAACACAAGTCAGAGGGACGCCTTGGTAGAGCAAGTTTGAGGGACGCCTCGACTGCAATACTCGATAGAGTCTCCAAAATTTTCCTGTGCGAGAAAACCTCAGCAGGACAAAATGGATCGCCTGAGGGACTGTATAATAGTGAAGGGGATGCCTGAGCCTAGGCCTGGAGGATGAATGACCGCAAGGAAGAGGAGCTCTTATTAATTCTTGTAAACTATTGGGATCATGAACACAGTGGGTAGTTTCTCGTGCAGAAAAACCTTGGAAAGGAAAATGAAATCATGATAGCTCTTGTGAACTATTGAATAGGAATCATGAACCCAATGGGTACGTCAAGGAAAGTGATGAGCATGGATAACAAAACTACCATGTGGATACAGATCCATAAACTTCACAGATAAGTACCGTGCTAGAATATGAAATTTTTCCTTTCTGAATTTTGAACAACAGTAAGATGTTTTCGCACATAATTATGGTTAATATGCTTGTGTCCAAGAATTATTAAAGGCAGATGACGAAGACTCAGATCCTGAGAAAGGACCTGACCGAGGATGAAGCTCAAGACTTCTGAAGTGGCTGAATGAGCAAGGCATGATAGGTGTTTTTGAGAAAGAACACCAAGGACGGTGTTCCTTTAAGGGGGAGGGAATTGTTACACCCTGTTTCCCCCAATTTGTAATTAATCATAAAGTAGGAATTACCATGCTAATGCATGAGGAAAATGTAAATGTATTATTTTTTGAGTTGCTAATAACTGACTGCAGGGGTGAAGCCTTGAAAGTACTGGCCATAATATCACTATAGGAAGAATGTGAAAAATATAAGAGAGGGTTCATGTATCAAATAACCCCAAATCTCCCTTGATAAGGATGAGAAGCCTCCTTCGAATCCCAAGGAAAGAAAATCAGTCAATGAAGAAAGGAATGGTGGTTGAATCACCAACCAACCCCATGAATGGAAACATGGGCTATTAGTCTGAAGTACCATAGGGACTTGCAGAGCAGAGCTTCCTTCTGACAGAAGGAATCATATAGGTTGGCAAAAAAAAACCTTCCCAAGTAAGAGGGACACACACACGGGAAAAGATGCATCAGACGTGGGCAAAATCTCACAAGGGAGAGGCGCGAAGCTCTCCAATGAATCATGAAAAAAAGTTTGTGAGCTTGATGCCGAAGAGAATCTGAGAAACCTTTCCGAGGCCACGGCCAAGTGAGAAAGCTTTGAGTTGCAGAAAATAGGACCCGAACAGAAGCTGAAACAGAGAGAGAACCCTCAAGAACTGTGAGAATTCCCTAGTGATATCATGGCTTGGCACGAGGGTGGCTACAGTTCTAAGAATGAATGCCTCTGAGCCTATGGTCGGGTGGAAGGACGAACACCCACAGTCAGTTGGTTGGCGACAACCTGCAATAGTTAAGTGATTTCCTACCCTGTGTAACTTAGCTGTGACTGTGTATGAATTGGTTATATTATGCATGCTTTCAAGAATGTGAATGAATGCTTAATGGATATATTGTATCCCTTCTATTTCTTCTTGGTTGTATAATTAGGCAAGTAAGGAATTATATGGGCCGGACATGACTTGTTCTCATAAATTATGGAGTTTTGTAGCATCTTAAGCTAGAGCCACGAACTGTGAGATCGTCGACCTTATGTGTAGCCGCATGTATGATGGTTTAATCACCAAGTCATTCTGAGTCCCTTGGAGGACGTAGTTTGTTAAGCTCATGAGAGCTAGTGTCAATATGCACATGCCCACTGCGATCAATAGAACCCCATAACCCCTTGATGAATAGTTATACTGAAGACTCTTCTAAGAGTCAAGTCCAGGAGACAGAGCATAAAACTCTCAAGTCTTTCATAGCTGAAAAAGCTCAGGAAGGATAGCGAGTTTCAAATACCGAAGGAGAGTACTGTTTCCTTTGTTAGATGAATAGACGAGAATCTCTCGGGGGATTTGAGGTCTGTCACGACTGTTATATTGGAGGAAGGAATGTAGGTTTTAATGCCTCGACTCCTTTCAGCCTTTGCAGGTAGTGAAGGAATCAGGACCGTAGATCCAAGGATCTGACGGAGCCCTATTGACTATTGATCTTATCCTTTGCATAGGCAGGAGAGTAGCATTTTGTTGACTCGTGACTTGGAGTGGTCAAGGGTAGGACCGCATGAACTCACAATTCGCAAGATCACGACGTGATCATGACTGTTGGATCTAGGCCACGGGAGAACCATGGGATCAGAGCTTTCATGGTTATTGCCTATCGGGGGTTTGAAACTTGAGAGAGTTTCTCTTTGACTATAGAAGTCATGAAGTGTCAAGCACCGAGGGCTCATGCGAACAAATGACACCTCTGTTAGGTGGGGACCACGTGGTTGACAGGTGATGGACTCATGTCGCCTGGGAAAGAGTCAACCCATTGTTGACTTATCGTATCTCAGGATTTCGTGAAGGAGTAGCCCGAGGGCTCAACACTCCAACTCACGAAGTCACGAGATGAGAGTAGTGCTAGTATTTAGCTTAGGAAGTAGGTGACCCATTGTTGACTTATCATGGCTCGGGGTTTCATAGGATGAAGAAGTTGCACCTTGATCGTTAAGGCCGTGAAACACCGAGAGCCGAGGTCACGTGCAGTGGGAGACAACAGCACAACTTGTGAGCAGAGTATAGCGAAGGAGACAAGTGGTGTGTGCACATAACTTTGGCAGAGCCCATGTAACATTGACCTCTCATGTCTCGGGATTTCGCAAAGGAGGAGCACGAGGGCTCAACACCTCAACTAGTGAAGTTGCAAGTGGCACTAATGTTTGGCCTAACCTACAGTTACATGTAGCAGGTGCTAATGAGGAAGGAGCCATACCCATATTGTTGGGTAGGTGTTATATTCTTTTCCCTAGTTGTAGTGTTTGAGCGCCTGTTCCGGGCTTGCAGGGGGGTGCAGGGGGGCGGAGCCCCCCGCGCGGGGGTTCACGGGCAGCGCCCCCAAAATTTTTTTTTGGGCCGACATATTTTCTCCAGTTTCAGGCCGACATATTATCGCCGGGCCAACATATTTCTGGGACCACATGATATTAGGTGGTTTTTGGCACATGGTTTTTGCCGATGGTTTTCTATTTCGGGTTAAGGAATTAGGTTTTTGGACTAATCTAGGTCATTGGGTTAGGGTTTTGGATGCCGCTGGCTCCTATATGTATATTGTATTGTAAACAATGTAACACAATGTGTATCAATATAATATATGATGGTTTTCCCGGTTTGGGTTTCCAGGTGAAAAATCTCTGTGTAATGTTTGTATTTGCCATTGTATCTTTTCTGTTCTTTTCTGAATATCAGTTTGCAGTAGATATTGTACAAGGTTATAATTTACACATATTGCATCTTGGGTATTGGCATTTGGAGAAAGAGGACTCAAGAGCCTTGAATCCCAACTCGCAAGTTGTGAAAGGCGCTTGCACTAAGGCCAGGTTGTGGTCACTTGGAGGAGGATAAGGGAAGGGATGGTCTGCGCTAGGCCCCATAGAAGTCTTCGGGATTCTGTCCCTCGAAGAAAAAGATGAAAAATTCATTATTCCATAGTGGGTGTGTTACATAAGGGCTATTTATGAACACCTTCCTTAATAATAATAAGAGGAATATTACTAATATAATAGGAAGAGACTTGTGGATGTCACTTGCACAATTGTTGGAGCATACAAAAAGGACAATAATAATGAGGTCCAAAATTTTGTGTACATCATGAATATGTTCAATATACAGGGGGTAGACTAATACATACTTTCATTTCCAAGAATGAGAAATAAACAATGCAAGAACATGTTTAGCTAGATACCTACATCACAGAGGTTGGCATCTTACCACAAGTGAGGTAGGGTTAACAACATGATCTCTTATGGAAAGGATGGAGGATAGATAAAAAGGTAAATATGGGAGGTTGTGGTGTTATGGTAGTTCTA
>ML795115.1:4944-36263 GCA_009831015.1 Picea engelmannii
GATTTATCCTATAACACCCTCTTACAAATCACTCAAATCAAAGGTTTATTTTATGTCTTAAGGATGAAGAAAATGGATAATATTATGTACCTGCCCAAAACAAGACAACAAGGCAAACAAAGCACTTTCTAAGTACCAGATGATTGTTAGCACTTAATAAGACAATAAACCTTCATAAAATAAGCTAGTTGATTATGAATTTGCAGCAATGCAATAGTTTATAACATCAATTAATATCTTATAACAACCACAAGATTCAAGCCTTGAAATTGTTTGGAAAAGATAATAAAAACTGACTTTCACTAGGCAAATTGTCACAAGCAAAATTGGCAATGATTAGCTAGCTTTTAATGTCACTTTTGTAGATATTTTTCTGCAGTTAGATGGATTTATCTATCTTTTTCAATAGTAGCAAGTTTAAATGGTAAAAAGTGCAAGAAAACTACACACAAAACTAGCACTTACCTAGTAAATTCACTAGCAATTATCACAATTGAATTTTGATTGTTTCTAGTGCAAGTTATGTGGGTAAATGTGCCAAATTAATGTATTTTTATATGGTTGTAGCAATGTTTTTCTAAAAAATAAAGTAATCTTAGGAGTTAGTCTAATTTAGGGTTAGAAAAAGTTATTAAAGAGTTCAAGGATAAGATTATAAGTGTTTGCTTGATCAATCACCACTTGTAGAAGGTAGTCTAGTGCCTTTCTATGGTAAATGCAATCACTAATGGCAGCATAAAATCTTAATGGAAAGATATCAATGATAATAATATGTTGAAGGGTGGAGAGGATAAGAGAGGTGTTGGTATCACATGGCCTCAAAACTTAACTTCCAAGACAAAATTTGCTAGAAAGTAACAAGGGTTAGGCCCTAGCGATTTTCTCTTTCCTTGAACAAAATGTAATATAATATGCAATTGGGAAATGGAAGTAGGGTTACTAGAGTTATACAATAGTAGGGATTTAGTATATACTTCAAATTAGGTTCCTTTCAAGAGATTTTAACACATGGAATATTATAGGGAAAAAGATAATAACATATGTCATTTCCCTAGGGTTTCAAGATAGAAATTTCATAATCTTAGACATCAAACAAGTAAAAATAAACATAGAATTCATTCAAAATAAAGAAATGAATAATTTCCACTTAATTCACAAAGAATAATCTGGCAAATTACCCTAGTTGAAGATCCTCCACAAGAAAATAGCCAAAATGCACCAAAAATTGCCTCCTTCAAGAAGTGCACACCACTAGTTTCAACCAATAACACTTAAGGGAGGCCGAATTTCAGACCTCTCTTGAGTGATGAATGAATATTGAAAAAATATAAGAGTTTTATCTCTTATTTATACAATGACAATGACCTTTAATTGTCTTTTAGGTCACAAAAGGCCGACATGGCCAGTTTACATCAAAAATCCAGTTTTTACATAAAATTAACAATTAAAACCCTAATTTGACTTTAGGGATGACAACATGCCCCTCTTAGGGTGACGTTAGGCCCCATAATGGAACTCTAGGCCTCAAAACTGAAATGTTAGGCCTCAAAACACATTAGAATCTACCACACGTGCCAACTAGGACCAAACCATCCTCATGCCAAACCCTAACTAATGATGACAAGGGCCAATATGATGAGGTCAGGGACCTTCAAGGGACAACGTCATGGTAGAAGGGAAAGACCCCCTGGGTCTAGGCCTGCCAGAGTTTCTCGGGGGAAGCATTATTCTTCTTTCATGGTGCCATCCTCTGGTGTCTTTCTTCCCCATTTTGGGGTCACAACATCCATTTGGAGGGATTTTATCCCCATGGAGGTCTGAGCTAATCATCTCCCCATATGTACCTGTCCACCAAGCACATTCTTGCAACAACAAAAATTACGCCCTCCATGGGCTCATAAGTCACAAGGATCATAGAAATGCCAATCATATCCAATAATCAAATTACCCAAACATGTGCATCAAACCCCCCTTCACCTAGACAAATGATCAAAGACATTATGTAGTTTAACATACCAAGTTTGGAGAGGGTCTCAGGATGTCCTATTGGGATAATCCTCCTCAAGTTTTGGGTGTTTCCCAGTTGAAGACTTATCTGGGTCATGTAAGTTTATGAAATGGTGGAAGGGAATGTTTGGGAAAGGGGTGCAGTGATAACAGGGAAATGTAGGTCTTACCTATGGGTGCCTTTGTAGAGGGTGAGTTTCACCTTGTCATGGATGCTATTGTTTCCTAGCCCATTAAATGTCTTTTATTCTTTGTCTTATTTATTTTTCTTCTCAAGAGAATAGTTGGAGAGCATTGTCCTGGCGTGGTGACTAGTGGTGACAACGTTACCCACAAGCACTTCATGGAAATGAGAAGGTTGTATCATGATGATACCCCCTTTCTCTTGGATATGCCACCAAGAGACACTACCCTGGTTTGGTGACCAGATATATGGTAGTTTCATACCTCTACATTCCCATGGACCTAATAGGTCGACTCATGATAAGACCTCCTATCCACCAACTAGATCTTGAGTTTTGTTTTATTTTATGGGTCCCCTTTTCTTACTGAGAAGCCATTTATTTCTTTCTCGTGAATCCCTAGGTGAAGCATATCAAGGTTTCATTTTAGCTTTTAATTTTTTCCAAGTACTTTTACCCTCTAGTCCTTTATTCCCTTCTTCCTACAAGGCAAGGTACAACCCTTACTAGTTTGGAAAACCTAGTGCCCGAACCAAGATAGGGGAAGATGAGAGGGAAAATGATGAAAAGTGGTAAGTATGGAAGGAATGGAAGATGACCTTTCATAGGCCCACCTAGTGGCAACTCATCCCTAAGGGAACCAACTTACTAGGGCACTCTGTCAACCCCCCAGGTATGAACAAGTTAAAGAGCATAATTTCCAAGAAAACGATATGAAACAAAAGAGATTTCAGTGCACATATTCAAATGCTTTGAAAATAAGAGTGAGACATATAATGATACCCAGAATTTTTACCTTATGGAGAAAGTGTTAAGAACCCAATACTGAATACAAAATAACCACAATAGATATACAAGAACAATATGCAAAATCTCCTTTATTACCATCAAACCCTTGAGGTAAGGCAACACCATACAATGGATCCTATTATGGAAGGGATCCTCTCCTGTTCACTTGCCTCTTCAAGGGGGCATCCTCCTATTGAACTACCGCTCCAAATACAATACTTCTCTTCATGTCTCATTACATTGCTTGAATCCCTTTATATAGTGCTACCATCACCTAAGAACATTCTAGAGGATGAATCTTCTAGAATTAGAACCTTCTAAGAAGTCCTCTTACATTTATTATATCTAATTACCCATTTATTATATCTAACTACCATAGTGGGCCTTATTTAATAATATAGTGGACCTAGTCCACCTTACATTGAATGACATCCACTATTATCACTATGGTCCCTCTGGCCCCCCCCACTACCTCTCTAGCTACCTTACATTCCATCCCTCTTATGAAAGCGTTTTCCTCAATGCTTGATGTACAACCATATACCAGGGTCCCATGGATAATTGTGGACCATAATGCTGAAGAAGACTGAAGAACCAAGGTCCCATGTAGAAAGGAAATCCACCATGTNGGGTACCATGTCCAAGTGCTCATGTGAACTCCCCATGGAAGATTTTGGAACCCAATAACCAACTCCAAATGATGCTCCAAAGACTGACACCTATCATGTGGATCCAAATAAGAAGATCCATCCACACAGTGGAAAAGGGTCGTAGCAGAATCTGGAAGGAATAATACCACTTTAGAATATGCAGACTAAACACTAGTAAATAGCTCCTGATGTGGGACATTGATTTTCTCGACAGAAGGTGGAGTGGAGTCATCAAATAAAATATGGAAGTGGTTGTCATCCTAGAAATGACAACTATCCATTTACCAATCATCACAATTATCCTCAAAATCATACCAAACATATATTTCTTGATTATATTCATCTCTAAGGCCCTCCATAAGAAATATTTCCTACATGTTATTCAATGTATCTTGAATACTATGAAAATTATCATTGAGACCGTCTGTGAGACTGTTTGTGAGGTTGTCTGTGAGGCCATGTGCAAATGCATCCAATCTGTCATCCAATGTGTGAAACAATTGGACTTTGAATGATTCAAGAATTTCTTTCAGGTTTTGAGAAGAACTAGTCATTTGAGCACCCTATGAACCCTTCGGTTCCACAGCCGTCACGAAAAAACCCCAAAAAATAGAACAATAAATTACAACAGAAAATCGCGGTTTTTTCTGAAAAAACCCTAAAACACTGTTGAAGTTAAAATGCTCATAACGTCACTTCTTGGACTTCGTTTCAGCTGATTTTTATTTTGAAATTGGGTCAAATTGTGAGAGGAACTCAGATCTGTAATTTGTTTGAGAAAATTCGGCCTCCAACTACTACAAAAATAAAAATAAATTGCACTGCCGTCCGCGGAAAAAACCCTGAAAAATTGCAGATTTTAAAACTTCAGTATCTTGACTTCCCGGACTCTGTTTCGGATGATTTTTTTTTTTAAATTGGGTGTTTTTCTGAGTGGAAATAATATCTGTGATCCTTTTCTACAAATTTTTCACAAAAATATACCGAAAACTTTGAGAATTTCACGGCCCTCTTTTTTTTATCCGAAAACAAAAATCTGCAAAAATAAAAAATATTTGCCCACAATGTCTGCCCAAGGAAAGTTCTCTGACACCACTTGTTAAGAACCCAATACTGAATACAAAAGCACCACAACAGATATACAAGAACAATATGCAAAATCTCATTTATTACCATCAAACCCTTGATGTAAGGCAACACCATACAATGGATCCTATTATGGAAGTGATCCTCTCATGTTCACTTGCCTCTTCGAGGGGGCATCCTCCTATTGAGCTACCGCTCCAAATACAATACTTCTCTTCATGTCTAATTACATTGCTTGAATCCATTTATATAGTGCTACCATCACCTAAGAACATTCTAGAGGAGGAATCTTCTAGAAGAAAAACCTTCTAAGAAGTTCTCTTACATTTATTATATCTAATTACCCATTTATTATATCTAACTACCATAGTGGGCCTTATTTAATAATATAGTGGACCTAGTCCACCTTACATTGAATGAAATCCACTATTATCACTATGGGCCCTCTGGGCCCCCCCACTACCTCTCTAGCTACCTTACAGAAAGACCCATTACTAATTTAGGATCAAGTTGATGGGATGGATGTTGTTGTTGCTGACAAATATGATTCATTGAAGAAAACATGGGCCCTTTAGGGCCAAGATCTAGTCATATGGTTCTTGGCACTCCATGTCTAGGACTGTGGGCCTCAAGACATAATATCCTTAGTTATCCCTAGGATAGGGGATAACATATCCTTTAAAGGGTCCACTCCTAAAACTCAATATGACCCTTTATGCCAATTGAATTATTAGAACTACTACCCGTTACCTTTTCAAGAATTGGTACAAAATATTCCATTGCTAATGCCTACAAATGTGTTGGAGTTCCACCTGGACCCATATGTGATAGGTTGTTCTAACCCTAGTCACAAACCTTATAAACATAAACTTCTTCACTTTTTTGTTATATTTCCTGGGAGACTAGATTGGGATTCTCCAACTCTCAAACTGCCATCTCAGATATCTTAGCTTCGATTATAGATAACATCTTCAAGTTCTCCCTTTGGGCAAAATCTTATTAAATGAAGACTAATTCAACATAATGACATGACTCCTCTTTGAAATGTACTAATATTTTTTTAAAGAATTCTTTTGACTCCCTAACCCCTGCTTTCTTTCACCAAACCTTCGTTGCAAAAGGTAAAGAATAATTTGTTGCAATATGACCATAGAAATGACATCACACACATCTAAAAGGAATTTTGTAGTATTCCAAAAATTGTGCATGGAAAATATGACCTACCACTATCTCCATACTCTTAGTTAAGCCTTCACCAATGTCAAATTATACTAAAATTCTAACCATTGTTTAATAGGTGCTTACCTTGAAGGATTCATCAATGTCTATAATTCTTCCCAATGAATTGTCTATTTCCTTCAGAACTTTGACATATCACATCTCCATGGGAGACCTTGGAAATTTAACCCATGTCTACATTCTTTTAGCCAACTATGACCATAGATCAAAACTCATCGAAAATGGATTCATTGATAGAAAGGTCATTCCCAGAAACCATCTCCCCTTTAGAACCCTATTCAAATATTCTTTAGATAGAAACTATAGAGAAGTTGAACCTCTTCCTAAAAGGTAAAAAAATGGTCGATACCCAAGATTTAGAGACCAGATATTTTGTATTGTCATTAAGGGAATAGTTTGAGATTTGTAGGCCATGGAATTTTCCAATCAAGGCTTTTCCAGAATATTCTAGAGTTTTATCTACCATAGGATCCCACCAAACACCATCCTCACTCTTGATTTCATTTTCTTCACAAGTTTCTTCACCCTTCTCTCTTTTGGTTCCTCTAATGTTTCCATGTAAATTTTATCAACCCTCTTCACTCTACTAATGGTTTCAATATCTAAGCCTACTCCGATAAAATCCAAACCAAGAAAGTAGAGATTTTTACACGAACTATCACCCCATTTGTTTGACTATTGTTATGAATGGATCACACCAAGAATCACCATGGAATCCTTCCCATATGACCTTTCAAGAATTGGGTGATTGAGAACCTTCTCCACTTTACTCCCTCCTTCAATGTTCATAGTAGCAACATATGTTCCTTCTACTTCATCCATAGTTCCTCTTATAGTTTGATACCATTACAAAGGATATCCATAATGGAATTTGTTAGATCCTACATGCAAGATAAGAGTCAGTAATCCCTTTCCAGTTTTGCTGGAAATTCTAATGTTTTCTCCAAACCATTTCCCACAATGTTCACTATTGAAACATGACCACAATCTTCACCTAAGAAAGACAAGTGTGAACGAGTCTTGAGAAATATTGGACATCAATACATGGGATCTTTAGAGTAGTCTAGAATTTTTTTCATACCTATCCATTGGACTAGTCTAAACTTGCAGAAACCCTCTCAATTATATATGGAAATATGTTATGCTTGCGATAGATATCCATCCACCATTAAAATCATGAAGTCAAACTTGCAGACAAGAAAAATAAAGATATCAAATATATATGAGAGTGATATTGTACTACACCTCATCCAGGGTATTTTTTAGGGGTGAATTTTCACCAATTAGCTATTATCTACAATCATTGTCCAAAGTCATATCTTGATCCAGGGGATCAAAAAATGCTCAAAAATCAAAGTGTTTCAAATTTCTCAAAAATGGTTTCATTACATAGATATCATCCTCACGATCCCAATGCAACTTGAATGGGATCAAACAGAGTATGTATGGAAAATATATGGTGTTTTGTTTGGTTTCCCAAACAAGCAAAATTTGATGACTATACAGTCCCTACAAGATGACATGGAAACAGACCGTATAGTCCGTACAACTGTATAGATTATGTGTCATGGACACTTGGCAGAGTGATGTGGACCAACCAGTGGTCGACATGTCATAGGTGATAACTGATTAGGTGGAATAATTTTTGGGTGCCACATGGCCCACTCAGGGGCCACCATGTGGCACCCCACCGACCTGTAAAATGTTAGCTGGAATCTGTGGGGGTTGAACCCTTGACCTCCAAGCGAGTGGAAAGAGTGTAGGTTGAACCTACCAGTCCGCGTGTTGGGTTTTTCTTACCCATATATGGTGCACAAACCTTTTAAGTTTGAATGGGCATTTTGTTTGGTAGAAAAAGGGTTGGGGCTTAACCCCAGCTTGTGGTCACACTACCGGTTTTAATACCATACAACCATAGCATGGGAAAATTTGGGGGAGGGGGGGCAATAACTGACAGGTGCGAGAATTTAGCCCAATACCTAGAGACGTACCTCCACATGACCATAACCTCTGGAGTTAGGTGCTGGAATTGCACTGACGGTGCACCGAAATCTCCCACAACCCAGAATGTGCATGAGAGTTATGTTTGGAGAGAGAGAGTCAAGTTTTTGCACAGTGTGTGCATTTTGGAGGACAATTAACTGTAGGTTTTGGGGGAAAACTTCAAAGAAGGATATTTTTCTCATTTTTTCGCTAAACCAGGTGCAGAAAGAGCCCAGACAAGGGTTTTTGGACATTCTGGAGCCATTGGAGCCATATATTTTGCATTATGAGAATTGTAAAGGACTCTTTTAACACTTTTGAGCATATAATGAAAATGATCCATTGGAAGCTGGACCAGGAGATGTATCCCAAGAGAAGGGTGAACTCCTTTATCATTATGTTGTGTTATGTGCTTATTTTGATGGTTGTTTATGACTGTTTATGTTGTTCATTTTAAGTAAAAAAAAACAATAATTTCATGTGCTTGCAACTTGATCCAATTGCCCAAGACACATACATTTTTCACTTGCAATTTTGTATACATAAACCTTTTCATCTTCAGATCAAGTTGGTATCAGAGAAAAGGTTTTTGAAGGTTTGATTTGTTTGCAAGTGTTTTTTTTTCTGATGCTTACAAGGTTGAAGCTCACAAGAGGAGAAGGGAAAATTTTAGAGCCAAGTTCTCAACTTTCAAGAAGGATAACAATACATTCACCTAAATATTCAAGGAGGAATTCACCAAGTATGGCTCATGAGGAGAGTCATGAAATTCCTACTTCAAAAGAGGGAAATTTCATAAAAGCCTTTTATGATATGAAAAAAATGGTGAAATTTGTATTTGAAGAAAGGAATGCAAGGCTGCAAGGAGAAAGCTCAAACCCTCCAAAAGGTGATGAAGGTAATGGTGATAAAAATACAAAAGTAAATGGAGGAAATGGTGACACTCCACCTCCTTCACCTCCATCTTCCACTTCTTCTACCATTTCACAAACACCTCCAAATTCTCCAAAAGAACATGGTAAAATTCCTCCACAAACTCCTTTTCTTAAGCTTGATATTAAGTTTGAATTGCCCATGTACAATGGAGAAGTAAATGCTGAGAAATTGGATAATTGGATTCATTATATTGAAGTGTATTGTAGGATACAAAGAATCCAAGATGATGAAACTAAGATTCAACTTTCTTCTCTTAGATTGGAAAGTGCAACACTCATTTGGTGGGAAGACAAAACTCAACAGGACATGAAGAAGCATGGTAAAGTTTTATCCTCTTGGAATGATTTTATTGTTGCAATTAAAAGGAAATTTTATCCATTAGCATACATGCATAAAGCTATAATGGATTGGAAAAACTATAGACAAGCTAAATGGAAAAATGTACAAAGCTACACTGAAGAATTTAGGAGAAGAGATTTTATTTTGGGTATAGATTTATCTTCTCAAGAAACTTTACTCAAATACATTGGACGATTGCATAGCTATTTGAGAGACACAATTCTCATGTTTAACCCTACAAATCTAGATGAAGTTTGTGTACAAAAAAATCATTTAGAAGCAAGAGGGAAGAATTCTCCTCAAGAGGGTAGCAAGAAGCCATGTTATAATGGAGACAAAGGAAAGAGTAAATTCAAAGGACACATAAAGAAGAATGATTTGGTCAAGAAAGAGGGAGAAAAACTCACATGTAAACACTGTTCAAAATATGGCCACAATGAAGACCATTGTTGGAAACTTCATCCTGAAATGAGACCCAAAAAGTTCAACAACAAAGGGAAACCAACAACTGTTGCAACTACACAACATGCTTTAGGATCTGATTTAGGAGATGAAACAAAAATCAAAGCCATGGGTTTTCAAGGTAAGGACTCTATTGCCAGTAATAGTTGTTCAAGTAGTAGCCTCAATGAAACTCAACATGAAAAAGAAAGAATAGATATTTTCCATATAAGGGTTATTTCAAAGCATACCAAGATATATACTCTATTTGATATTGGTTCTCAAGAAAACCTCATTTCCGAAGGCACTGACAGGAAATTGAATTTGGAAAACCTCCTTATCCTAAACCATATCCTCTAGGTTGGATATGTGACAATGCAAAATTGCATGTGACAAAAAGATGTAAACTTAGATTTTTCATCATTGCAAACTTTATAGATGAGGTAGAGCTTGATGTCATTCCATTGGATATTTATGGTATTTTTTTGGGAAGCCCATATTTATATGATAGGATAGACATATTTCATCATCATGAGAACAAATATCATTTGTTTAAAAATGGAGTTCAGTACATTGTTAGAGCACATACCAAGAAGTTGAATTTGTCACTTGTAAATGTTGGACAAATGAAGAGATTAGCCAATGCTAGTAATAATTTTGTACTCTTGATGATCAAACCCAAAGACAATGTTGAAAAAGAAGCTTTATAAGGATGTGATGCAAAGATAAAATATGATTTGTATGAGATTGTTAACAAATATGATGAGATGCTTCAGGAACCCAAAGGATTTCCTCCTAAAAGAGGTATCCAACATGAGATCCATTTGCAGCAATATTTTCCTCTTCCAAACATTGGTATGTACATGATGTTAGTCATGGAGAATGCTGAAATCAAAAAAAAAATCCAAGATTTAATTGACAAAGGGGTTATC
Organism: Picea engelmannii; assembly: GCA_009831015.1. NCBI lineage: Eukaryota > Viridiplantae > Streptophyta > Pinopsida > Pinales > Pinaceae > Picea > Picea engelmannii. Next base: position 15,529 of record ML795115.1, read on the forward strand.
ATGCCAAGAACATTGCCATGCGAGTCACCAATTGTTTTAGTACCAAAGAAATATGGTACATGGTGCATGTGTGTAGATTTCAGAGCCTTGAACAAGATTACGGTAAACAATAGTTATCCTCTTCCTAGAATTGATGATTTTCTTTATCAATTGAAAGATGATAAGTATTTCACTAAGTTGGACTTGAGAAGTGGTTATCATCAGATTATGATTGTTGAAGGAGACACATGGAAGACAACTTTCAAAACAAACCAAGGTTTGTATGAATGTATGGTTATGCCATTTGGGATTTGTAATGCTCTTACAACATTCACAAGAGTTATGAATGATGTTTTAAGGCCTTTTCTTGATGATTGTGTAATTGTCTACTTGGATGACATATTGATATTTAACAAATATTGTGAATAACATGTTAGGCATGTGAAGCAAGTCCTAGATGTCTTGAAGAAAGAAAATTTGTTTTTAAAGATGTCTAAATGTGAGTTTAGAAATACCTCACTTGTTTACTTGGAACATATTGTTGGAGGAGAATTGAAGAAAGATCCCTCAAATATCAAGGTCATTTCAGATTGTCCCAATCCCAACAATGTAACAGAGGTTAGAATATTTTTGTAGTATACCTAGGGAGGTAATATGGGGTACCTAGGGAGATACCCAATTAAAATATTGTATATATTTATTTTTATTTTAGAAAAAATTCTGCAAAAATAGAAAACAAATCTTCCCTTCTTTATATTATTATTATGGGAATGTAGTTATGTGTTATTAGTGGAAGTCATTTAATATATGGGAATGTGGTCATTCAATGTAAGGTAGACTAGGTCCACTATATTAATAAAATCCCACTATGGTAGTTGGATGTAATAAATGTGAAAAGGCTCTCTAGAAGGTTCCTAGGAGATAGAGAGAGCTATATAAAGAAGTGTAGGCAATGTAATGAAACATAGTGAATAATATTGTGATTGTACAAGAAAGGATTGCTTGAGGAGTTTTATCCTTCCATAAGGATTAATATATGGTGTTACCCTACCTCAAGGGTTTTCTCTATTTCTTGTGTTCATGTTATGGTGAATGGTTTATGGTTTATTCTTGGTATTATTGAATTATATTTGCATATTTGGTATAGGTACTTAACAATTGGTATCAGAGCACTTTCCTTGGCCAAAGAAGGGAAGATTTGTTTTCTCTTTTTGCAGAATTTTTTCTAGGGAAGAAAAAGAGGGTGGCACACTTTAGGTTCATATATGAAGCTTTACGAGCTGAATTTTGATAAATAAATTGGGTATTTGAATTCCTCTCAGAAAAATACCCAATTTCAAAAAAACAATTATCCGAAACTAAGTTCAGGAAGTAAAGTTATGAGCATTTTAAATTCAACAGTTTTTTCAGGTTTTTTTTCGAAAAAAGCTGTGATTTTTTGTCGTAACTTATTGTTCTATTTTTTGTGGGTTTTCATAGCAATAAGTATTTTACAGGGAAATGTGATGTCCCTAGTATTGAATCATTCATTAAAGAAATAAAGTCAGCATGGGACGAGAATTAGCCCCATTGGGTAGATCTCAAATTGCAAGGTGATGCTGCCATTTGGTGGAAATCGCTTGATTGTAAGGAGATGATGACACTCTCCAATTGAGAATTTGAAAAAATATTGTTAGAAAAGTGGTTTCATGGATAAAATAAGGATAAAGAGAGAACCAAGAGTTTATTTTCATGTGAAAAATCTATATTACAGATTCATCGTTGTATTCATAAATAAAATATCATTGTTTCTATTAACCCTAGTTGCATGCATAATTTTATCAATGTCCAGTTGGTTAATAGATTGCAAGTTCCAATAAAGAATATTCAAAGCACAAAGGTTGAGGGTGAAAATGTTCAAATTTTTAAATATTTGAAGATTACCATGGATACATATGTGTTGCATTCATATTTTTATGCTATGGATATGGATGAAGTGGATATTGTTTTGGGATATCCTTGGATAGAATCAGTGGGTACCATTAATATTAATGTGCAAAAGAAGTTTTTAAAGTTGTGGTACGAGAAAAAGAAAATCACATTACAGGATGTGTCTCTTAGTAAGAAATATGGACCCATGGAAGCTAGCAAAGAAGTTATTTCCCAATTTGAAGTTGAATCAGAGGCAGAGTCTACAGAAGGAGATGAAGAAAAACTACAAGAAGGACATAGTCAAGAAGCTAAGGAGGTCATTGACTCAAAGGCACAAAGTGTTGCAGATTTGAAGAAAAAAGAACAAATTCCTGCAGTTGTTGCATATCGCCATCCACATCATATAGAGACACAAAATTCATCAAGGCAAGGGCATGTGCATCAACACATTTATGCACCAGCAGGGCACCAGACAGGAAACCTATCAAGAGGTGCATGGAGGATTACTGGCACTACGGGAAGAGATCAAGATACAGAAACAATCCCATGGAAACCCCGACATGATGCAGAGAAAGATAAGGGTGGAAAGGTAGCAAATAGACATCATGTTCGACTTCCATTAGGATGGATGGATGGTCATACTTGGTACCAGTTGGCTACATTGCTTAGCTGGTCATATTGTATGGTTTCTTCTCATGTTTCGAGGAAGAAACATGTGAAGGGGGATGGAATATAGTATACTTAGGGAGGTAATATGGGTTACCTAGGGAGGTACCCAATGGGAATGTAGTTATGTGTTATTAGTGGAAGTCATTTAATATATGGGAATGTGGTCATTCAATGTAAGGTAGACTAGGTCCACTATATTAATAGAGGCCCACTATGGTAGTTGGATGTAATAGGTGTGAGAAGGCTCTCTAGAAGGTTCCTAGGAGATAGGGAGAGCTATATAAAGAAGTGTAGGTAATGTAATGAAACATAGTGAAGAATATTGTGATTGTACAAGAAAGGATTGCTTGAGGAGTTTTATCCTTCCATAAGGATTAATATATGGTGTTACACTACCTCAAGGGTTTTCTCTATTTCTTGTGTTCATGTTATGGTGAATGGTTTATGGTTTATTCTTGGTATTATTGAATTATATTTGCAGATCTGGTATAGGTACTTAACACTTTTTGTGAGCAGCCCAATATTGGATAAAGTTTATTACTAATGTTTCTTCAATTGTAGCTCCACTACATGTCATGACAAACATTAAGAAAGTTTTCCAACGGGGAGGCAAGAAACAACAAGCTTTTGATGCATTGAAGGAGAAAACTAGTTCAACTCCAGTTCTTGCACTTCCTGATTTAAGACAGCCATTTGAGATACAAACAGATGCAAGTAACTATGCCATGGGAGTAGTCTTGTTGCAACATGGTAATCCCATTTGTTATCATTCTGAAACTTTTAATGGTGTTGTGATTAATTATCCTACATATGACAAGGAGTTATATGCATTGGTGCAAAGTGTGAAAAAATGGAAACACTATTTGTTGGGAAAATAAACTATTATTCACGCAAATCATCAACCATTTCAATACTTACAATCACAAACAAAGTTACAAAAAGCATGGCACTTCAGATGGATGGGTTTCCTACAACAATTCCTCTTGGTTATCAGGTATAAGAAAGGTATTTATAAAAAAAAAAATGATATGCTTTCTAGACCTATTTTTAGTGCTTAAGCTATTCTTAAGCATAATTCTATCAAGCATTAGAGCTATGTTGAACATTATGCTTTAGGTGCTGATTTTAAAGAGGTTTATGCAACTTTGTGTCATTCTAACCAAGTTGAGGAATTGGATTACCATGTGCATGATAAAATTTTGTATCATCTTGGCAAGCTATGTATTCCATAGGGTGAAAGAGTCAACATCATAAAGGAAGCACATTCTTCTCTTATTGTTGGCCACTTTGGTGTAGGCAAGGCGGTGGCTAATTTGCACAGGTATTATTATTGGATTAAAATGAATGAAAGTGTTTCAATATATGTAAGAGGATGTTCTTTATGTACTACAAGTAATCCTAGAAACACAAAGTTAGGATTGTATACTCCCCTTTCGGTTCCTTCTCACACTTGGTAAAGCATTTCCATTGACATTGTAGGAGGATTACCTATGTCAAAAAAGAATCATGATTGTATTTATGTTGTGGTTTATTGTTTCAGAAAAATGTGTATTTCGATGCCTTGTAAGAAGCAGGTTACAACTAAGAAAATGACATAAATTTTCTTTTAACATGTATGGGTACATTTTGGGTTGCCCAAATATATTATTTCTAATCAAGATTCTTGATTTATTGGGAACTTTTGGTCAAGAATCTGGGCACTCGTGGACACTATTATCACATAAAGTTATCAAAGGGCTATAGGATGACCAAGTCCTTTGTTGCACACAAATTTCCAAACGCAACATTCAAAGAAACCCATTTCAGTCTTAAAATACAAGCAGGGGGCGGGTTCATTTTTCAACGACAGAGATCCCAGGAGCAGTTCAAATCTGCAACCCTCAGGCATTCAGAATTATAAATTTGTGAAAGGTTTAGTTCCATACATAAACCCCAAAATTAAAAATCAAGGACCGCATGTCCTTCTCCAGCAGATGGGCATGATTTACTTCATATTTCGGGTTTCAGGAGTTTTGGCACTTCTCCTCTTGATTTTCTCCGAAGTTCTTTTCTTGGAATGCACAAAACTCTACCACACATATAGGCCATCAACGACTAGGGTTTCAACTTCGTATCTCTTTGGTGTTTTGGAAAACTCTTAGTCAATGAATCCTCTGTCCCCTCGCTCCCAAGTACATGGATCTTTGTCGCATGTCTGTCTCCAACGGACGATCATGATTTCATTCGCCATTTTGGGTTTCGGGAGTTTTGACTCCTCTCTTTTTGGTTTCCTCTAGAACACATTCCTGTGGAGTGCATGGATATCTACCATGTTTCCTCCCAGATCCAATGGCTCAGAACTACTCTAAACTCTAGAGCTTCGATGTTCTCTCTCCCTCATTGTTTTCAAAATCCCGAAGTGTTTATGCTATGGGTTTCAGTTCTTTCGCCACCTATCCATCTAGAACTGACACATGTCACTCATTTCAAGATTTTTTGGACATGTCTTCAGCCTATTTTTGAATGACACATGTCACCCCTCCATCCACGACATGTCATCATAGAGACGCTAGTTGGCCACATCAGCTGCGGGAGATTATCCTCCAGGATGTATTTTTGTTCAAGCGCCAATATTCACACCATCTACATGCATAGTTTTAATGGATCCTAGAATTAGTGGGCGGATAAAATTTAGTAGGGGCACTAAATTGGCAGGGTTGCCCAGATTGTGGAATGTGACTAGATCAATGACCACGCTTCATTACGAGGACATGAATTTCTCAAGCATTAAAATCCGTGAGCGGTCCCACAATCGAAACCATGGTATAGTAAAAGAGCTATGTGGCGAAAGTTGGTGAATTGCAGGATCAAAAGCGGTGTCGGTCCAAACCTCCTTCGATGACCCCACATTCACATGCTTATAAACTTAGAAATCTAAGAGCATCACATGGCCGCCCACTAGGAATTAATCCTCATTGTGATCCTGAGAAAAAAATAAGTTAATGAAAAAGGAGTGGTGGTTGAAACGTCGACTCACTCCATAAATAGAAGGCATGGAGGGTCTGGTCATGGAGATAGAGTTTTTAGACTAGGGTACAACACTGGATGGTTTCTTCTTGCAGGCCCATACTGATATGAGCTTGTGTCTAACAAGAGGAAGCACACACAACCTAACAGAGGGAGGCATAGACAAAAGGCTTTGAATGGAATGGACAGATCACACTCCTATCAATTGTGAACTAATCTGATTATAAATAGATCAGTTCAATATTTTGTAAAGGTCATCAACTGGTTGAGCAGAGCTCCCTGTTTTGTAATATTTTGATAACAATTTTTTTCTTTGGTTTTGTATGAGATTTGAGACTTTCACATTAATAGAAGTCATTTTATTTCATCATCTTGTTTAATTTGTGTTGAAACACTCATGCATGGAGGATACATACGAGCGTTGTAGTTGTATTGCAATGTAGGTTTGATTACAGTATTGTTGTGACCAGCTTTAGTCGGTTTCTTTGTTATCTAGTTTCTTCTTATGCTGAAATGCTCATGCATGGAGGATATAGATGAGTTGTTGTATTTTCATGGTAATGGAGGTTTGATTATTATGCAACTATGATATATTTCAGTTTCTGAAACTTAAGTTCAAGAGTCCTCTTGTGCCTGAGTTTTTCTTCACCAAGATTCTTGATGGACAGATGCTCATGGCAGACTTGTCCACCTTTCTCACTAAGTCTTCCCTCTGCTCACCTTTAACCTTAAACCACTTACTGAAGTTAATGAGGACCTCATTTCCCTATGCATTGATTGTCCAGTTTCTATGTTAAAACATTCTTGTACTCAGTTTTGTCCATTTGACCTCCGTTCTTAAACCTACCTCCACAAACATTTTGATGGGTACTAGGCTTATCCTCTTGTAGTCTGAAGAAACCAAGTTGAAAAATAGCACCACATTTTATCCACAAACTGATGGTCAGACAAAAGTGGTGAATAGAATAATAGTACATCTTCTTCGTGGTTATTGCAACGAACATACTAAGATTTTGGATGAGCACCTACACTACATTCAACATTCTTATAACCAGGATAAGCATTCATCGACTCAAACATATCCATTTGAGGCATGTTTTGGTTACTTGGCAAAATATCCTTTAGATTTTATCTTTGGGAAGGATATTGCAATTTATGGTTATAATGAAATTGATAGAGCAAACAAGTTCATTGAACAAATTCAATTGGTGCATAAAATGGTACAAGAATAGTTGGAAAAGAGCCAAGCCAAGTACAAGACAAGACATGAAAAGCATCATGTTGATCACAGTTTCCAATTTGGAGATGAAGTTTTTCTTTACATTATTAAAGAGAGGATTAAAGGAGAAGGAAAAAAGATGAAACCAATTAGATATGGACCTTTTAAGATTCTTGAAAAAATTGTTAACAATGCCTTCCATTTGGATTTGCATCCTTATATGCAAATGTATGCAGTTGTTAATGTTGATAATTTGATATTGTATGAGCCTCCTTTTGATTTATGATCAAGGAGAGCATGTTCATATTTCTTCGATAGAGGATTTCTCTCCAAAATATCTTTCAAAATTGCATGAGGATACAATCCTTGACAGAAAGACAAGAACTTCAAAATGAGGGAATGTGGAGTACCTTTGTGTTGGTCTCAAAGGCACAAATCCAAGAAAAGATAAATGGATTGAGGTTGGAAGGGTGAGGGAACTATAACCTAATCTACAGATTGAATGAAAATAGTCTTTTGGAGTTCCAAAATATTCCTAATGGGGAGGAGTGATCCAAGGGATAAAAAATGCTCAAAAATCAAAGTGTTTGAAATTGCTTGAAAATGGTTTCATTGGATATATCTCATATTAATGATCCCAACACAACTTGAATGGGCTCAAATGGAGTCCATATGGAAAAGATATGGTGTTTTGTGAGTTTTCCCAAACATGTAAAAAATTTTGACTGTACAATCCGTACAGGATGATGTGTCAGTCGATCGTACAACCATACAAATGATGTGGCATGGAAACTTGTCAGAGTGGCATGGACCAGCTAGTGGTCAACATGTGGCAGGTGGAAGTTGATTAGGTGGAAAAAAGTTTGGGTGTCACGTGGCCAACTTAGAGGACGCCACGTGGCACCCCACCGACCTGTAAAATGTTGGTTGGACTCTGCGGGGGTTGAACCCTTGACCTATGGGTGAGTGGAAAGAGTGTAGGCCAGAGCTACCATTCCATCTTCCAGGTGTTTCTTACCCGTATATGGTGAGAAAACCTTTTAAGTTTGAATGGGAGATTTGTTTGGCGAAAAAAGGGTCGGGGCTTAGACCTATCCCATGGTCACACTGTCAGTTTTAATACCATACAACCAGAGCGAGGGAAAAGGTGGGGGGGTCAGCTGACAAGTGTGGGTGGTTAGCCCAACACCTGGACACATACCCCCACATGACCATAATCTCCAGAGTTAGGTGTTGGAATTGCGCTAACGGCGTGCCAAAATCTCCCACAACCCAGAATGTGTGCGAGAGCTAGGTTTGGAGAGAGGGAGCTGAGTTTTTGCACATTGTTTGTGTTTTGGAGGAAAGTTTGACTGTAGATTTTGGGGAAAAACTTCAGAGAAGGATATTTTTCTCATTGTTTGGCCAAACCAAGTGTAGAAAGAGCCTAGATAGGGGTTTTTGGACATTCTGGAGCCATCTATTTTGCATTCTGAGCATTGTATAGAATTGTTTTAACACTTTTGAGCATATAATGAAAATGATCCATTAGAATCTGGACCAAGAGATGTATCCCAAGAGAGGGGCGAACTTCTTTATCATTTTGTTGTTTTATGTGATTATTTATATGGTTGTTTATGACTATTTATGTTGTTCATTTTAAGTAAAAAAAACTCAATAAGTTCATGTGCTTGCAACTTGATCCAATTTCCCAAGACACATACATTTTACACTTGCAATTTTGTATACACAAACCTTTTCATTTTCATATCATAGATGGAACCAAATATAGTAGCCAAAGTTGTGGTCCAGAGTCATAATTTTATCTAGGATACAGATTTAGTGTCATGCTCTAGAGAAGCGAATGGAAGGAACATTGATCTAGATTGGTTTCCTCTAATATTTTGGAGACCAAAGGGCCTCTCAATCAAGAGGAGTGATCTGAAATAAATTAGAACAAGTGAATGGTTGTAATTCTTAGTACCTAAGTGTAATTCGTCGATTAATGAGGGCAGGGAAATGATAAAATACAATGCAAGTTTTAAAAAATTAAATGAAACAAAAGAAAGGAAAAACAAAAAATTAAATAAAACAAGAAAATGAAAATAGGAGAGAGAAAGAGAGAGGAATGGAAAATGAAAGGTTAGTCTCTTTTCCTTCCTATTACCCCAAATTGTCCTATATCTTCTTGTAACTTAAATATCAATGGATATTTTGGGCCAAGAGGAGAGAATACAAAGGAGGAGGAGCTATGTTCTTATGAGAGTGTTAATGGTTTTTGGATGGAATTTCTATCCCAATTGTGTTAAGTGAATGGATACGATGATTGCATCTGTATTATTCAACTCCATAGTTTCATTCTCAATTGGAAATTGAAGAACTTCAATAGATATGTTGTGTCCACTATTCAATTTGCAAGAGGTTTAATATGTAATGTTTCCACTAACTATTTTTTTCATTATTTTAGTTAGATTTCTAATTTCTATCTAGCAAATTTGGTGTGTGTTGAATACATACACAGTCATAGCTTCCTTCACCTAGTCATACACAACAATTGGAAGAGGTTTCAAAGCTATACATTTCACATTGAGAATATTGGAGGTTACACAAAGATATATCCATATCTTGGAGGCCATCCACATGCCATACATACCATACACAACTTGATACATTGTCTTATTTATGTTGTTGGGAATGTGCATGGGATGAACCATTCACTAGTTGGTAACATGTGCCATCAAAAGAATGGTCGAGTGGGATCGTAAATGCATTTAATTTCTATCCATTCATGCATTTTAGGTTTCATGTATTTTGGCATATCATGCATAGGGCGTTTTCTTGTTTTTTTTTATTGTCACCTTCTCATGAAGTTGTTCCACATAAGTGTTCAATATTGGCCATGTCTCACATGTTTCAATTGACATCCATCTCATATTTTATAATTAGTATCCGTATCATATGTATTAATTAATTTTTATCTCATATGTGGTTTAATTAATATCCATATAACAATAGTTTTAAATAATTTCCATTTCATATAGGAGTATCAGCTGAATGGAGTTTGATCATAGGAACATGAAACTTGTGAAGACATTGTGAATTATATGCTAATTTCCATTTATAAATACATACATGGTACTATTTTATTTTAGAAGACAATGTATATATATGTAAGATTTGCATAGTATTAAAAGTTTGAGTTGAAGTATGTTTTTCCTTATTACCATAATAATACATTGTAATTATTGTTTGCTTGACTTTAGGGTTGAAGTAGTTGATCATGTTGTTTCCAGAATTTCATTTTTATGTTGATTTGGTTCCATTGAGAATAAAGCCATAATCCTTGTGTGTAAGAAGTTTTGTAGGTTGATGTTTATCCCTAACAAGATTCATCAATAGTTGGAACCATTAGTTGGGTGGTCTTTCCCAAAGCATTGAACATTGGAGAGAGGGATACAAGCCACTACAATCATAAATGAACACACACACACACACAGAATATTGTGAATATATTTTTAGGGCCTAAGACCCTTATTTTTCTCCCTCAACCATCGTACAGATCCTACGACACATTATCATTATGAAACACATATGAATGGTACCCATATTCCTAGTAGGAGGCCAATTTCAAACCCTCAAGAGGTTAGTTGTGGTGGTTTGAGGCATCACCAAGGGTATCCTTCACCTCCAAGTGGGGATACCAATGACATTAGGAGGATGTGAGTTAATATGTATGGGAACTGGGGTCCTTTACATGTTCAAGTGAGGAAACTTGAGCCTTTGGCCATAAATGAAGCTTTCAGGTATTAAGGGCCATGCAATACATCTGAAATCACCATAGATAACCTACCAATGATATCCTTCGAATATGGGTGATGATATTAGTGACATTAGGAGTATTTCAACAATAGTTATTAGCCTTGGGGCCTTGGACATGGTTTGGGGAGGAACCCCAATAATTAGAATGTAAATAAAGATTATAATCATATAGGGTGAAGAACAAAGACTCAAACTATCAAGGACAAAAATAACTCCTCAAAGCACTAATGCTACTTTTCCAAAGGCTAGGGGGTGGGAATCGTTAGAATGTGTACAAAGGATTAGACCTTATGTATAAATGTCTTATTAGATTTGTAGAAGTGCTAAAGGTATAGAATGTCATCCTTTGCAACTACCTCTTCTATTTGATCCTAGTCAATCAAAATACCTTACATAATGCACCTTTATGCATTCTCGTGACCAATGACCTTTGGCATGATTCCTCATTATTGAATTAAAAACACAAGGATTTAAATTCCCCATTTACAGTTTTTTGCAAAATTACCTCAACCTCAAACGAAACACTCCGTAGAATGCCTTCATTTTTGGACAAAGGTGAATCTCGTTCCTGAAATCAAATACTATGATTTTAAAAATAGGGCTCTGAAATCACTTGCTCAAATTTGGCATTAATTTGGCCTTTGTCTTGGCCCTCTTACATTCAATTGACCATATTTAACATTAATTCAGCTTCCGTCTTGGCCCTTTGGCCACACTCAACTTCTCTCGCACATACACCTCTTTCTCACTCTGTCTAATTCCTTATCCAATACCCTTAGGTGTAAAACAAGTTAAAAAGGAAGGATTCTAACACCATAATTTGGTTCAAATCCTAAAATATCTCTCTAAACAAACTCCTAGGATCCATTAGATCCAAAATATCCTCATTTATCCCTAAATCTCTTTCAAGCCTCAAAATATTCTAACAAGGCATATTCGATTACATATTTAGCTTTCCAAAACTATTCCTTCGTAACAAAAACTTTCTCAATCAAACTAACCTTATCATATGCAAATCCTTCTAGAATCTAATACAGCATAGAAATTACAATAATTTTAATTGAGGGAACCCACTTGTTATAAACCTAATTTGCACCCAACCTGCATACCTATCCTCAGGCCCTGCTATTTGTCAATTTCTTGAGCCAAGCTCTTCTAAAAATCCCTCTTTTTTGAGCCACACATGCCCTGGACTTCTACAGATCGCGTATACACACATCCATATGCCTGCAGGCCTTCTACAACCTACGTATACTGACAAAAGCATGAAAAATGGAAAGTTGCACATGGGAAACAGAGTTTTGGGAAATTGATAAAACTGTTTGATTGCCTATGGCCCGTCATTCAACCGGATAACTACCTATAAAATAAGGGGTAGGGGTCCCATTTAAAAATAGAAGAAGAAGAGTATAGAAACTCTACCCAAATTTATCCCCCCTTTGCCCCAATTTCCTGCAATTGTATTGTGAGGTTGAGTAGTTGGTGCATTGTAAAGAGGAGCCCAGGACTAGGTTCAAGGAGCAGTGATGACCACATATTGTAAAGTTTAGTCTTGTGAATATTAATACAAAAAGGAATACTTTTTTCGTCACACCATATCATGTGATCAAATTGTGTATTTATTTTATAATATTGTCACATCTAACCCAACAATTAGTATATGAAATGCATGTTTGTAGCTCTCTGTTTTTCCATGTGTGAATGTAGGTTAGCTTTGGGAGGAGGCTTGCATTCAAGGAGCGAGTCAAAGAAAAGGAATCGACATCAAATGAAGGATTCAAGGTAGAGTTACCTAATATTGTTTGCACCTTTGTATTGCATGAATGTGGGGTTTTGTGTTGGGAGAATAGGAAAATGTAGAGGCTTTTAAATGGTCATTTTCTGTATGCATGATTGGATCCCTTATATTCTAAGTCTGTAAGCGATATTTCCCACTCACATCACCACTCCCTTGGTAAAATCAACTACCCCTAAGGGATAATCAACAAAGTCTATTCTAGAGGTAAAATGCTCCTACATCACAACACATACCCAAACTACTTGTTGCATCTGTGTTGGGACATGTTAGTTTCTCTCCATCCATTATTTCTAATACCTGGATCCAACATTTATCAACATATTCTATAATTCACTTTGGACTACATTGGATACAAGGATTGGCCCATCCAGAACCTTTCTTACAGATATCAATGTTCAAACAAAGGTTGTATAATCACAAGCACTCAGACACTTGGAATGACAATTTGGATTTCATAACACAAGTACAACAAATTTGAACACCATTGTATAGGTCACAACCCATTTGACGTCGTTGGATTACTGAGAGGGGGGTGAATCAATAATAGAGAAATTATAATCCTTTTTAAACCAAATAATCTAAGTGTTATATCAATGTGGAATTATCATCCAATAATGATCAATGAAAAAATGAACAATCATACACATACATAGTACACTAGTGTTTTACATGGAAACCCAAAGTGGGAGAAAACCACATAATGATTTTTCTTACATGTCTTAAAGAATTACATTCATTGGAAGCACCAAATTCCTTTGTTTTCCAGCTGTAATTGGAAGGAGGCTCCAAGCCCCTAGTTTCTCAGGCTACAACCTGAGGGAAGCTCCAACTCCCCAATTCTCTGGCTACAACCAGAAGGAGGCTACAACCCCCTATGTTCTCCGGCTACAACTGGAAGGTGGCTACAACCACCTGTCCTTGCCTCGTCTAACCATGCTAAAGTAGAAGTAGAATGATGAAACCACTGTCACACTATCACTATGAGATATAACACTTTAAACTTGTACTAATAAGCCTAAACCATGCATCAACCATGTATCAACCTGTACCTCAACCTGTAATTAACCTGTACCATAAACAAGTGGATCAACCATGCACCAACCTATACCAAATAACCTATAATCAACCAGTACCATAAAAAAATGCAACCAACCATGTACCAAGTATGTACCAATCATTTTTCAACTACTCATCAACTATGACTCATCAATATGTACCAACATCTTCAACTATACACCTCATGTATGTGCCAACTCATCAACTATTTGTCTCAACCATGTACACAACATGTACCTTAACCAAAATCCCTCATCAATTTCATCATCAAAATATGATTTGTAACTCTGTAATAAAACTGGTGTATATGATCACATACGTGCAAACCTTCCTTAACTTTAACAACAAGAGACTAGCATTTTCATCAAACTTTTCTTTAGTCTCACATGACTAGTTTTGGATTAGCCAACAACCCTAAATTGAAATAATCATAACTTTTTACCTATAATGAATAAAGATATGAAACTAATACATAATGTTCTTCAGTGTGTTTTATGCAATTCCTCCAGGTTTCACTACTTGGAACCTCTCAGAAAAGGATTTATATAAAAAATGGTATACATTTGTGAATTCTAGATTATTGTAGAGAGCAACCTTGTAGAGTGTGCCCCACATGAAATATTTTCTGAATCGATATTAAACTATTGCACAACATACTAAAGGCCGTAATATAACCAACACATTTGTTCATACTGAATTTAGATCTGTTATGAATACGTTATGACGTTTTTACCCAAAACAACTGTTTTAGACTAGTTTCAGGACTATCCACAAACTCTATTTTCCACGGAGTGTAACTCCAAAAATACAACCCACAAGATGATTTTTTTTACCAAAAATACTTGGATATGTTTCCTCAATTCCATATAAATTTCATGGTCTGAACCATTCTATAAAAAACGTTATTGCAAAAATGGTGAGATGACCTGTAAATAACATACCTTAGAAAGCATCATCAAAAGAATTTATCCTTCCTTGAATTCCAGCCTTCTTTTATTCACCTTCCCTTAGAAATTCAACTTATATATCCTTTGGTTACCTCATACACCTATAGATATTCAATATGCTCAAGTGTGATCTGAAATGAGAGAGCCTTGCCTCTTATTTATACTCTCCAAGTAGCTTCCTTAAAAACATCTTCTAGGTCACTTTGGCCACTTTCCTTATTTTAGGGTTAACCCACTTCTAATTTATCCATTAAATTTATTATTTAAATAATTCATTTGTATTCACTTTGAATTATAGTACACTCATCACTTCACTTTATTTTTTACCTTCTAAAATCTCTTAAATCACTTTGACTACTTTGACCTTTTGGGGCTTCTAAATGACATATGAGGGTCTTCCAACTTCATAAGGCCATAACTCTCAAACCATGAGGAGTTATGTGATGTTACACATACCACCAGAAACAAAATGACATGTAATATCCATATAGAATAGTATTACCTACAAATATATCAAAATACATACCATTATCCATCAAACAAACTTACGTCCATTACCCAAACCTGGGTTCTCCAACTTCTCATTGCCATAACTCTCTAACCGTGAGGAGTTATGTGACGTTACACATACCACCGGAAATTGAATGACAAGAAATATCCATCTAGGATAGTTTCGCTGACAAATTCACTAACCTTCATATTATTATTCCACAAATAAGCATGGTTTCTCTAACCATACTTCTAGGATAACTCAATCCTCAAAGCATCTTCCCGTGAGGGATTTCACCATAAGGGTACCACTTTGGAGTTCATCCTTTGTGATATCCAGATTTTTTCAAGAGTTGACATCAATGAAAACCAACTTTAATCAACAATATCCCCCTTTGGCATTGATGGAAACACTTTGATGCAAAACTTAAATTATGTCATGCAATATTGACATCATATTACTCATGATCCCCCTCGAAACATGTCTTTGTCCTCTGCATCTCTATGACCATTTCTCCCCATGGAACCATGCCTTTGTACTTTTCATCTGATGAATCTCTCCCCCTTTATCATCAATGGAAAAGGTATCTTTCCATCTAGGGATTCTCCCCCTGACTGAATTTTCCTCTTTATGGTGCTTCCTCGTGTACATATAAGACATATAAGATAAGCATCCAAAAGCATTCATTTTGGAGTAGAAATAACTCCGAGTCTCTGGTGAAGATACACAAAGGTTTCCCATGGAAGTGGTTTTGTAAATATTTCTGCCACTTGTTCGTTTGTGCCCACATACTCAACTCTAATGTTCTTTTCTGCAACCTTCTCCTGTAGAAAGTGATAATTGATTGGAATGTGCTTCATCTTGGAGTGCATCACTAGGTTCTTTGAGATACTGATGGTGCTTGTATTATCACAATAGATTGGAATGGGCTCATCATACTCAACCTGTATATTTTTCAAAGTTTGTTTCATCCAAAGAACCCGTGTACAACATGATGTTACTGCAATGTACTCTGTCTCGACTATAGATAAAGATATTGATTATTTTTTCTTTCTTAGCCATGATACTAAACACTCACCTAAGTAGAACGCTGCTCCACTGGTGCTTCATTGGTCATCAATACAACCTACCCAATATGCATCTCTGTAGGCAATAAGTGATAGATCCTTTCCTTTTAGATACCATAATCAAAACTCTTATGTTCCTTTGAGATATATGAAAATCCTCTTCACTGCTAATACATGTGATTCCTTTGGTGCTGCTTGAAATCGTGTGACCTGTCCAACTAGCTGCATTACATATGGTCTGGATGTTGTCACATATAGTAGGTTTCCAATCATTGACCTGTATTTCCTCTCATCTATAGACTTTGAATCATCATCTTTTCTCAACTTGCAACTGGTTTGCATGGGAGTGATAACTGGTTTGCAATATTCCATTCCAAACCTCTTTAGCATTTCTCTAATATACTTGGTTTGAGAAATACAAATTCCTTGGTTTCTTTGATGTATTTGAAGTCCCAAAAAGAAGGATAGTTCTCCAAGTAATGACATTTCAAATTCATTCTGCATATCCTTTTCAAATTTCTGGCTTAACCTATCATCATCACTACCAAAAATAATATCATCAACATAAACTTCAATTAATAAAATATTACCTTGACTTACCTTGATGTAGAGTTTGTTTTCTGCACTTCATTTTCTGAACCCTGCCTGTTGTAGATACTTATCCAGTCTAGAGTACCATGCTCAAGGAGCCTGTTTTAGACCATACAAGACCTTGTTTAATTTACATATATAATATGTGTTCTCTGACAACTGAAATCCTTCTGGTTGTTCAATGTAGACTTCCTGTTCAAGTTCCCCATTCAGAAAATTTGATTTTACATCCATATGATACACTTTAATATTTTTGGAGCATGCATAAGCTAAAAACAAACAGATTGCTTCCATTCTGGCAACTGGGGAAAATGTCTCTTCAAATTTGATTCATTCAATCTATGCATATCCTTTACATACCAATCTAGCTTTTTTCCTTGTAACATGTCCATATTCATTCAATTTATTCCCGAAAACCCATTTTTCGCCGATCACATTCTTATTCTTTTGTCTTGGAACCAATTCCCAAGTGTCATTTTTCTCTATTTGATCCAATTCTTCATCCATGGCCTTATTCCAAAATTCATCATTTCTGGCTTCTTCAAAACAGTTTGGTTCAATTGTAGATAAGAGTGCTAGGTGTGTTTGTTCTAGTGAACAGATTCTTCTTCTAGTCTCAACTCCTGCATCTTTGTTTCCGATAATCTGACATGAAGGATGATTCTTCTGTACTTGTCTGCTACGTGTCTTTGGAGACACTTGCTAAACTTGATCTTCTACTTCTATCGGATTCTCTTCATCTTCCTCTTATACTTCTTTTTCATCTTTTGCTTCCTTTTCGAAAGGTTGTTCCATTGATTCATTTTATTCTTCCTTTGATTCTAGTCTGCATGTTTCATTAATTGTTACGTTGATGCTTTCCACAACTTTGTTCAATCTCATATTGTAACACTTGCATGCTTTCCTTGTGCTTGAGTAACCAACAAGTACTCCTTTGTCTACACGAGAGTCAAACTTTCTCATTCTTCCATCTTCTCTTTTGATGTAGCATTTTCTTCCAAAAACTCTGAAGTGCTTCACATTTGTTGGTCTTCCTTTCCATAGCTTATACGGAGTTTTGCCAGTGTTGTTTCTGAGCATTACTCTATTTTGAATGTGAACTACTATATGCACTGCCTGTGTCCAAAATATATCTGTCAATTTGGAATCCATTAGCATTGTTCGATCCATTTCCTGTACTGTCATGTTCTTTCTTTCAACAACTCCATTATGTTGAGCTGTCCTAGCAATGAGGAATTGCCTTTTTATTCCATGACTGCTGCAGTAGTCCATAAATTCCTTTGAATAAAACTCTCCTCCATTATCAAATCTCAAGCATTTGGTTTTTGTATCCATTTCATTTTCAACCCCTTATTGATCTTAAAGTTTTCAAAAGATTTTGACTTATTCTTAAGAAAGCAAATTGCAATCATTATTGTATAATCATCAACTAATAACATAAAGTATTTCTCACCTTTTAAACCCTTTGTTGTAGTTGGTCCAACTAGATCAGTGTGCACAATTTTCAGTGGTCTTGTCGTTGAATATTTCTTTGATTTGAGTTTGGTCTTTGTTTGTTTTCCTTGTTGGCAATGCTTTCATAAAGTGTTGGTTGGTTTCGTGATCTGGGGAATTTCTCTGACTGCTTCTCTTTTGCTGACTTTGACAAGGTTATCAAAATGTATGTGACCCATTCTTCTGTGCCATAGCCAACTTTCCTCTTCCTTTCCTAGACAACACTTTTCATTTCCAATTTCACTTAACACATATATGTTGCTTGAAGTTGTTGCAGCTGTAGCAATCAATTTTCCTGGATATTCTTTTCTTATCTCTCACTTTTGTGAATCGAAAGTAACTTTATGAACTTGGTCACACATTTGACTCACACTTAGAAGATTATGTTTCATATCTTCTACTAGTAGAACATTTTCTTCCTTTGTATTCTTGTTCCCAATTCTGACTGTTCCTTTTCCAATGATTTTTGTTGAATCATCATTTCCGAAGGAGACTGATCCATCTCTTTCCTTTCTTGATGTAAGAAACTTGTCTCTATCACCTTTCATGTGTTTTGAAAAACCACTGTCAACATACCAACCACGTTTCTTCTGCTTAGCTTGTAGAGAGAGTGTGCATTCTTCATTGCTATATTGATTATGTTTTCTTATCCATGTCCTTTTCTGAGGTTCCTATCTGTGACTCTTGTTATTTTGTTGTGGTTCTCTAAGAGGGACTGCCATTCTCTAATCTTTGGCCATGTTTCCAATGTTGTTACATTTGTAACATTCCACTTCAGTGCTCAAATATTAAAACCTTTTGTAACTTCTTCTTTGTGTTTCACTAGGTCTTCTTGGATAACCCTTTTGTGTATGAATTTCAAAGTTGTTTATGTTCCCATTGTTATCTCTGCAATTCACATCTTTATGTCCAAAATTATTACATGCATAACATAAACCAAAAATTATAGTTTGATACTTGGGAGTTGAATATCTTATGAAAGGATGTGCTCTTATGAATCCTTCTTTTTCTTGAGGCCTATCTATTTATTTTTTAGTCTGAAATATGAATATTCTCAGTGGAGGAGTGTCTCTTTAATCTTGCTTGTATATCTTCCTATCCCCTTTGATTTTTTATGCATATATTTTTGGATATGTTTAGTGCTCTATTGTTTTGGAGCTTGATCCCTTTTTTTTTCTAATTGTATCCAAGTCCAGACTTGTCAAGATGAGGATTTTGACTGCTGATAATGTCATCCAAAAATTTTGAGCTATTTTGCATATATTTATTTTGAATATCCTTTCTTAATGTGACAATCTCTGCTTCCAAATTTACAATGATCTTGTCCTTTTCTTCTAGTTGTTCTTTGAGTGCTTCTTCAATTATTTTATATTCTTCTATTTGAACCTTCAAATTTGTGATCATGTTTTCTAGTTCTTGAGTGTCTTCTTTCTTGTCTAGTTCTACTTGTAGTTTCTTGTTTTTATTCTTTTCTCTTCTGATAACTTCTATGGCACACATCAATTCTTCTCGGTAGTCAACTTCTTCCTCTTCAATTTCTTATTCGACTTCTTCATATTCTTCTTCGGATTATTCATATTCTTCTTCAGAGTATTTTTTATCAGAGTCTTCTACTACCATGAATATAACTCTTCCTATCTCAATGCCATTGGCTTCATCTTCATCTGATGATGAGATGTATTCTTTGGTGTATAAGCTTTTCTTGAAAACTTTCTTTGTATTTATTTTGCCTTTATATGTTTGTTTTCCTTTTGAGTAACCTTCATCATTTATCTTTTTATTATGAGGACATTTTTTAGCAAAATGACCAATACCATCACAATTAAAACAAATTAAAGGAAGCTTACCTCTATACCTACCACCGGTTCCCTTGTTCAATCTTTTGACGAAGTTGGCCATTTTTTCATCATCTTCCAAGACGTCATTATTGTTGTTATGTTCTTCTTGTTGATTTTCCTTTTGCTTTGATATTTTGGATGCTTTGAAAGATGCTTCTTTTATATCTAGATTTTCTTGTTCAGTTCTCATTTCATATGTTGTAAATATTCCATGCAGTTCGTCCATGCTTATTGAGCTTATATCTGATATTTCTTCCAGTGCTGATTTCTTAGGGTCAAATCTCATAGGAAGAGATCTTAGTACCTTTTGAAAAATTACAGATTATTCAATTTCTTCTCCCAATCCTATGATTGCATTCACTGTTTCATAGACTTGTAAGAAGTAGGCTACAATATTCTCATCTTATTTCATCCTTAGTTGTTTGAACTAACCTCTATAAGTTTGAAGCTTTGCTGCTTTCACTTTTGAATCTCCTCCATAAATATTTCGAAGCTTGTCCGAAATATATTTAGCATATTTACAATGTGAAACTTTGGTGAATATCGTTTCATTAAGACCATTTAGAAGTGCATTTGTGGATTTGGAATTATTCTGACCGAGTTTCACTACTTTTTCATTTGTTGGTGGAACTGTTGGTGTTGTGTATCCATCTACAATTGATTGAAAAATTTCAAATCCCTGTGCATGTATATATGTCTTCATCCTTATGCTCCAAAAAGAATACTTCTATCCATCAAACTGTGGTATTCCATTTTTATACAAGTTGTTTCTCTCCATGATCTACCTTTCAGTGGTTAAACTGATTTATGAAGGAATCTTCTCTGATACCAATTGTTGGATTACTGAGAGGGGGGGTGAATCAATAATAGAG
>ML795115.1:47850-73536 GCA_009831015.1 Picea engelmannii
TTGTTGTTATCTGTTATACAGGTTGGTGCCTGTGTGACTAGAAGTTAGTGCTTCCATCCAATTGGTGCTAAAACAATTAGGGAGTTGTTGCTTCCTTCTAATTGGTGCTAGAGAATCCAAATAGTTGGTGCTCTCAACAAGTTTCATCTTTCAAAATAGAGGTGGTAGCCTCACAATGAGTTGGAGCTCATTAGTATGATAATGTACATAATGTAAAGATTAATTATCATATCAAGAAGAAGAGGTTTTTACCCCTTACAGGTTTCCTCAGGAAAATCAGTGTCTCTACATATTCTGTGTGATTGATCATTGTATATATATGCATGTTAAGTTATCAACAACACATTAAATAATAATCTAGAAAGAATAAATAATCACAAGAAAAGTTTTCAAGTTTATATATATATATATATATATAGATATAGATATATAACTGATTCAACCCGCCCCTCTCAGTTATATTTCCAACAATTGGTAACATAGTAGGTGAATTTGATCAAAGGTAGATCCATAAGCTTGAAAATGATGATTCATGATGAAGGTTCAACTAATAGACCCCCTCTGTTTGATGGAACAAACTTTTCCTTCTCGAAAATAAGGATGAGAACACATTTAATGTCATTGGGTGTTGATGTTTAGGATGTCGTTGCAATGGGATATGTGAAGACTGTAGTCTTGACCTCAAAATATGATAAGTTGGATTTTAGCTTTAATGTGAAAGCAATGAATTTCATCCTTAGTGGAATTGTTGAAGCCGAGTTTGTCAAAGTCATGCACTGTGATTCAACAAACGTTATGTGGGACAAGATGATAAGCAATTATGAAGTTGATGAAAAAGTGAAAGACCGAAAACTTCAGACTCGCAGACTGAAGTTTGAGCAGTTAAATATGGATGAAGACGAAACGATTAGTAAGTACTTTTTACGTATAGAAGGACTTGTCAACATTATGAAAGGCCTAGGTGAAACGATAGCTGATTCTTTTCTAATCTAGAAAATATTAAGATCTCTTCCTGATAGATTCAATCCCAAAGTTTCTGCAATAGAAGAACTGAATGATCTTAAGACTCTATCTATTGATCAACTCCTAGGAAATATAACTGCTTATGAAATGAGGATTATTAAAGATAAATCTACCACTAGAGAAGCATCTTTTAAAGAAGAGAAAAACACAAACTCCGATATAGATGAGATTGAAGCAAATTTTATGAGAAGACTGACAAAAGTATCAGGCAAATACAAAGGTAAGATGCCCTTCAAATGTTTCAATTGTGGTAATATAGGTCATTTTTCAAATAAGCTTCCACACAAGAAGAAGGACCAGAACTTTGAAGGTGAAGAGAAGTACAAGTGTAAAAGATTTGATAAAAATAAAAGTTTATGTGTAAACAATGATGACTCTTCAGAAGACAACAATAGTGACTCTTCATGTGAAGATAAGATAAATGACTTCATGCTTATGGCCAAAGAGTATTATGATAATGAAAGAACAGGAAGTGATGCTAATAATGAAGAATCCATGGTTGACCTGGAAGGAGATCTGATCAACACCTTGGAAGAGATTGACAGACTCAGACTTAAGAAGAGAAAGAAAAACAATTGATGATACAGTTAAAGAAAGGTAGTAAAAAACATGATGAAGACTTTTCCCTACTAAAAGTTGGATTAGAAGAGGCAAAGAAAATAGAGGACATTCTGAAACAACAGTTATAAGAGAAGAAGGAAAGATGTGAAGCTATGGAAGAAGAAGTAGTGAAAACTAAGAAAGAGTTGGAGAAGTTTCAAGCCTTGTATCATCAGAATCTGTCAAGTATGAAAGCCTAAGAAGGATTAGCCACCATTCTAAATAAACAAAGGAATCCAAAGTTGAAAACTAGTTTGGGTTATGAAGAGGGATCGAGTAGTGGTCATCTAAGAAACAAAGACTTCATCAAGTTTGTCAAATCTACAACCAATGATGACAAAAAACCTGCAGAAACAAAGGAAGATAATCAACTACCTAGGAGGAGTAAATAAAAAGGTGCTAGAACTGAATCTGTAGAACAAATAAATAATACACTCCCTGCTCAAGGAAATCATCAACATGGAATAAATTGACCTTCTCAATGAAGACAACCATTTTCAAGGTACAAATATTTTTTCTATGGATATTGTTTCTACTATTCTAACTTTGGCCACAAAGTTGTAAATTGTTCCTTAAGATTTAGACATGAGCAATTAAGATTTCCAAGGAATAAATATCTACCACAACAAACAATGAGACAACCAAGTAACAAACCATCACAGATTGCAAATTGTCAAATTAAGTTTAAAGACATGTAACTGATGAGGTCAAGAAATAATAAATAGTCAATGAGTAGACAACACTGCAACAATCATTTTGACCTATTGAACAATGAGCTTGAATGATACAACTATCGTAACTTCGGCCACAAAGATACAAACTACCATGTGAAGAATTACAAAGAAAATACAAGGACAAATCTCTTAGCTAGAAAGGCGAGCACATGGAAAAGGAAAGATAGTGAAAAATGTGGTCTAGTACTTTCAACTCAACAACAAAAGGACTCCTAGAATATAGACAGTGGATGTTCCAAGAACATTACTAGAGAAAAGGATAAGCTTCTGCCTATAAGCAAAAGAAAAACAGGAAATGTGATCTTTGAAAATGATGAACCAGGTAAAGTCAAGGATAAAGGGATGGTGAGTTTCAGTAATGGCAAAGGAAATTCTGAGGATGTTCTGCTTGTGGGTGGTCTGAAACATAATTTTCTTAGTACAATTCAAAAGTGTGACAGAGGCAGTGAAGAGGTGTTCACGTCCAAAGAGTGTAAGGTAAATGTAAACCTAGGACAAGTGGTGTCTAAAGGCATAAGGAAAAATAATGACGTTGATATTGAATCCTCCCATGAAAGTAAAGAAGAAGTCTCAAATACAACAAAAGAATGTTTTGTTAACATTTATTCCATTGAAGAAGTATAAGAAGAATCATGTCATAAGTCGGAAGAAAAAATTTTGAAGGTTGAGAAGTCAAACAGCCAAATCAAGTTCTTGAATAGCTCCATGATCCTGGATAAGATCTTGAATAGTCAGAGATCACCAAATGACAAATCCGATATTGGATACAACAAGGTAGAAATCAATGTTCCTAAGAAACCTGATACAAGTCCTTCATTTGTAAAAAGGAAAAATAGGTATGAGAATGTTTGTAGTGTTTTTCTCTTGTGATGAATATGGTCATAAAAGCCTTGGGTTGAAAGAATCATGGAAGAAAAATGAATTTGTAGTAATAGAGATCGATAAGAATCAATGGGCAGATCCAAGGGTTGTTTGAGAAGTACGAGCTACAATTACACAGTGTTCCAGTAGGACAACAACATATGCAGCAACAACATTCCGATGTACAAAATGATATACATGACATCTTGTAGAGATAACAAGAGGAGAGACTTTGTTAGGGAAATCTAATCTTTTAGAAACAAAGGGGGAGAACGATCATAAGTAGAGAGAGAAGAGTGACAGGGGGAGTCATTCAGTTATGACAATCAACGGTTGATAGAGTCCCAATAAGAGAGGTGAGCAATATTGAGTATTCTATAGAGGATACAACAAAAGTTGATGGTGAACAGGTCCAAGAATCAGAAGGAGAAGACTCTGGTTTTAGATACAAATAATCTACAGGACTCAAATAAGAGATTCCATCCTGTCACGGGGAGTATGTGTTGGTTGAATATATGATACCTTCGACAAATATTGCAACAACTCAGGGGGAGCATGTTTACTTGGACATTGATGTCAAAGGGGGAGAAAAGGAGTGGGCACAACCATTCAGGGTTTCCATCAATGCCAAAGGGGGAGATTGTTGGTACAGGCAGAGCATGATTGTCATTGATGGAAAGAAGAATAGCGATGATGGTATGGTTACAGGAAAGCAAAACAATGATGTTGGTAGGTTTATAGTTGGGAGTGTGCTTATCATTGATGGAAAGAATAGTGATGGCAAATAGGAAAGCAAGGAAGAACAACAACAATGATGGCAGGAGATGGTTCATAAGTCCAGACAGGTGGAAGCCTACATTAGCAAGGACACATGGCACAATCATACAAGGACAAGTGTCAAGTTGATTCGACAATTCAGGCCACTGGAAATCACAATTCTTAGTGACACGTGGCAGCCACTTGGGTCATGACACATCATCGAGTGATGTCATTCTAGGAGTTTAGTTTCAGTAGTTTTATCTTCATCACTTCCCCAAAGTCCCAAAGGTTGAAGTCTTGGGGTGGAGGATAATCATTGGATCAATGAGAAATCTCGACTGTTGATCTAATATGGATCAATTTTGATGTTTTTGTAGATCAAGAATTCTAGAGGAAGGAGTTGTTGGAAACCGCAATATGGAAGGTCGTGAAATGATCCTAGCCTTTGGAGCTAGAGGACACGTGGCGAGCGATTGGGATTTCGCTGACTCACAAATTAGGAAAGTCAAAGGCAGTTTTGAGGGAACTCATGATATGCAAGGTCGCGACATGATCACAGCCATTGGATCACAAAATGTTTTGGACCATTGATCTGGAGAACGAAGCTCTTGGTTGATTGGTGAGTGGTCATAACTTATGGTCACATCGTCAAGAGTTAAAGGGAGGAGCTAGAGTAGCCAAGCTCCATTTCGGGTACTGGAAGTTGGAAGAGTAAAGGGACTCACTAGAGAATCCCCTAAACACAAAATTGCGAAATGCAATTTTGAGTTAAGCTATGGTCACCACTAATGGTCATGTGAACAGAAGGAGCTAGTGTAGCTAGGCTCCATTTCAGGTACTGAAAGTTGGAGGAGTGAAGGGACTCACAGGAGAATCCCCAAAACGCGAAATTGCGAAATGAAGTTTCGAGTTAAGTTGTGGTCACCACCGGTGGTCATGTAAGGGGAAGGAGCTAGCATGCTTCTAAGCTCCATTTTGGAGATCGCAAGTTGGGAGATACAAGGCAACTCGTAGTAGGATTTCGTGATATGTGAAATCACGACATTCCCTTCTTGCTTGGCCCTTGGTCACAACCAAGGTCACATCGTCAAAGGATTAAGGGAGGAGCTAGCAGGTTACTGGGCTCCACATTGGAGAACGTCGAGATCGTCAAGCACCCTATTGAATAAGTGCTTGGTCACAACTAGTGGTCACTTGGAGAGGAATCTTGCGCCTGGTGCCAGTTCACGTGGGGATAGTTCACGATGAACCGTTGATCTCTGGTTTTTCCTTCCAACGATATCTCAACTATTCAAAGTCTCCAACAACCAAAGAAGCCATACTTGACTGGCTGTAACTTCCATAACGAAGTGATGGCGTCTGCCAGAGAATTTGAGGAGCTATAGAGTGATCGCCAGAGGAGTTGAAGAGTCTTGAGGAATCTGCCAGTGGAATGAAGATTGTTCAAAGAGACAATTGACAGATGGGAAAGTGTTGAAGTCTGTAACTAAAATAGAGATGATAATCTCAACTATGATAGAGAGGACAAAGAGTCTCAACTACCAGAGAAGCTAAGGAATCTCAGCATAACGCCCACTGATGATGATGAGATTCGGTAACTCCAGAAAAGATGAAGAGTGTCGACTGCTAGAGAGGCTAAGGAACCTCAACATAATGACCATGGATGAAGAGCAGACTCAGTGTAACTACCATAGGGGATGAAGAGTTAGCTGTATGATCTAGCAGAGGAATTGGCATTATAAATATACGCAGAATAGAGAAGTGAAGGTTGCTTCTACAGAGAGTAATTTCACAAGGGAAATACCCTGCTATGGGTAGGAGCTGAAACACACAGAAGAGGTGTAACACATAGAATGGAAAGAAGACACAGAGCATAAAGAACAACATATGTAAGGAACAAAGAAGTATATCAGAGACAATGAAAGAGAAAGCTGAGGTGTGCATGCAGAGACAAAGAAGAAGATCAAAAATCTCAAGAGGATGCAATAAGGAAGACAACGATGTAGGCAGAGCAGGGAAATGTAGCAGAACGGTGATGAGACTGGTAAGCCATTAATGAACATTATATCATTGTAATAAGTTTCAGTAGTAAATATTTATAATCAGGGTGGTAGGGAGGTGCCAGGGAGGATTGTTTTCCTTAGAGGTTCAAGTGGGTGCTTGAACACAGGGAGTTGTAGCTTCCATCTGGTTGCAGCTAGAAAAACCAGGGTGGCAGGGTGGTGTAAGGGAGAACTGTTGTTCTCTATTATACAGGTTCATGCCTGTGTGACTGGAAGTTGGTGCTTCCATCCAGTTGGTGCCGGAACACTTAGGGAGTTGTTGTTTCCTTCTAGTAGGTGTTAGAGAATCCAAAGAGTTGGTGCTCTCAGCAAGTTGAAACTTGCAAAACAGAGCTGGTAGCCTCACAATGAGTTGGATCTCATAAGTATGATAATGTACATAATGTAAAGATTACTTATCATATCAAGAAGAAGATTTTTTACCCTTTATGGGTTTCCTTAGGAAAATCAGTGTCTCTGTGTATTCTGTGTGATTGATCATTGTATATCTATGCATGCTAAGTTATCAACAACACATTAAATAATAATCTAGAAAGAATAAAGAATCACAAGAAAAAAATTCAAGCTTATATATATATATATATATATATATATATATATATATATATATATATATATATATATATATATATATATATATATATNCCCCCCCACCCCCCCGCCCCGCCCTCTCAGTTATATTTCCAACAACAAGTGGAGGACATTCTTTCATAGGTCATTGAGAAATTTAGGAAGTGACACAACGAGCATTGGACCCCCATAATTCATAATCGGTGACAAAGTTTTGGTGCACATACTTATGGAGAGGTTTAAAGGAATCTATAAGAAATTGTACTCATGAGCAAGTTATGGCCCTAAACAATTGTAAAGTAGGTTGGCAATAATGATTTTGAATTAGATTTACCAGCTTACTTGGGCATACACTTCATCTTTATTATGGATTTTTTATAACCTTATAGTTCACATTTGGTAAAGTAATCCTAAGTGTATATTAATCCCTTAAACACCATATATATGGATTTAAAAAAAACAATAGATCAAGACTAGATTATCAACATGGAAATACAAAATACTACACAACAAAGATATCTCACACTTTAAGGTTGTTAAAGTTGGGTAGTGAACTACACAAGCTAAGTGGTTCACTTCGGAGAAAATGAAATAGAAGTTTATATCTCAAAATTGACATGGTGGTCATTATTTCTAACCAAGAGAAGCCACTAATCCACAAACAAACATAGATTCTAACTCTAGTGCAGGAAAACAAGATTCAATTCTTTTATTAAGTGTATGTATTAACAAATCATAGCTTGATATGAACTAACATGTGGTGATCATAAATGATATTTTGGAAATATGTATCAATGGTTAAGACTCATCCTTATGATTATAATGAAGCTTCAAAATCTATAATCATATTTGTATAAATATGGGGCATAGCTCTCTTGCATATTCTTAATGACTTGGTTAATAATAACATTTTTATCTAAAATGGTTGGCTTGATAATCCTTCTCATGATTTTAGGCACACACAAGGTATCTCCACTCTATAATTGTATATATATCTACATTATAATGTGTTCTAATCATAAATGCAAATGATACAGTTAGAGTAAAATGTATGGCCTCTTCTTTGTTATGTAACACTTCCACTATAAAGTCAAGCATTTTGAAGTTTGTTGTAAATTCTCACTTTGTTGATGACACAATTTTGACCCTAATAGAGGAGAACGAGACTATGGAAAATTATGTGGATTGTTTTCATTTCTTTTCTTAGGCCTAAGGCTCTAAAATCCATTTGATGAAGATACAATATTACATACTAAGTTAAGATGAGATTGGCTTGCCAAGTGTGGTTATACACTGAGAAAGTATTTAAGTTTTTGGGTATCCCCTTTGCATTATAGGAATCCTTGAGTATATGGGATGTGGTTCTCTCACATATTGCAAAGAAAATTACAAATTCCATGTCTCTAGTAGCTCGATTCTAGATTTATATTACAGTGCTAGCTTCCATGTATGTGTAATGTTTGTTTGTTTTTTTTTTTAATACCAATAGGTTGTCGGTCTTCCGACTTCCCTACCATCTCTAATATAGCGTGAAAATTGGAGATATAGACCCATCATTGGTATTTCTATGTTCCTCTTCTGAATTCATGTGAAACTTCCCTCCCGTCATTGATATAGCATCAATGTCAAAGATACATGCCACCCCGTTAGTCGTGCGACGTCCACTGCGGGTTCGTGATGTCACATGTCCAACGCAATGGACGTCTATTTTTTGATGGTGTAAAAGTGAGATATATAGGCCTCCCGTTGTTCTTACGAAGTCCCCTGTGGCATTGAAAGAGATACGTTCTAGTGTCATGGTTGCGACGTCCACTTTGGGATTGGATAGTGAAAGTAGACATGACACGTGTCCTCTAGAATCGCCGCACAAGTGACGATATCTTTGTCGTCGGTATAAATATGTCATGTGAAATGTGTAAATGTGTTGAACATGCACATAATAGATCTAGATAAACAATAATACACACATTTGCAGAGAGAATTGGAGAAAGAAGAAGAAGGAGAGAAAAAATGAAAGAATTCTCATTAAACGTTTTCCACACTCAAAGAGTGAATAATTTACAATAGATATATTATACATGAGTAAAAAATGAGCAATAGGGGTTGTCTATAATGATATAGAAACACAACAACAGTTACGGGAGTAAACTGCCACCTAGTCTAGTCTCTCAGGCAGTTACGGGAGTAAACTACCACCTAGCTAAGTTAACTAGTTAACTAGTCTTTAGTTAATTGATTGAACAAAGTGTAGTGAGGAGTATATCAAGGAATCGAGGGTAATGTGTCAGTCTGGTGATGATCCCAAGTCAAGTGAGCATTATCATGGTGATGATACCAATGTTGCATGGTGACAAAACCAATGCAACATCTAGAGTCAACTCAACTAGTCAAACTGAAGTGTCAACTAAAAGAGAATATTCTCCACGTGGAATATTCTCGCCTAAAATATAGGAGATTGGATAATGACTAGTTATGACTAATAAACAAGGAAAAACCTTAGTAAAAATAAATCCTAGGTGTGTGTGAAGTAACTCCAACACCCCCCCTGAACATCACTATGGTGAAAATAAAGAATGGGTCCTGAAAACGAGGCCATGTTAGGTACCCAAATACAAAATATACATTGAAATAAAGTGAGGAAGGAGGGAAAATATCATGGGAAACCCCCTCGCCCCCACCCCCCCTCTCAAATCACAATGCATAAAAAAAAATGAGAAGGAACAAAAAACAGTTGCTAAGCAACCTTGTCCTTCACTCCAAGAAGACCTCACAATTGTGCAAGTTTGTGCTCATTGAAGATTTCGTTGAAGACGTAGATGTCTACACGGATCTGATGAAGTAGATGCACCATTGATATGTCAACACATATCCACTTTTTCTTCTTGTAATGAAGAAGATCCAAATAAATTTTTGATGAAACTTTGAAAACCGTGCAACCGTTTTTAGAAAAAAACACTGAAATTTTGTTGATTTTAAAATGATCATAAATTCATTGCCCGGACTCCGTTTCGGATGATTGTTTTTTTGAAATTGGACATTTTTCCAAGAGGAATTCAAATATACAATTTTTTTCTGCAAATATTACTAAAAAAATATCAGAATTGAGTCTGATGTGCGCGGCTCCCTTTTTGTCCCTGAGATGCATGCATTGTGCATGGAAAAGTGTCTGCACGTGACTCCTGAGATGCATGGCATATATATTCCACATGAATTTTAGAAAACAAATATGAAATGGATTAAGCATCATCTTCAATTAATGGAATACAAATTTATGCAAATACTTTTGTAGAAGACTCTTCATAATAAGAGGCTTGATCTTTTGATGGTTTCTCTTTTGCCTCTATTTGTTGAACCTCCTGCATGAAATATTCACAATCTTATTTATTCCCAAACATAACCTCCAATATGTTCCATAATTCATTTGGAGTGAATTCTTGTGAGACATCACATACTTGGTGGAAAATTTCTGGAGAAATAGACAAGCAGATAAATCCTATGGCCATATCTCGTCTATTGAGAAAGTCATTTTTATCATCAGCAGAATCAAGATCTAATTCCATTTCCATTTTTATTTGGTATAAGCCTCTACTTTTGAGAAGAATTAGAATCTTTGGCTTCCACTCCAAATAGTTATGATGCGTGAGAAGTATTATCGGTGAGTAAAACATAAATTCCATCTTTTTTGCATTCTTCAATCTTCAGTACCTGCAAAAACAATTGGTGTAGCTTTTGCTTAGCAGTTTGTCAGCTTTGATACCATGTAAATGTCTTGAACCTACATATAATATATCTAGCTAAACCATAATACACACATTTGCAGAGAGAATTGGAGAAAGAAGAAGAAGGAGAGAAAGAATGAAAGAATTCTCATTAAACGTTTTCCATACTCAAAGAGTGAATAATTTACAATAGATATAGGATACATGAGTAACTAATGATCCATAGTGGTGTTATAGAGTGATCTGGACACACACCAACAATTATGGGAGTAAATTTCCACCTAGTCTAGTCTCTCAGGTAGTTACGGGAGTGAACTGCCACCTAGCTAAGTTAACTAGTTAACTAGTCTTCAGTTAATTGACTGAACAAAGTGTAGTGAGGAGTAGATCAAGGAATCAAGGGTAATGCACCAATATGGTGATGATCCTAAGGAAAGTGCACATTATCATTGTGGTGATACCAATGTTGCATGGTGACAAAACCAATGTAGCATCTAGACTCAACTCAACTAATTAAACTGAAGTGTCAACTGAAAGAGAATATTCTCCCCTAAAATATAGGAGACTAGATAATGACTAATTATGACTAATAAACAAGGAAAAAAATTAGGAAAAATAAATCCTAGGTGTGTGTGAAGTAACTCTAACAAAACGATGTTTGAGGGGGTCCGATTTTTGTCACTCTTTCGATAATATAAAGTGGCAATTGATACGAACATGCCATCGAAAAATTACCCAAATGTACTAGTGTGGCCTTATGTAGGGGAGAAAGGAAGTAATGACATATATCATAGAAATAATCTTTATAGTTAACCTTCCATAATTAAAAACAATAGATGTGGGTTGGGATTTGATTTGGGCTCCATGCACAATTAAAAGATGGAAACCTATTAGCAACACAAATGACATCTATGAGATATGTTTAAAAGATGGAAACCTATTAGCAACACAAATGACATCTATGAGATATGTTGACATATAAAAACCAATATTCTTCATACCTTGATATTCCCAAACTCACTTCACAATGTTGAATGATAAGAAATAAGCATAGTTGAAATATTTTCCGGTCTTAACCATTGTGTAGGCCATTGGAAGCCACTCCATTTTGAAGTGAGTGCTAGTCTCCTCACCATAAAGCCTGCAAATAATTGTATTTAATATCCTATATGGGTCTTTCACGTAATGTTCTAGGACATATCTCTCTCCCTTCTTCATTAACCACTCTTAACCAACAAACCATTATTCCATAATAGATTTGAATTATGTATGATTGACCCCAAACTTATTAAGGAAAGACTCGTCTAGCACGAAAGTGAGTTTCGGGGTCTTATATATAATCCTTATGTCCTCTACCTTAAGGGATGCATTCGAAACCCCTGAGGCATTGGTTATCAGTCCGGTGTATTTCTTCACATGTGTGAAACACCATAGTGAAACATCATTGTAGGGAAATAGTTCTGGACGAGTTGCTATAGTGTGGATCCTACTTTTGTGTATATTCATGTATTCGTCGATGTCTTTGTCTTCCGGTGGGAATTTATCATACTAAAATGGGTCATAAATTTTGTCATAGTTGAGGTAGTGTTTTCTTCCATCATGGTTGTTTGTGTCCAAAATATTAAGAGAGGCATGTTCCGGAATAGGAGTAGGCGCGACCACTATTTGTATTTTCCCTTTTCTATTTTTCACATGAGACATTTTGTCACATGCATAAATCGTCCCGCCGATTTAAATTAATTCATAATTAAACTTATTATAGATAACAAAAAAAATAAACAACTTGCAAAACATTTACATGTTAGCTCGAAGACTATTGCAACTTACTCACAAAATAATTTACCCAATTCCTACAGCAGCAGCTTTAAGAAAAATGTTGGCGGAATTACAGAGAATTGAGGTCGATCATTAGTTAACATGGTTTTAATGTTTCCCACAAATCCCTAACGCATGCATAATTAATGAAAAAATCATTACAACTTTGATTTGGTCAGAGTAGTGCGATATGCCTTAACTTCTTTTCACATACAACTATGTGTTTATGACCGTTGTCGTATTATCGGGGAAGCAGAAGTGATATGCAAAGGAAATTGTTGATGTTGTCGTTGAGAAATTACAAAAAAAATAATAAGGCTTAGTATGTAAGAATTGGTATGAAATATTTCGATGATGACATAATTATACCAATTTTTAATCTCGAAGTAAGTGCTAAGTGGCAAGGATGAGTTCATTGGACCTTGTAATTTGAGCACTAAGGACAAACCTTTTATTTTTATCTTTTGACATTCTATTAAAACAGTTTGTGCGGGCCAATTAAAGTGAGAGGGAGAATTTGTAATGGTTATGATGTCACTGTGGGACATTGTATTGATCGGGACCATCCAAGAGTACCAAAGCCATATTGATGACAATTTTCTTTGACATGTTTTGTCATCGACAAATTTCACATGGAGACTAGAAATAATCTTGTCAAGTTCACCGATAATGAAAAGGTTTCTTTGACAAGATTTCCCCAAAAATACGAGGCAATGGGAAATGGCCAAGTATGGGTAAAGATCTTTGCATAAAATTTGTGAAGGTTATGTCATGAGGTATAAGGAAATGTTGGGACCCAACTGGATCATAACTCGTAACACACACCAGGTAAGCCTAGAAACTAAAAATTGTTTTCCATTGTTGTGGTGACATGGTTCATATAAGTGTGAATACCATCATCGACAATGTGGGACAACACATGCAGTGTTCCATTCCAAATCTATTTACTGATGAAAAAAGATTTTTGCAGAAATGATCATAAAGGCATTGTTGTCATGAAACTGAAAATGAAGCGCAATGACGACTCAAAGTCAAAATGCTGACAATCTTTGATCATGATCATATGGAAAACAACGAGGGCTTATTCTCTGTGAGAAATAATTTTTTTCAAAAATTTTAAGGGCTAGTGGTGAAAAGTGGAAAAGGATTTACACAACGGACTTGGGTTTAAATAACATACTATGCATCATATTAGCTTTGGAGATGTATACAAGGATCAATATTATAAATAAACAACCATTTAGGTAAGCAAAATATTAGTATTGTTATCCCCGGTTCCTAGGGATAACTAAGGAGATGATGCATCGAGGCCCTCAGGTTGCAGAAATGGAGTATCGAGAGACAACTTGACCAACATTGTCCACTTCCAAAAAAAGAGACCCACCTCACCACCACAGTTCTAGGTTCATCATGAGGTTATCCACCACATCATCTTGCTTCCAGAAGACATTGGGTTTTCTCCATGAGGTACAAGACATGTATTATGGTGACTGTCATTTCAGTATTTGAGGCATTTTAATTTGTTTCATTTTATATTGCTTTTGATTATGTAACGTTTTCTTGGAAATTATGATTTTTTCCTTGTTTCACCTTGGTGGTTGACATTGCTCCCTAGTAAGTGGGTCACCCTTAGGGATAGTTTTGCTACTGGGAGGTCCTCTTGACGAGTCATTTTCAATTCTTGACCATACTTTTCATTTTCCACACTTCATCCCCTCATATATTACCTTTGGTTATTTTCGGGCATACTAACCCAAGAAGGGATTCTCTCATTTCATGGGACTAAAGGGTCGAAGGCCGAGAGGCTTTTAGCTGATAAAAGATAAAATCCAATCATGAATATTTTATATGCTTTCCCAGGGATCTTGAGTACAATTAAATGTCTCTCATAAGAAACTGATGGCACCAGTGAAAAATAACTAATACAAAATGCCAACCAAGGTGGAGCATGTGTGGGCACTGTTTTTCATTCTTAGGTAGATTCCCCACACATTATTTTCAACTTGGGGAAACATGATGTGACCAAGGTAGAGTCAAGGTGGGAACTATTTTTTGTGCTTAGTTTGAATCCCCACCTTGGCTTCAACTAGGAAACATCTTAAAAGAACAAAAGGCAATAAATGGGCTTCGAAAAAGGTTGCATTAAAAATGAAGGTGCATCACACCCTCGACAAAGGAACCCATAAATGAGATACTATGATCCCTAGTATGTAATGAACCCCATGCGCAAGAGTCTTTCCCCCCATCAATTTCACTTTTTCCACTTGTCTTAGAGAGGGTCCCACTTTACAAACACTCATGAACTTGAGGTATGATTCACCCAATAGGTCTCTTTGTCAACCCTCCCATACCCAAACTTGGCAAATTTCATAGGGTCTTTGAGAACTTTTTTATTTTGATGAGGTGATTTTTGATGTACATGCTTAGATGGCTCTTTTATTGAATTTATGTACTTATCATGATTCATTTTACTTGAGATCCTTGGAGGGCATATTCATTTGTCTTTGCAGGACCTAGTTGGTGGGCAAATTTGGAAGAACAAGCCTAGCTTGGGCTTCCTTGGGGCTTGAATCCCATAGGTTGGATAGGCCCATGCACTAGATGAGGATTCTATCCTTTGGAGGCCTGATGAGACACCATAACTCATCCCTTTTTTATCCCAATGATTTACTCTTGAGGACAAAACATCACATTTGAGGAGATTGATGCCACCCTAGGGCTAGGGTTGTGGTGTTGGTGTTGTTGCTACTTGACACTTGGAACATTTTAATGGGATAAAGCTTGGCTTGGAGAAGGAAGACCTATCTCATGAGAGGGAGGCCCTAGAAGGCCCAACAACTTCTACCTTCCACTCTAAAGACTTGCAAAAAGTTTCAAAAAGTCACCCTAGAAGAGGGATGACGCCACATTAGGGTTTCAATTGTGCATTTTTTAATTTTAAATTCAAATTTATATTGTAAAGGGTAAAAGTAAGGGTTTTTGACCCCTTGCTTTGTGTTTTACCCTAAAATTAAATGGAAAAACTCTTTTTACAACATTAGTATAAATAGAGGTCAAACTCTTGTCATTTGAACATAACATTTTTTGGAGAAGAGACTCATTGGCTGAAATTTGCGCCCTACTTGGGAATATTTACATATCTCTCTTTTCACTTTCTCTTGTAATGGTTTTACTTTGGCTATTGGATGGATGATGGTCTATCTCTAGTGGAGTTTTATTTCTTTCTTTATGGTGGATTTTCTTAGTTAAAAGGAGGTTTATCTTGTTAATGTTTGGAATAGGTAAGGAATATTTATTGCTATGGATTATTTTCTTGCATGAAAGGTTAATTTCATTAATATTTTGGTGAGTATAAGTGCATACAACCCCACTAATTCCATTATATTTTTCTTGGAATACTTTTTTGCATAAGGAAATCCTAGGAGGAGTAAAAGGGTTTACACTCTCCTAGGGTTCTTCCTAGATAGCTTAGATTGCCTTGGGGAGTAAAAGGGTTTACACTCCCAAGGAAATATATCTAATAGGTATTTTATTTTTGATAATCCACAACCCAATAGTTAAAGGCACTAATCTTGTTGCATTGGATAAACAAAATCATTTCATTTGGATATGTGAAAACACGAGATATTGTAATTGTCTAAGTTGGAAATTTTTTCTTGTTCTTAAGGATTGTTTGGCCCACTAGGGCATCTCAATTCTCCAAATATTTATTGTTGTTGTAGTAATTTTAAGATACATCCATTAGGTATGCAACAAACCTCTCTCTATTTTTATTATAACTCACTTTTCAACTATCAAAAGTTGCTCATAAATTACCCCTATAATCTACTAGCCCCAACACACTTTTTGGGTGGTTTACTTGCTTGTTTTGTGGGTTGAAAGTTTGTACTGTAGCAATAGAATGCTACAGAGATAAGGCTAATAAAATTATCTCTGCAATACTTGTTTATAACAACCTTGTTTTACTGCTAAAGTCTTGTACTTTCATACTTGAGTTATACTAGTAATTGCTAGCCTATATCTTGCATCATTTACTTGACTTTTAGAATCTTGTTAGAATCTTTAAAAATCATTTACTTGCTCGCATATATATCTGTTGATTTCTTCAAATAGGGACAACATGTTTAAATTTCTTGTCCACTTAACTTTAAGCTTTCATACTCGTCTTTTCTTGTGTCTAGGGCAGGTACAATCATCTTTTGTAGGTACTCAATTTCCTTAGAAATTATTAACCACTTTCGAGACTCTTTTCCAAGCTATCCTACACTTAGTATCTTGAACTATAGGGGCATAACTTCCATCATCTCAATTTTTGTCTCATTTCTCCCTAGGGTCATCCAGGACTCCCCCCTTGTGTTGGATTCTTCCTTCACTAAAGAAAGGGGAGGGTTTATTTGAGGTGAAAGTGGGTAAAACTATCCCACCGTTATCACCATTTGGTGGATTGGGTCGGGATTTTCCCAACCTACATTTTGCATGATAACATTTTGGCATCATTTTTGGGAAGGAGTTTGAATCCTCTTTTGTTCCCTACTGACACTTTGGCAAGATTCCTTCCTAAAGCCTTTACCCCTATTTTTCCCGGTGTCTCCACTTGAAGGACGTTCCCCTTCCACCCTTGATGAGCTCTTCTTGAAGATCATATGGAGACTCCACCTTCCAAGAACCCACCTTTCCTTGTTTCTCCCTTTTCATCCTTTGATGAGCCTTGATCTCATTTGACGAATCCATTGAGGTGTGTTTTTAGTCAATGAAATTATGGCACCATGGGATGAACCCTCATCTAGAACTTGTCATGCCTCTAGGACATAAATTTTACAAATGGAAATGGAAAAGGATATTGATGAAGCTACCAAGGAACTAATGAATCTTGTAAAATTGTTATTTCAAAAAACTATCGAATAACTAACCCTTGAGGATGAAGAAATGCTTGAAGTACACATGTAGGAAGAAAGTTACCAAGAAGATATGTATGCAGTTTCTCATGTTAAATATCTAAACACAACATTTGATGGAGATAAAGTGTGTATATATTCCCTTCCATTTGATGAAGACATATAGACCTATGTTCCTTCTACACATCAAGAAGAGAACATAATGACTTGTGACCCTTTTAAAAATATTTATGATATTTTATTGCATGACTTTGGAAGTGAATAATTATTAGAGGAGCCCTTGGATGTGATAGATCCTTTTGGAAAAAATAAAACAAAACACTTTGTATTAAGGATCAAGCCCCTTATGATGAAGAGGTTATGGATTATTACAAGGGAAATCACTCTATGGCATGGGGTAAACCACAACAGACGGAAATGACTGTAGAAATCAACTCTAATATCAAGTGTGCTATATAAAAAAACATGCTAATGAGACAAGATAAAGATCCTACCTCGTTTAGACGTTCGATGAAGTCCATCGTTGAGCACTTGACTCAAAGCTATATACCTGCAAATTGTCCTAAAAAACCAAGATATGAAAGCATATGATGATAATATATAAATTTAGCATATATAATAGCATAATCCATCAATATTCATAACAAATATTCCCATGGAATAACAATTCAAATTTTTGCAAGACATTAATTGGACAAGAAAAGAGTATTTCTATTAAATTGTAATCAATAAAAGTGTATGAATGATTTTTTTTTATGTCAGAACGTTTGGAACCGAGAAACTAAGTCCCTTCCAATTGGGCCTCCACTACTTCAATCCTCCACCAAAGTCAAGCTCATATAAGAGAGACAATGAGGTTCTCCATCAAATAGGGAAGAGCTTAGGGGATGAACAATGTGTTTAGACTTTAAAGGACAAAGGGATGCAGGCTCAATATGAAGTGAATAATTTATCCAAAGTAACTTTTCTCTCAAAGTTAATTTCTTCTCCTCTTTCTCCACAGTTTGGATATGGCCCATTTATATCCTTCAAATGGAACTCAAGGGCTGAGTCAGAACGTTTCTAGTATATGGAAGGTCAAGGATCATAGATCTCGTGATGTGACATGGAAACCCAACACCACTTTTAATTTTGAGCACAAAAACTGATGTACATGTGTTGTAATGGTGCAACCTACGTATATGCATGTTGTATAGCTGTTATGGCATGTATATGTGGAAACATATGTATTTTAGCTCTAGGAATTGTAAAACAGGGACTTCAAGTCTACATAGAGAAATGGAAAAGGCCTTATGATCAAGTTGCATGGGGTGAGGCAAATTTTGCTATAACAGATGCCCCCTAATGTGTGAGGTCAGAGGAGTATCTACAATGGACGAAATATATTATAATTCCCAAAAGTGGAGTAATGGAGACCCAACTGGATGAATTAGTTGCTCATAAGAATATTACAATTCTTAATGAATTTGTGCACATGCTTCCAATTTGAATTACACTGCAGATCCATGTGGAGATATACCAAACAAATATTCACTGCCATGAATAGGAGATACAAGGGTATATACATTCCATAGGATGTCATAGTCACAAACAAGGCCCAGTGAAAACCAATCTCAAAATTAGTCTGAAGATATTTTTATATAATGAAGTACAATATGATCTCCCACGATCATTCAAGTCTTATAGGTACTAGTCTAATGAATGATAGAAAATAGCTCAAGAAATCTATGAATATGAACTGATTTCTTCAAGTCTTCTACACAATCCACTAAAGGTGAAAGTATACATCATGTGAATAAAGGAGTTGAGTTCGAACAAAATGAGACTTCATTTGATTATCAGTCTTTTAGGTATACCGTTAACAATCGTGAGACAACCTACCGATGAAGAAAGTAGGTATCAAGGCACTGAGTACATTCTTGCAAGTGTGAATAAAGGATTTGAGGTTGAACACTTGAGGTATACATCGATTAGGAGACATTGGTGTATTCTTAACTGTCGATGGAGAGAGAACCTGCCACTAATAACTACAAGCCTCTAGGTACTCATAGGACTCTAGGTGTCATTTCCAGTATAGATGGGATGAAGTCAATGGAAGGAGACCTGCTGAAAGGAGAGAATTAAGGCATATATCATCAGTCAACATGAGGTACAAAGAAATAGCTTAATGATATGGAGGAAATCAAATGAAGAACATGTTCATGAACCAATGACCCTGTGCATCTTTCACATGCACGAGATGCATGCAGTGCATGAAAAAGACCCTCTGAATAGTAGCCAATAAGGAAAATTGTCGGCAAAGGCGAGGAAACCACTAATAATGATAATGGAATCCAAGACACTACATGAATCCCAATGTGTGAATATATTTCTTGTCGTCAATCACAAGGGAACCCCCCCAGTTAACGACCAATGAGGAGATGTCAACTGTTAGGTTCAAGGTTACCTACCCATAATGAAAGTAGGACCAGGGTGCACGATAGGAATACAACTTCATGTAAATCTAAGAAACACTGAGGGTACAACCAAAATGAAAAGTCAATATTTCTGAGAAATGGTCGACATAGGCTGATAGATATCCTTTGAACAAGACCATGAGACATATGGAAGACTCTGGAAGCATAGACTCAATGATGAAACTTTGTGATGCAGGAGGCACCAATCAAATTCTCCATAGGGACTGGAAGATTAACCAATCAAAGGAGTAAACCCTTAAGTAACAAGCTTAACTTCCTAAGGTCATGATAAACACAAACTTTGGATGACAAGTGGACTCAAAAGTTTGTGCGTTGTTCAAAGGAAAAATGACTGCTTCCAACATGAGATAATATCCTTTTCCTGCCCGTATTTTTTTTTTTTCATAGACAAATGAATGCTATGATACAGAGGAGGAAACGGGTATTGCGAGTAATCAACTAGTTGCAATAGTGGAACATACCTATGCTCAATGAAAGGGGGTGCATGTAGGATATGGAAGATCGAGGGGATGTTTCCTTGTAGGGTATAAGGTGTCAAGATGAAAAGGATATAAAGAAGGATCTTCTTGGCTGATGATGCAAAATGATTGAGATAATAGGCTTATAATGCAAAAGCGAGAATCGTAAATAGGCTTAATACCTCAAGCGAGAGGATGAGATGCAATTATAAGTTAACTCCAAAGAATGTCCTTTTTCATAAATTTAGTCTACTTGGTTTGAAAAAGGGTTAAACTTACACCAAATAGGTGTCCTTTCAAATCCAATTTACGAGTGTGAAAGAGACAAGTTCACTTGACAATATTTTTTCATTGTTGTCCCTTGACCAAGTTTTGAGGATCCTTGGTCATGTTAGACCTATTTTTGGGACTTCGATAGGCTGGCGAAGGTGGATTGCAAGACAAAGCAGAGATCACAGAATCTCAACCCCCTTTTAGGGATTTTTTGGATTTGGGATTATGTAACGGGTATGGGGATGTTGGCCCACAGGTTTGCCGATGTTTAGGCTCAATTTTGTAATGTATAAATAGATTCTAGGCGATGTAGTGAGTATGAATGGCTAAGTGCAAATGAAAAGTCAATTGTAAGTAGTGCTGAGTGTAATTAATAGTTGTAAGTGCTATGTGTATGCTTGCAAGTTTGAGTGAAAGAGGTTGTAAGAGATTGAGAAGAGGCTTAGTGCTATAACCTAGCTCAGAGAAGGAGGATCTAGAGAAGAGTGTGCAGATCTCTTGTCTTATGCAAAGTAGCAAGTTTGTGGCTTTGTGCATGTAAGAAGATTGAAGAAAGCTAATAAAGAAGACAAAGAGTTGGTGGACGTAGCCCAAGGGTGGGGGTGAACCACGTACATCCTGTGTTGTGAATGCTTTATCTGATGCATTGACGTATTTATGTATTTACTTTCTTAGTGCTTTGATATACATGAATGATAGGTATATATGTTGTTGCTTTGTGCTTAATAATGAGAGTAAATGATGGATATGACCTGTTTGAATGTGCTTAGTGCTTGAATCTACTAGATCTTATCTATTTCGTCATGCTAAGTGTTGCGAGATGCTAGATTTGGTTGAATATTGTGATGCTCTGTAATTAGGGTTTTACCTGCAAAGTAGATACTAGTTAAACATTGATGAACTATATTGCTAAGTGCTTTGTCAAGGTGTTACAATAATAGATCTCTGTCCCAGCTAAGGTTGCAGACACTGGAGTCCTGCAACCACCCCTGCCTCTACCTCGGGTGAGACTT
Source organism: Picea engelmannii (assembly GCA_009831015.1). Classification (NCBI taxonomy): domain Eukaryota; kingdom Viridiplantae; phylum Streptophyta; class Pinopsida; order Pinales; family Pinaceae; genus Picea; species Picea engelmannii. Next base: position 69,111 of record ML795115.1, read on the forward strand.
CATATGCTTCGCAAGTATTTCCGAAAGGGCCGATAGATAGGGTTTTGTTGGTGTGTTGTTGTAGCATTGAACCCTGTGTCTGCCCCTATGCCAACAAATGGTTCTGTTGCTGGGACCTGAAACTATGATTGCTAGGAACTGAGGAAAAGGAGGCTGTGTATGTGGATCTGTTGCCTGAGTACACAACATTCTACTTAATATGTGAAGCTCTGTGCTAAGAAAAGAAGTTTGATCTGAAGAGAAGAAGTAAGATCTAAAAACTTTGTGCTCTATTAAAGGTAAAAGTGCGAATTTTTTTATTAAAGAGGCAATATCTGTAAGCTTTGTACTTTGTTAAAGGTAAGATAAGTGGAAATTTTTGTTTCAAAAGTATGGATCTGGGTATGTTTGATAAATTTTGTCCTAGCTTGAAAAGTATGGCGCATTTAGATGAAAGAAGATTTGATATAAATAGATTTGATAAGAATAGTGAAAGATATGTTATACATATGCATAGAAAGAATGTTTGGACTAACAAATGGATGCAGGATCCTAGAAAGAATGTTGGCACATGGGTAGACCCAGGGTTCAATGCTGAAGAGTGCACCAACAAAATCCCTAACTACCGTCCCTTTCGGAAACACTTGTGAAGCAGATGAAGTCTCACCAGAGGTAGAGGCAGGGGTGGTTGCAAGAATCCAGTGTCTGCAACCTTAATTGGGAAACAGATCTTTGATTATAACACTTTAACAAAGCACTCAATAGTTAACATTCATCAATATCCAGTTCTTAGTTACAGCGCAGTTAAACCCTAATTACAGAGCATCACAATATTCAACCAGATCTAGCCTCTAACAACACTTAGCATGATGAACAGATCAAATCCTAACAAATTCAGGCACTAATCATATGTATATAAGTCAAATATAACATCCATATACATCATTAAGAACAAAGCATCAACATATCTATCTATCTATATCAGAGCACTAAGCACATTAACATATAATCACATCAAAACATTGCACAAAGAAGAGAAACACAACATATACGTGGTTCACCCCCACCCTGGGGCTATGCCCACCAACTCTTTGTCTTATTTATTGGCTTATTCAATAGGTTACATGCACAGAGTCTCAAAGCCCTACTTCACAGAGGACAAGAGATATGTGCAACTCTCTAGACCCTCCTTACCTGAGTAGATCTAAGCACGCAACCTTCTACAGTCTCTTACAATGACTTGCACTTAGCTCTGCAATTTCACACTGTTGGCATGTTTACAGGCAGGTGTGCTTGTCATTGATGGCAAGATTAGAGTATGCGGTGATGGAAAAAAAGGGACAACGTAAGCCTAGGAGGAGAAGTGACAATGATCCTTGGATCCCATTGAGAATTCCCGATGAACGTCAGATCTGAGCCCGAGGTTCGACTGACGTTGGATCCAGGAGAACCTGCATGTTCTTTAAAGAGAAAGGTGAAGCGGGGTTACAAAATCTCGAAGGCAGGAGGAAATTTTTGGATACCAAGAGTTGGAAGAGTCAAGACTCTTTATCATCAGGAGTCCTGGAATCGTGAAATGCAAAACACCGAAATCATGAAGGTAGGAGGACAGTTTCAGATACTGGGAGTTGGAAGAGTTGAGACTCTTCATCATCAGGAGTCCCAGAATCACAAAATGCGAAACACCAAAATCCCGAAAGTAGGAGGACAGTTTCGGATACTGGGAGTTGGAAGAGTCGAGAATCTTCATCATCAGGAGTCCCAGAATCACGAAATGTGAAACTCCAAAAACTTGAAACAGGCACATCGACCGTAGGTTTGGATACTGGGAGTTGGAGGAGTCAAGAGTCAAGACTCTTCAACACAGGAGTCCCGAAGTGCCGAAATGCGAAACGCTAAAAATCCCAAAATAGGCACATCAACCAGAGTTTTAGATACCGAGAGTTGGAGGAGCAAGAGTCGAGACTCTTCATCATAGGAGTCCTGAAGTTGTGAAATGTGAAACGCCGAAACACCTTTTTGTGTAGATTTCAGATACCGGGAGTTGGAGTGTCGAAACACTTTGCAACAGGAATGTCGGAATGACGAAACATCGAAATGCATTTTTCAATAAGGCTATGGTCACCATCAATGGTCACATCGTCGAAGAGTTGCAGAGAAGAGCTTGAAGAGACAAGCTCCATTTTGGAGTTTGGGACAGGGAGATTTTAGACGACTCATCACAGAATCCCCGAAACGTGAAATGCGAAATACATGTTCAGAATTGGCCCTTGGTCACATCAATGAAGGCTCAAAGGAAGAGGTAGCAGGAAGCTAATATCCATTTCAGAGATTGTGAATTGGAGAGTCAATATGCCTCACCATAGGGATTCCGAAAAGCTGAATGCCAGAATGTCAAAACGACGAAAGGACGAATTGAAAAATGGTGAAATAAGCACGAGACCCATCATTTATGATCCAACGGTGCAGGTTATTCAGGAATATGATTGAAGGGCTACTGTTTCTCTTCACAATTAATCGACCAGTGGTGATTCAGTTGCTGAAGCGGTCTTTGGAGGTTCATAGTGTAACTGCTAGAAACCACTGATGGTTTCTGCCAGAGGACTCGAAGAGACTTCTGTGTGATTTCCAGAGGAGCTGAAGAGTCTCAAGGAATCTGCCAGTGGAATGAAGACTATTCGTAGAGGCAATTAATAGATGGATGAGCATTGAAGCCTGTAACTACAACAGAGAGGATGAGCTCAACTATGACAGAGAAGACAAAGAGTCTCCACTGTTGGAGAGGCTAAGGAATCTCAGCATAACACCTAGTGATGATGGACACATGGGTTTAACAGCCAGAGAAGATGAAGAGTTGCAATGATGATCAGGCAGAGCTCTCGACATGAAGAGCATGCATAAGCATTGCGCACAAGGGATGCACAAGGTGCACAGAGACTATAAGAATGCAAAAGAAAGAAGAGATGGGGGCTATTGTTGAGAGGGATTCAGGAGTGTAGAAGGATGAGTGTGCAGTAGATGAAATATAGAGAAGAGGAATGGTGCATTGAATAGACATGGTGCACAAAGCCTAAAAAGGCAGAAGCACAGAAAGTGCAAGGCATGTTTGCAGCAAGACAGTGAGACACTAAAGAAAGGTTGAGGTGCTCTTTTAGAGAAAAATAGAATATCATAAATCACAAGAATATGCAGACAGAGAGACACTGATACAGGAGAGTAGAGCAGCATAGTAAAACAATGATAAGACTGGTAAGCCAATGATAAATATTGTATCACTATGATAAATTTATATATAGCAAAATTTATATTTCAGGGTGGTAGGGAGGTGCTAGGGAGGACTATTGTCCTCAGAGGTTCAAGTGGGTTCTTGAACATGGGGATTTGTAGCTTCCATCTTGTTGCAGCCAGAGAAACTAGGGTGGCAGGGTGGTGCAAGGGAGAGTTGTTGTTCTATGTTATACAGGTTGGTGCCTGTGTGACTGGAAGTTGGTGCTTTAATCCAGTTGGTGTTGGAACACTTAGGGAGTTGGTGCTTCCTTCTAGTGAGTGGTAGAGAAACCATGGAGTCAGTGCTTCCTTCTAGTAGGTTCTAGAAAAAATAGAGAGTTGGTTCTCTCAACAACTTGCAGCTTGCAAAACAGAGGTAGTAGCCTCATTATGAGTTGGCCTCATAAGTATGATAATGTACAGAATGTAAAGATTACTTATCATATAAAGAAGAAGAGGTTTTTAACCTTCATGGGTTTCCTCAAGAAATATCTGTCTCTATATATTTCATATGTGTGAATCATGCTAAATGTTCTATTTCTTACTTCCCTACATTATTGTGATTGTCATTCAGTGCTCTGCAAAGAGTTTAAAATAAGCATAATTGTTTAAGCTCGATAACAAATGATTCACCCCCCCCTTCTCAATTGTCTAATAATTGGTATCAGAGCTGGCACCTATCTAAGGGTAGATCCTAGAGCTTAAATATGTTGAGCCATGAAGGAAATTCAACCAATAAGGTCCCTCTGTTCAATGGAACAAACTTTACCTTCTGGAAAGTTAGAATGAAAACCTACATAATGGCTTTAGGTGCAGATGTTTGGGATGTGGTACATATTGGTTATATAAAGCCAGTTGTACTAGCTAATAAGGATGACAAGATAGAATTTAGCTTCAATGCTAAGGCTATGAATGCTATCTTGAGTGGGCTTGCAGAATCAGAATTCGTAAAAGTGATGCACCTAGGAACTGCCAAAGAAATGTGGGACAAACTCATTAGCAGTTATGAAGGTAATGAAAAGGTAAAGGATGCCAAGCTTCAAACCTACAAAGTACAGTTTAAACAACTGAAGATGAAAGAAGACAAAAATGTTGGAAAATACTTTCTGAGAGTTGAAGAACTGGTAAATGCCATGAAAGCACTTGGTGAAAAAATTGAGGAACCTTCTTTAGTTCAAAA
>ML795115.1:75471-100482 GCA_009831015.1 Picea engelmannii
CGAGAATATCAAAGCCCCAAGATTCTATGTGTAAACCCTGCCAAGTAGGAAAGCTAACCAGGACACAGTTTAATTCCAAGAGCTCTACTTCAACAGAGAAACCACTCCAACTAGTTCATATGGATTTATGTGGACCATCAAGATAGGAAGGCACAGGGAAAGAAAACTACTTCATGCTGATTATTGATGATTACTCCAGAATTACTTAGGTTTATTTTCTCAAGAAAAAAGTTGAAGCATTTGAGAAGTTTAAAAAATTTAAGGCTTTAACTAAGAATCAAATAGGAAAGAGGTTAAAGGCAATAAGATCAAACAAAGGAGGATAATTTATGTCAAGTGATTTCAAGGAATTATTTGATAAGCATGGGATCAAGAGGGAATACACAATCCCAATAACTCCACAACAAAATGGAGTAGTTGAGAGGCAAAACAAAACAGTGCAACAAATGGCCAGGTCAATGATGAATGATAAGAACATTGGTTAAACCTACTGGGTAGAATAAATACACACAATATTCCATGTTCTTAACAAAGCCCACCTCAGACCACAAAGTGACAAGACACCTTATGAACTGTGGTATGGGAGACCTGCTTCAATCAAACACTTCAAAGTCTCTGGGAGTAAATGTTACATAAAGAATAATGATGAGAACCTTGGAAAATATGATGACAGGGATGATGAAGGTATATTCTTAGGGTATGCTACAAATAGTAAAGGATACAGATGCTATAATAAGAGGCTTCATAAAATGGTTGATTGTATTGACGTAAAAGTTGATGAAGGAATCCCAACAAGAGAGGTGTACAAAAATGAGTCTTCTACAGAGGTCACAACTGAAGTTGAAGATGAACAGGTCCAAGAATTAGAAAACAAAGACTCTGAATCAGATGAAGACATAGATACTTAGACAGGCTCAAATTAGCATATAACTTCAAACTCCTCCTCGAGAATCACTCAAAAGAATCATCCTGCAAGTCAAATAATTGGTGAAAAAGACAAAGGTGTATAAACCAGGAGAAAGATAATAAAAAACAACGAACAATCACATATAGCTTTCAAATCCATGTTGGAACCCAAGAATTTTAATGAAGCTAGAAAAGATGACCATTAGGTTAGAGCAATGAATGATGAACTTGATTAGATTGAGAAAAACAATACGTGGGAAATGGTTCATAGACCTGAAGGTAAAAATATCATTGGTTGTAAATGGATCTTTAAGAATAAGTTGAATGAGCAGGGACAAGTTGTCAGGAACAAAGAAAGATTGGTCTGTAAAGGCTATGCTCAAATAGAAGGACTAGATTTTGATGAAACATTTGCGCCCATAGAAATATTAGAAGCTATCATAATATTTCTTGCCTATGCTTGTCATAAAAGGTTTAAAGTCTATCAAATGGATGTCAAGTCATCTTTTCTAAATGGAGATTTAAATGAAGAAGTCTATATGGAACAACTAGAGGGTTTTGAACTGTCTGATAACCCTGACTTAGTATGCAAGCTGAAGAAAGATTTATATGGGTTAAAACAAGCCCCTCGTGCCTGGTATCAAAGACAAAGGGTTTAAGAGAGGAACAATTGCCAACAATCTATATATCAAAACAAAGGATAATGATTTGTTCATCATGTTGGTCTATGTAGATGACATCATCTTTGGATATAATAAGGATTAATTGGTACAATGGTTTGCTTCTACCGTGGAGTCTGAGTTTGAAATGTCTATGATAGGTGAACTGTCATTTTTTCTTAGTCTGCAAATTACTTAGAGGTCTGAAGGGATGTTCATTTCTCAAGAAAAATATCTAAGAGAAATGTTGAAAAGGTTTCAAATGGAAGATTCTAAACCTGTGGGCACACCTATGGTTACTAAATACAAATTAAGCAATGATGATGACTCACCTGATGTCGATCGAAGTTCATATAGGTCAATGATAGGAAATCTATTGTACATCACAACATCTCATCCAGACATAATGCATGTTGTTGAGATGGTAGGGAGATATCAGTCTGCACCTAAACAGAGTCATTTTCTAGCTGTCAAAAGAATATTTAGATATTTGAAAGAAACAATGAACTATGGCCTATGGTATCCTAAGAATCATAATTTTCAACTATCAGTCTACTCAGATGCTGATTGGGATAACTACATGGATGAAAGGAAAAGCACGAGTGGAGGTGCGTTCTTCTTATGAGATTCTATAGTAGCATGGTTGAGTAAAAAACAAGGTTCCATTTCTTTATCAACTACAGAGGAAGAGTACATTACTGTTTCTACCTGTTGCACTCAGGTATTATGAATGATTCAGACACTTGCAGAATTGGAGGTAAAATACGCTGCATCGATCCCAATTCATTGTGATAACACTAGTGCCATCACTGTGTCCAAGAATCATGTATTCCACTCCAAGACCAAGCATATTCCCATAAAATACCATTTTCTGAGAGAGAAGGTCACCAATCAGATTGTTCAGGTCCATTACATTCCAACCATAGAACAAATTGCAAACATATTTACTAAACCCCTAGCCAAGAAACCATTTTAATATCTCCGACAGAGGCTAGGTGTCATCCCGTCTCACACCTAAGAGAGTCCATCCTGTTAGGGGGAGTTTTGTATTGATTGAATATTTGATACCTCCTAAAAATACTGCAACAACTCAAGGGGAGCATGTTTTATTTAACATTGATGTCAAAGGGGGAGAAAAGGAGTGGTCCGGACCAGATGCTATAGTTGGAGGTCCAAACAGTTTAGCGTAGTCGTTCAGGGTTTCCATCAATGCCAAAGGGGGAGATTGTTGGCATGTTTACAGGCATGTGTGCTTGTCATTGATGGAAAGATCAGAGCATGAAGCAATGGAAAAACAAGGACAATGTAAGACTGAGAGGAGAATTGACAGTGATCCTTGGATCCCATTGATAATTCCTGATGAACGTCAGATCTGAGCTCGAGGTCCGACCAACGTTGGATCTAGGAGAACCTGCATGTTCTTTAAAGAGCAAGGTGAAGCGGGGTTACAAAATCCCAAAGGTAGGAGGACAGTTTTAGATACCAGGAGTTGGAAGAGTCGAGACTCTTCATCATCAGGAGTCCCAGAATCATGAAATGTGAAACACCAAAATCACGAAGGCAAGAGGACAGTTTTGGATGCTGGGAGTTGGAAGAGTCGAGACTCTTCATCATCAGGAGTCCCAGAATAGAGAAATGTGAAACACCGAAATCCCGAAAGCAGGAGGACATTTTCGGATACCGAGAGTTGGAAGAGTTGAGACTCTTCATCATCAGAAGTCCCGGAATCGTGAAATGCAAAACCCCAAAAAACTGAAAGAGGCACATCGACTGGAGGTTTGGATATTGGGAGTTGGAGGAGTCAAGAGTCGAGACTCTTCAACACAAGAGTCCCAAAGTGTCGAAATGCGAAACACCGAAAATCTTGAAATAGGCACATCACTCAGAGTTTCGGATACTGAGATTTAGAGGAGTCAAGAGTCAAGATTCTTCATCAAGAGTCCCAAAGTCGCGAAATGAGAAACACCAAAACACCTTTTTGTGTAGATTTTGGATACTGGGAGTTGGAGTATCGAAACACTTTGCAACAAGAATGTTGAAATGACGAAATGCCAAAATGCATTTTCGAATAAGGATATGGTCACCACCAGTGGTCACATCATCGAAGAGATGTAGAGAAGAGATCGAAGAGACAAGATCCATTTCAGAGTTTGGGACATGGAGAGTTGAGATGACTCATCACAGAATCCCAAAAATGAAAAATGCGAAATACATGTTCAGAATTGGCTGTTGGTCATAACCCTTGGTCATATTAATGAAGGCTCAAGGGAGGAGGCAGCACAAAGCTAATATCCATTTCAAAGATTTCAACTTGGAGAGTCGAGATGCCTCACCACAGGGATGTCGAAAAGCTGAATGCTGGAATGTTGAAACGCCAAAAGGCCGAATTGTGAAATGGAAAAATAAGCGCGAGACCCATCATTTATGATCCAACGGTGCAGGATATTCAGGAATATGATTGAAGGGCTACTGTTTCTCTTCAAAGTTAATAGATCAGTGGTGATTCAGTTGCTGAAGAAGTCTTTGGAGGTTCACAGTGTAACTGCTAGAAACCACTGATGGTTTCTGCCAGAGGACTCGAAGAGACTTCTATGTGATTGCTAGAGGAGCTAAAGAGTCTCAAGGAATCTGCCAGTGGAATGAAGACTGTTCGTAGAGGCAATTGATATATGGATGATTGTTGAAGCCTGTAACTACAATAGAGAGGATGAGCTCAACTTTGACAGAGAATACAAAGAGTCTCGACTATTGGAGAGGCTAAGGAATCTCAGCATAACACCCAGTTATGATGGACACATGGGTTTAACAGCCAGAGAAGCTGAAGAGCTGCAATGGTGATTAGGCAGAGCTCTCAACATGAAGAGCATGCAGAAGCATTGTGCACAAGGGATGCACAAGGTGCACTGAGACTATAATAAGGTAGAAGAAAGAAGAGATGGGGGATGTTGTTGAGAAGGATTCAGGAGTGTAGAAGGTGGAGTGTGCAATAGTTGAAATATAGAGAAGAGGAATGGTGCATTGAATGGACATGGCGCATAGAGCATAAAAAGGCAGAAGAAAAGAAAGTGCAAGGCATGTTTGCAGTAATATAGTGAGACACTAAAGGAAGGCTGAGGTGCTCTTGTAGATAAAAATAGAAGATCAGAAATTGCAAGAAGATGCAGATAGAGAGAAACTGATACAAGAGAGTAGAGCAACATAGCAGAACAATGATAAGCTTGGTAAGCCAATGATAAATATTGTATCATTGTGATAAATTTATATATAGAAAACTTTATATTTCAGGGTGGTAGGGAGGTTCTAGGGAGGACTATTGTCCTCATAGGTTCAAGTGGGTGCTTGAACAGGGGGAGTTGTAGCTTCCATCTTGTTGCAACCAGAGAAACCAGGGTGGCAGGGTGGTGCAAGGGAGAGTTGTTGTTCTATGTTATACAGGTTGGTTCCTGTGTGACTGGAAGTTGGTGCTTCCATCCAGTTGGTGCTGGAACACTTAGGGAGTTGGTGCTTCCTTCTAGTGGGTGCTAGAGAAACCAGGGAGTTGGTGCTTCCTTCTAGTAGGTTCTAGAGAAAATAGAGAGTTGGTGCTCTTAACAAGTTGTAGCTTGCAAAATAGAGGTTGTAGCCTCATTATGAGTTGGTGCTCATAAGTATGATAATGTAAAGAATGTAAAGTTTACTTATCATATAAAGAAGAAGAGGTTTTTACCCTTTATGGGTTTCCTCAGGAAATATCTGTCTCTGTATATTTCATATGTGTGGATGATGCCGAATGTTCTATTGCTTACTTCCCTACATTATTGTGATTGTCATTCAGTGCTCTGCAAAGAGTTTAAAATAAGCATAATTGTTTAATCTCAGTAACAACTGATTCACCCCCCCCCTCTCAGTTGTCTAACACACACAGTATGTACCAAAGCACTTACAATATTGATCACATGGATCCAACTCTAGCACTTAGCCATTCCTTATGACTTCTTCTTATTACATCACCTAGTCTTCTATATATATTACAAAATAGGCCTAAGCATGGGTAAACCCATGGGCCAACATTCCCATACCCATTACATGATCCCAAAAACCCTAAAAAGAGGTTGAGATCCCATGATCTCCTCTTCATCTTGTGCTCCGTCTTCGACAGGCTATCAAAGTCCTAAAATAGGTCAATCTTGACCAAGGATATTCCAAAACATGGTCAAGGGCCAACATGCCCCCAACACTCACCTGTGACTTGTTCTGAGTCACTCTGTTCTGACTAGTTATTCTTTAAAATATTTGAGCTTGGCTTGAGATGCTTCGACTTGTTGTTGTGCTATGTCCTCCTATTCAATGAATTCTTGAATCACTTCCTCATTCATGGGTCCCTCTAGGCGTTGTTCAGCTGCAGTAACAACTTACTCCAGTTCTTCTCCTCAGCCTTCTATCTTTGTGAATAATTGGTAAGCCTCATCTTGTACAGGTTGGAGCCTCTAAGTCACTTCCATGACTTTGCTCGGAATAGTGTGAACCTGCCGCTAGGAAATGTGCTTCTCGTGGTATCACTTCATTCTTTCCATAGGTGACAGGGGATTTAACTGTGCATGTATTGTCTCTTCTTGATACTTCACTTCCTAGAGCTGCGACTCCAGTGCTTTCAGTTCTGGATTCTTCATGAGTTTCTCATATGTCTGGGCACTATGATCACTCAGTTTCTTGCATTCTAGGGCAAGGGATTTTATTATTTCGACTGCCCTTTGAGCAGTTTCTTCTCTTTGGTTCCTTACATATTGTAGGGTGCTAGGTACAACACAGAGCTCTAAATATGTTATTCGGTGTTGTAGTTGCTGGATGGCTTCCGTGAGCTTCCCTACTTGATGCTCAACCTAGTCTTCTACCTATGTCTCTAAGCCTATCATAGAGAAAAGTGCTATGTTGACTACTTCCTTTACTTCGAGTTGTCCTATGAGCAATTGTTCATTTTATTTCTGCATTTTCTCTTTCTCCTCGTCAAACTTTGTCTAGAGAGAAATCTTCTCCTACTTTGCAACTCTGTTTTGTTCTATGAGTACGCCTTTCACTTGCTTCAAGGCCTGGGTGGCTTGTTCTGCTTCTTCTTGTGCATGATGAAGACAAGCTTTGACTGGATGAGCTACTCAACAGAGTTGGGTTGGATCATCCCCCAACTCTAGTTATCCTTATGGAAGGGGTGCAATGGAGACTATGCGACTAGACTAAAGAGCCTATTGTACTCCTCATATCTTGACCTCGATTCTATCACACATTTCCTCCTTATTATCTTCTTGCTTCTCTGCAATTTCTAGCAAGGTGTCGTTTAGCGCTATGATGATAAAATTAAAATCATCAGCAGTAAGAACAATCTTCATCTTGGTCATGGTGGCTCTGGATTTGTTTCGCGAAGAGGGTTTCTAGGGAGAAACCTTCCTCTTCTTCAAGAGATCGGTGTCATCTCTTGGCAGTGTTACTTTTCCTTTATTTTTTTCAACTTCTTTGTCCTTCATCTCTTCTACATCTTCATCACCTCCTCGCTCAGGTGATATGGAAGTAGTCTTCCCCGAGGTGTTTCTTAGGTCTTGGACCTCTTCAGTCTTCTTCATTTTGCTAGGTCCGAGTGTATGATGCATGGTTTCTGGGCTGTCAGGGTCGGGCATCTCTGTAGGGTCTGTTGGAATGAGGAGGTCTTCCAACCAGTCCTTATTGATCTCCTCAAGATCCTCTTTCATGAGCTTGTAGTATGACTACAGCTGCTCCTTATGTTCATCATCTTGCGATGTAATGTTGTTGGCCCTTGGGTATATAAGCAAGCAAAGATCAAGGAATAAAAGGGAGAATGCGAACTGTGTGGAAGACACAATGACTATTATTGGCTTGAAGTGAGCAAAAGAGAAGAAACGATGGAGCAAAGCCCAAGAATGAAATTTGTTGGACGAGGATATCGGGAATGATAGATAAGCAATAAACAAGGATTGAGGACAAGTTAGCAAGAGAAAAAAGATACCATTGGATGCTTTGGAGCAGCGCGTGAGAAGGAAGGAAAGACAAGCTGGTGAAGCCATGAAAATATAGGTCAAGTTTACCTAGGGTTTTAGACACCTAGGGTTTTGGTATTTAGGGTTTTGGACACTTAGGCTTAGACCTAAGGATGTTGGTGAGTGATTGCAATGTATAAATAGAGGCCAAGAGGACCTATGTTGGGTTGTCATTGGTTGGTATCAAGATAGGTTGTCATTGTTGCTAGTGATGATCTGATTGTTGTTGTGATAGACTATAGTGTGTGAGAGAGAGAAGTCCTGAGTGTGAGAGCCTTCTAGTAATGTAATATATTCAGTTGGGTGTGAAGATCAACCCTGCAACTGGGTGCATAGGGAGGGGAGAGAAAGAGAGGAGAAGAGAAGAGATCTACTAGCTAAGAGTGCAGATAAGAACTGCATGATTTACTTAAATATAATACAATACAATTATGTGGACATAGCCCTAGAGAGAGGGTGAACCACGTGTTGATTAAGGTTGGTTGTCATTGATGTCAACCCTTGAAGAAAGCCTTGTAGCACAATTTTTTGGGTAATGGACCCAATATTGTTTGATGTAAATATGACTCATTATTGTTTTGTCATCATTGATAAGAAGTAAATATGGATGAACTCCAAAGTGGTCCCCTTATGGTGAAATCCCTCACGGGAAGATGCTTTGCGGAGTAAAAGAACCAATGCTTAATTGTGGAATAATGAGATGAATGAAAATGAATTTTTCAGGGAAAATATCCTATATAGATAGTTCTTTTCATGCCATTTCTAGTGGTATGTAGAACATCACATAACTCCTCACGGTTAGAGAGTTATGACCATGTGAAGTTGGAGAACCCAGGTTTGGGTAATGGACCCAAGTTTGTTTGATGGATAACGGTACAATTTTTTCTATATTTGAAGGTAATAATATTCTATATGGATATTACATGTCGTTTCATTTCTAGTGGTATGTGGAATGTCATATAACTTCTCACGGCTTGAGAGTTATGGCCTTATGAAGTTGGAGGATCCTCATATGTCATCTAGAAGCCCCAAAAGGTAAAAGTAGTCAAAGTGGTTTAAGAGATTTTAAAAGGTAAATAATAAAGTGAAGTGATGAGTGTATTATAATTCAAAGTGAATAAAACATAAATTATTTCAATAATAAATTTAATGGAGAAATTAGAAGTGGGTTAACCTTAAAATAAGGAAAGTGGGCCAAGTGACCTAGAAGATGTTTTTGAGGAAGCTACTTGGAGAGTATAAATAAGAGGCAAGGCTCTCTCATTTTAATTACACTTGAGAATATTGAATATCTATAGGTGTCTGAGGTAACCAAGGATATATAAGTCAAATTTCTAAGGGAAGGTGAAGAAAATAAGGCCGAAATGCAAGGAAGGATAAATTCTTTTGATGGTTCTTTCTAAGGTATGTTATTTACAGGTCATCTCACCATTTTAACTATAAATGTTTTTCTAGAATGGTTCATACCGTGAAATTTATATTCCATTGAGAAAACATACCCAAGTATTTGTGGTAAAAAATTCATCTTTTGGGTTGTTGTATTTTGGGAGTTACACTCTGTGGAAAATAGGGTTTGTGGTTAGTCCTGAAACTAGTCAAAAACATGTGTTTCGGGTAACAACGTCATAAATTATTCATAACAGATCCAAATTTAGTGAGACCAAATGTGTTAGTTAGGGTACAGTCTATAGTAAGTTGTGTAATATTTTCATATCAATTCAATGAATATTTCATGCAGGGAAATCTCTACAAGGTCGCTCTCTAGAATAACCCAGAATTCAGCAAGGTATGCCATTTTAGATATAACACCTTTTCTGAGAGGTTCCAAGTAGTGACAACTAGAAGAATTGAATAACACAGACTGAAGAAAATTGTGTTTCAGTTTCAGATCTTTATACATTACAGGTTCAAAATTATGATTACTTCAAGTTAGGGTTGTTGACTAATCCAAAACTAGGCATGTGAGACTAAAGAAAAGTTTGATGAAAATGCTAGTCTCTTGTTATTAAAGTTAATTAAGGTTTTGTTGGTAGCTCAAAAATGTTTGTTAACTTTTTATACCAATTAATTGATCTACATAGCTTCCTAACTGAACTTATTTGTTTTTATTACTCTTCATGACGTAATTTTCGAAACAACAGTTGTAAGTTGTCTTTTTTTACTATTATTATCTTTCATGCTTCGTTCATGACTGGAAGCATGAATACAAAGCACGAAAATTTGTGACTGTGTTACCTTTCTGTTCTAAATTGTCGTCAAAGGCAAGTTGTTCATACAGTTTACTAATAAAGTTGGTTCCTTGCCATGAAGAGTTACTCTCTTTGTTTCGATCCTTTCAACATCAAACATGCTTAGAGGTTGATGGTTACATGAATCAAAGGACCTCCACGATTTGATTTTTGGTATGGTTTTGTTTGGTTCTTGGATTTACATTTATTTTGCTAAATTTTGGATTTTCGACTCACCCAAACCTTGTGATAGAACCCACGATGCGCGCACTCATTTTTCATTTTAATGTTTTGGTCCTAGACTCATACTAGATGCAAAGGTGGCATTATGATTTGCAGGCAGAAATCATTCCCGAGACTGCCCTTGTCTTTTCAAACCCTCTTCGCATGCGTTTCAATAAACACCTATCTAATTGTTTTGAGTTTATGTTCATACACCATTCACTGGTGGAATGTCACAGGCTTGGGTTATGGTTCTGGACTGTCTTTGCAAACCCTCTGTGTGTGTTGTGCTTGATTCATTACCTATTCATCCATCATGGATCCTGTTGTGAGAGTTGAACCAAACGACATTCAAACTCTGCTTATATATGATGATGCCAGAAAAGATTTGGAGAGAAGTGGTTGGCTCGTTTTCATTAGGAAGTTTCAGGGTTTCAATTTATAGGTTTCCCATGAATTTTCTTTCTCCTTTGATGGTTGTAGAGCGAAGGTTGGTGATGTGAATTTAGAGGTTAGCAAGGATTTCCTGAGTCAAGCTATAGAGCTACTAGCAAGCGGTCAAAGGTGGTTTAAAAATGCAAAGGTGGAAGAAGTTCCTTGGATCCTGCTATTTACATCTCGCAAAATTGTAGGGTGTGATAAAGGTATGCCCATTTCCTTCCTAAAATCTCGGTGGCACAACTTTCTCACTGTGGTAAAGCAATTTGTTACCTATGGGGGATGTTTCGGGCTCATGTTTTTGTACCATTTGCATCTACTTATGATTTTTATGGGTTTCCCTTTGAATATGTTGTATTACTTACTGAGGAGTCTTTATAAAATGTGTAAAAGATACAAAAAGTAGCAGTCAGACTCTAGCCTTTTTCATCATGGCCTAGCTAAAATCCTACTCATACATCATTTAGAGTCATAGAATGATAGTTGGTATTCATTCATAACCCAAAATGGCAATGGTAACCCTGATATGGGGGAGGTATATAAACTCGCGGTTGAGGAAACCCTTTTCCACTCGACGACATCCCTCTCTCCTCCCCAAACCTATGTCTCTCCCCCTAACAACGAACCCTTGATCGATCCAAAGGTCATTGAACAGGCCTGTTAGTATATTACACATCCAAACGACTATGTTAAAAATGTAAAGAAACCTACAAGAAAGATATCTAAGGGAAATATTGATATCAATTTTAAAAACAAAAGAGTTGGCAGGCTAATTTCTAAGAGACTTTTTAACAAGTCGAGTTCTCATCTGAGTTTAATCAGTATGATCAAAGTTCATGAAATCTTAGACTCTAAAATTGAGAGGTTACTTGCTGCTGAAGACTTTCAGTCATTCGAGCCTCACCTTGATCGGCCCTACAATTTTGTTGAAAATTTACCTTCCTGTCTTAAAAATAATCCAGAGTTTCCTGGTGTCAAATTAATTAATGAATCCACTGTCAATATGGAGGGTGATCCGGTTCACAACCAAGTTTGTTCCCATGCAACCATTGCACAGTCAAATTGTGAAGTTTGTCTATCATGGATCGATAGATATTATACCGATATCCTTATCCTACAGTCATGGGTTAAGGCTTTAAAGGATCATATCGATGTCTTACTGAGCGAAAACTATAGACTCGAATCTGTTATTCAAGGCAAAGAAAAATGCATAAAGACAACATGCAACATAGTATTTAAAAATGTGGAGGCTGCAATAGCCATTGTGAATTCCAAGGTTGCCTGATATGATTTTATTTCATTAGTTGGAGATATGACTCTTCATTTTAAAATAGGATTATATTGTTAAAATTAGGTTGCTTTATTTTACAATAAATTGGACTTCATTTACTATAATAACTAGCTACAGAATCGCAAGATTCTGTAGCCAGTTATGTTAATTCGAATTGTGTAAAGTAGTGGTTGAAAATGTATCTAAAATCATTCTATTTTCCTTTTCTTTCAGGATATTCAGAAACCCATGATTACAAATTGACCCGAGGCATCCTTGAGACCCTACAGTCATATCTTTGATGCATTTTATATGAACAGAAATGAATTGTTATTAGTTTTGGAGGATTTAGTAGGATCAGGGTGGTTGCATCCCCCTTTATTTTTGAAATAAATATTTGATCTCAGGAACATAAACAATTATCTTTTCTGAGGCCTTTATAAACCTATCATTTTTGTAAACAAGGGTATCTTGGCCTGGGGCTTATTGTGAATAGTTTATACTCAAATTTAGACATAACTAATATTTACTTTATGCTTTAGTCATCTGTTAATGTTGTTATGATCTATAGTTTGTTTATATTGGTAATTGAATGACTGCAGATAGCTTTCATCTTCGCAGATTTTTTTGGTTATCAAGATTGTTTTTTTTTCATGGTTCATGATTTTATGCTTCAGTTTTATCAAAACAATTGAGTGATATTTCAATTCATGTTATGAGGTTTACCTTAAATATGGAGATTGATTAAATACAAGATGTAACTGTAGGATTTATGTCATTTGTTATCTCTTTTGATCTATTATATCACTGCAATTATTTTGCGTCTTGTTGTTTTATCAATTGAATACACCAGTCAATGCATAGTTTAGCTTTTGTACCAAACAATGTAAAGATGCACAACAGATTTKCCTCGTGGATGGATTGATGCACGATTTACGCAAACAGTTGGATGCATACTCTTCAAACGATTAATAGGTTAGTCTGTTCTTTTATTCCATTTGTTTKCTTATTATAGAAGTTTTTATATACAATACAATTTTCACTATCTATATCTTTCTGTTTAATTAAGTAGTTTAATATTTGATCTTATGAATGCATATAAACAAGAAAAACAAACCAAAAACAAGTAGTTCTTTGCTTTCTTTATTACTGTCATTAAAAGAACCATTTTACATTCGATTTTTATGAGTTCAGATTAAAACTCGTGATTTATACATATTGTATATATGATAAATAGAATTATTATATAAATATTATTTAGATAAACTATATATATATATATATATATATATATATATATATTTAGATGTACATATATGTATTTCAGTGATTATTATTTAGTAAGTTATTTCTTTTATTTTAGTTATTTTTCACTTCCCTTAGAAGATTAGATTTGCCAACGGAGCCATTAATCCCGTCAGAGTGAATTAATCCAAATGGCTTGGGTTAATTAGACAACCCCGGACCAGATTCACTCTTCCATTTGATGAGCGGTCAATTTCATCTGTCAACAAATTGTGCTAGAAGGAGGGCTTGAATACTATTAATGGCACGTGGAGGTTGCAAGACTCCTCCCCCACCTACCCGATCACCTATAGTAACAAGAAGTCATTCTGACGACAACATTTTCCCTCAAACATCAACCACATCAAATGAAAATCCACAGATCACCGTTGAACCAGTAACTCCAAACCCTCCAGGGGTAGACGTACAAGAAATTGTTTGTCAATCCCTCATAAGGACACACAGTGCCTTGGCTCATATCAGAAAACCAGGTCGGCCTTTGATCCAACCATTAGACTTCTCTGATATTAGGGAGCAACTTGAAGGTATTGATCTTACCCTAAACCCTACAGATCTAAATCACATCCTCACTCCTGTAGCAGGAGGATCTGGTATTCCACCATCACCACCCCCTTCATCTCCTTCTTCTTTTGGAGTAGAATCATCAGATGAAGGCAGTTCTTCATCTCAGACTTCGACACCACCCACACCTATGGCCAATCCAAACAATCCTGCCAGAACTTGGCTCGATCAAGATGCAGTGGCCATACCTGGGCCCCAACATCCTTTGCCTAAACATCTAGAGGAATGGCTCCCTAAATTTGACCCAGATTCTAAGCAGATCGTTGAGGATCATATCAAAAAATTCATTCTAGCCATTAGTCTTCGTAGTGTTGAACACGAAGACATAGTATGTAGACTTTTTCCCTACACCTTTGAAGGCAATGCCTCTACTTGGTACTTTTCCCAACAACCCCACACCATTGTGTCATGGGATAGATTTGAATCCTATTTCCTTGAGAAATTTGGAGATGACAAATCTCCTGAAGTCTTAGTCATGGAAATCTCTAGTTTAAAAATGAACCCAAAAGAAAAGATAAAAGACTTTAATCATAGGTTCCTAACATTAAATAATCGAATCCCCACTGACTCAATGCCTACCAAAAATATTATCGTTGCATACTACACGAAAGCCTTACACCAAAACATAGTCATTTGGGTAAAAAGGTCCAAGAAAGCCACATTTTTAGAATCCTTATAAGAGGCGAGTCAAATCGAGAAAGATATTCTCAGCCTAAAAGACAATATCTGTAACGAGGCAGAGACTACTTCATCCTCCAAGAAGAAAATTTAAATTCTTCCTAGACCGCCCCAAAACAAAACTCAATCAGAGAGTTTGGATATAGAAAGCTTACAAAAGGTCGTTCAAAAGTTGTCTAATCAGGTTATAGATTTTATAAGATCGACTGAAGAAGCTTCTTCAAGCAAAGGGCCTTATAAACCCCCTTTTAGAAATCCTTTTCCCACAAACCGGCCTAACTCAAATTCTAAAGGCCTAACTCTAGAAAGATTACAGTTTTTTATTCAGACGATTCTAGAGGCACATGATAACTTGATTCCTCTCGATATTCCTGAAGACGTGGCTAAACAAGAGATAGTGGAATAGGACGAATCCTCTCCCAACATTTTCAGGCATTTTTCGGATAACATTTTTCAAGCAAATTTCAAAACAGTGCATCCTTACAATACCAGGAGCAGGACAACAAATAAATCTTCTTCTGAAATCAAAACTAATGCACCTCAAAAATAGTCTAAATCAATTGAAACTAAATAGAATTCAGCAGCCCCAAGTTTAGAGTATGATTTGATTGAGGATCTCAAAAAACTTAGAGCTAATATTTCTGTTTACAAATTATTGAAATTTCCTTTTCTTTTGCAAAAGATCTGAACAACAACAAAGTTGTTGAAAACAACCCCAAAACACCTCAAAAGGTCTTTGCCAAAATGACACTAGAGTCTTCTAATAAAAGAGACCTTGCTGTAAAAAGTGTAACAAATGTAGATAAACTAGTTTCAGGGGTTGCGTCTAAAAAACAACAAACTTCTGCTATTAATACTCATAGAAATGTCCCACCCTTTTTGTTGACTTTTGAAATTTTCAATAGGAATGTACATAACTGTATGGTAGATTTAGGTGCATCATCAAACGTAATTCCTTGGTCTGTCTACCAAAAAATTAATGACGAAGTTCAACCTTCCAGCCTGAAAATTATTCAACTTGATCGAACTAGTGTTAAAGTAATAGGTGAATTAAAAAATGTGCTTATCATATTATCATCTAATCCTAAATTCCATCAAGTTATTGATATTATTGTCATTGATATCCCCGAAGTATATGGCTTGTTTTTAAGTAGATATTGATCTGAAAAACTACATGGTTATTTTGCAACGGATTGGTCTCACTTGTGGCTGCCTGAGAATGGAAAGCCTAACAAAACCAAGGTAAATCATGAGAATTATCTTAAGTTCATGGTAAACGATTTAAATGATCCTAATGAACCATTCACGACTTTCGCCAATTCACCTGAAATACAGGGGATGGACACTTTTTTCGGCAATTTCATGGCTGAAACTTCTATCATTATTGACCCAGAACAACAGTCCAAAATTATGACATGGACACAGTCAACATCCCTCTCTCAATGGTCACATGCACCTGATGAAAATCAAATCTGGTCTCTTTACTTGGATGGATCTAAATCTAAGGAAGGAGTTGGTGCAAGGTGTGTGCTCATTGATCCAGCAGGTAACAAAACTTTGATCTCTTGCCGGTTAGAATTTGAATGCACAAACAATACGATCGAATACGAGGCACTCCTACAAGGTCTCAGAAAAGCACTAGATTTGAGGATTCAAAATTTGACTGTCTTTGGTGATTCAGAAATTGTGGTTAGACAGGTAAAAAATTATATCCACTGTTTATCTCCACACTTGAAGAGCTATCAGACTGAGGTATGGAATTTAATGAACAATTTTTCTGTGTTTAACATTAATTCTATTCCGAGATTGAATAATTCTGAGGCTAATTTGTTAGCTAATGTCGCCTCAAAACTTTTTCCTACAGAAGGCCTTTCTCTGAATGCATTTTCGTCGAGTTGTTGTTCAGACCATCCATCTTAGACAACATCACAAATTGGAGAGTCTTTGATGACGATCAACAGATCATTAGTTTTCTGCACATGGGAGAGACTTTCCAAGGCACAGTTATCAACGAAGGTACCCATGATGAAAACCTTCACGATTTTATGGTAATACCGGATACAAGATCCCCGGAGTCTACATCAGATATGGTAAACTCTATCCCAAAATTTGTGGTTAGATTAGAAATTTTTTATGATCTTCATGATAAATTCAGAAAATCAGTGAATTGTAAAACACATAGTTCTTCCTTAACACATGAAAAAGTAAATTTAGGAACTAAAGTTAACCCACAGTGCATCAATTTGGGGTTGGGATGTTCTGAGAAAGAAAAGATAGCATTTATTAAGTTGTTTAAGGAATTTAAAGATGTCTTTGCTTGGACATACGATGATCTAAAGACCTTTGATCCTAACATCATACAACACATTATCTCCATGAAACCCTAGACCCAACCTTTTCAACAGAAGTTAAGAAAGATGCACCCAAAACTTGAACCAACAGTCAAGAAAGAATTAAACAAACTCTTGAATGCTAAAATAATCTTCCCGGTAAGACATACATAGTGGGTCTCTAATCTTGTTCCTGTAAGAAAGAAGAGTGGAGAAATCCGACTATGCATCGATTTACGAAATTTAAATCGAGCGTCTGATAAAGACAACTACCCTGTTCCTCCCATGGAATAGATCCTTCAACAAGTATCTGGTTCTGAAAGATTATCACTGCTGGATGGTTTTTCAGGGTATAACCAAGTCCTTATGTCTCCCCTAAACCAGCTCAAAACCACTTTCCATACTCCATGTGGTACCTACGCTTATAGGAAGATGCCCTTTGGGCTCATAAATTCCCGTGCCACCTTTAAGAGAGCGATGGATATCACTTTCCGCAACTTAATCAATCAATCTGTAGTAGTTTACCTAGATGATGTCACTATCTTCTCAAAGAATAAAGGAGATCATCTAAGATTTGTTCTACAGTGATGTCGTAAGTACGGTATTTCTTTAAATCCTAAAAAAATTGTATTTGCAGTAGAACAAGGTAAGCTCCTTGGATTCATTGTATCAAATGAAGGGATGATTATTGATTGTAAAAGGACCCAAGTCATTTCAAAACTGCCCCCTCCCTCTTCCAAAAATTTCATGCAATCTTTCTTAGGTCAGATAAAATTTGTTAGGAGGTTCATCCCCGACTTTTCAGAAATGGTCAGACCATTACAAAATTTAATAAAAAAGGATGTACAGTACCATTGGGGACCTTTAGAAAGTCAAGCTTTTGACTCAATAAAAAAGGCTATAGTAGATGCTCCTTCTCTAATGAGCCCCAATTTTTCACAAGATTTCACTCTCTACACGTTTGCCTCTGATTGGTCTTATGCTACTGTCCTAACCCAAAAGAATGTTGAAAACAACAAAGTCCCAATTGCCTTTATGAGCTCAGCCTTTAAGGGAGCAGAACTTAATTACCCAGCAGTAGATCAATAGGCTTATGTTGTTTTTAAAGCGGTAAAACACTTTCAATCTTATCTACTAAAATCTAGGATGAAAATCATTGTCCCTTACCCTGCTGTCAGAAATTTGTTAGTACAGAAAGAACTGGGTGAAAAAAGGGCAAACTGGGTCCCATCCTTACAAGAATATGACATAGAAATCACCCCATCACGAATTGTTAGAGGCCAAGGTTTATGTAAATTGGTCACTGATTCAGCTATAGGACAGAAAAATGAAACTGATATGTTAATTTAAGATCATCACAATCAAAATCAAATCTGTTGTGCACAAAACCTTACTAGTCCTTGGTATGATGACATCAAGTTTTATCTTATACATGGATTATCTCCCTGTCACCTTGATCCAAAAAAGAGGAGAGCACTGATATTAAAATATGCTTCATTTCAGCTGGTAAATGGTATTTTGTTTCGCCAAAATTTCGAGAGAATACTTATGCGTTGTCTTGAAAAAGATGAAGCAGAAAAAGTCTTATTGGAATTACATGTAGGGGAAGCTAGTGGGCATTTCGGTGGAGACACCACGACCCACAAAGTATTAAGAGTAGGTTATTATTGGCCTACTCTTTTCAAATATGCCCATGCCTTATCCTGCAAATGTGTAATATTTCAAAAGGCATCTGGACGAGTACAGAAGTCAGCATTCCCGCTACAACCAGTTTCGATAGACTCCCCTTTTCAGCAATGGGGCCTCGATATTATAGGCCCAATCAACCCTACATCCTTGTAGAAGCATAAATACATCATAACAACCATAGATTATTTCACCATATGGTCCAAGGTTGTGCCATTAAAAGTTGTAAACACCGGCCAGGTAATATCCTTCCTGAATTCAAATATTATCACTTATTTCGGTATTCCTAAATGCCTAGTATTTGATAATGCTTCCTATTTTTCATCTCTCGAAATGAATGATTTCTCTTTAGAGAAGGGAATAAAATTAAAATACTCTGCCAGCTATTACCCCTAAGGCAATGGTTTGGCGAAATCAACTAATAAAAACCTGATCAAGATCATCAAGAGAACGGTCTCCGAAAACCACAAAAACTGGCATAATGCACTATTTAATGCAATCTGGGCTGATAAGGTAACTCCTAAAATTGTTGTTGGTAATTCCCCCTTTTTTCTCATTTATGGCAGGGAAGCGATTCTTCCACCGCATGTCCTTCTTATATCTCTGCAGTTATCACAGAAGGTGCAAGAAGAAGACTATCCTCCCCTGGAAAGTCAGATTAACGCTTTGCTGAAGTTAGAAGAAATGAGGGCTCAAGAAAAACGAAAATTGAATTAATATCAACTCATTGTGAAAAACTAGTTCAATTCCAAATCTGTCTCAGACAAAAATTTTGAGGTAGGTGATCTTGTCCTTAAATGGGACAAACCTCATGAGGGGAAAGGAGAGCATACTACGTCTCAAAACCTATGGTTGGGACCATTTTTAATTGTTGAAAAACTAGGTCCTAGTTCTTTCTGCCTCTAGAATTTAGAGGGATAGCCAAACACCTTTCCGGTGAATGGCCAAGCTCTCAAAAGTTATTTTACTTGACAACTCTATGATACACCTTCTGTACATATTTTTCTATTTGGATTTCTTTGCTTTCCATTTTTTCTTTGTTGTTTTGTTTTGTTTTCATTTTAGTACATCGGTCCTTTTGAGTCAAACATCCTTGTATTACAGTCTAGCTCAAACAAAGAGAAACATAATGCTTCATCTCGAAAATAGCTGTCAAAGGCTGTCAAAACATATATTGTTGTCCTTCTCTAAAATTGTAGGCTGGTTAAAAGTGTCATTTCTCTGAAGGTTGATTCCTTGGTTTCAATCTGCACTTGAAAGTATTCATGAATATCTTTAAAAAGTCTCTTTACGCTGTCCCTGCTCTTTAAGAAAGCAACTCAATGATGTCTCCCTATCCTTGAAAATTAGTTCTATCAATGAACTATTTTTCAGATCTTGATGAAGGTTTGCTAGAAAAATTTAAAGGCCTGTGGAAATATTAAGTTGAGTTAAAAAACTGGAATTTTTAGCGTCACCCCGCTCTATTGAATATCTTTAAAATTATATCAGAATGTGAATAAAATCTTAGAGAGATATGGGAAGTGTTTGTAAACCCGTTGGGACACTCAATAGGTTTGCTGGCAGTGGGTAAATGCATGCATGACGCCAAGATAACTTCGCCAGAGTACTGAACAGGCCCGCTGGCAGCGAAGTGATGTCAGGTAAAAGAAAATTCTTAGGTATAAACCTTGTGTTGGCCATAAGCATCCTTCATTCTTATTTGAAATTTCTTGGGTAGGATACAGACGTTAGAGTGGGTTAATTGACATCCCTTTCGAGGCTATGGATGTCTGGTAGTAGCAGTGGACCTATCAACAGTATTTGATATTTTAACTTCAACATCGCGGCTTTATTTTGCTAAGTTTGTCACCAGATTTCATTCTTTTAAACGAAAGGTATCTGAAATTGGGCAGTGTCTTGTTATTTTTAAATATGTTCAAATAACCTTGCGGTTGTTCTTCGATTTGAAATTTTTCAGAATTCTCTAACCCGAACTAGTTCATATTGCAGAGATAACTATTTCTCCCAGCATGTCGCCATTGTTGGCAGCTCAACAATGTTTGTTAACTTTTTATACCAATTAATTGATCTACATAGCTGCCTAACTGAACTTATTTGTTTTTATTACTCTTCATGGTGTAATTTTCGAAACAATAGTTGTAAGTTGTCATTTTTTCCTATTATTATCTTTCATGCTTCGTTCATGACTGGAAGCATGAATATGAATCATGAAAATTTGCGACTGTGTTACCTTTCTGTTCTAAATTGTCGTCAAAGGAAAGTTGTTCATATAGTTTACTAATGAAGTTGGTTCCTTGCCATGAAGAGTTACTCCTTTTGTTTCGATCCTTTCAACATCAAACATGCTTAGAGGTTGATGGTTACATGAATCAAGGGACCCCCACGATTTGATTTTTGGTATGGTTTTGTTTGGTTCTTGCCTTTACATTTCTTTTTCTAAGTTTTGGATTTTCGACTCACCCAAACCTTGTGATAGAACCCACGATGCGCGCACTCATTTTTTATTTTAATTTTTTGGTACTAGACTCGTACTAGATGAAAAGGTGGTGTTATGATTTGCAGGAAGACATCATTCTCAAGACTACCCTTGTCTTTTCAAACCCTCTTCACATGCCTTTCAATAAATACCTATCTAATCGTTTTGAGTTTATGTTCATACACCGTTCATTGGTGGAATGTCACAGGCTCGGGTTATGGCTCTGGGATTTCTTTGCAAACCCTCTCTATGTGTTGTGTCTGATTCGTTACCTATTCATCCATCATGGCTCCTCTTGTGAGAGTTGAACCAAATGACATTCAAACTCTTCTCTTATATGACGATGCGAGAAAAGATTTGGAGAGAAGTGGTTGGCTCATTTTCATTAGGAAGTTTCAGGGTTTCAATTTACAGGTTGCCAAAGAATTTGTTTTCTCCTTTGATGGTTGTAGAGCGAAGGTTGGTGATGTGTAACTGGAGGTTACCGAGGATTTACCGAGTCAAGCTACAGGTCTACCAGCAAGCGGTCAAAGGTGGTTTAAAAATGTAAAGGTGGAAGAAGTTCCTTGGAGGCTGTTGTTTACATCTCGCAAAATTGTAGGGTGTCATAAAGGTATGCCCATTTCCTTCCTAAAATATCGGTGGCATGATTTGCTCGCTATGGTAAAGAAATTTGTTACCTGTGAGGGATGTTTCAGGCTCGTGTTTTTGTACCATTTGTGTTTTCTTATGATTTTTATGGGTTTCCCTTTGAATATGTCGTATTACTTACTGAGGAGTCTTTATAAAATGGGTAAAAGATACAAAAAACAACGGTCAGACTCTAGCCTTTTTCATCATGGCTTAGTTAAAATCCTACTCATACATCATTTACAGTCACAGAATGACAGTTGGGATTCTTTCATAACCCGAAATGGCTATGGTAACCCTAATATGGGGGAGGTAGATAAACTTGTGGTTGATCAAACCCTTGTCCACCCGATGACATCCCTCTCTCCTCCCCAGACCTGTGTCTCTCCCCCTAATAGAGAACCCTTGATCGATACAAAGGTCATTGAACAAGCCTGTCAGCAGATTACACATCCAAACGACTGTGTTAAAAAAGTAAAAAAACCTACAAGAAAGAGATCTAAGGGAAATATTGATACCAATTTAAAACAAAAAAGAGTCGGCAGGCTAATTTCTAGGAGACTTCGTAACAAGTCAAGTTCTCATCCGAGTTCTATCAATATGATTAAAGTTCACAAAATCTCAGACTCTAAAATCGAGAGGTTCCTCGCTGCAGAATACTTTCAGTCATTCGAGCCTCACCTTGATCGGCCCTATAATTTTGTTGAAAATTTACCTCCCTGTCTTAAAAATAATCCATAGTTTCCTGGCGTCAAATTAATTAATGAATCCACTGTCGATATGGAGGGTGCTCCGATTCACAACCAAGTTTGTTCCCATGCCACCGTTGCACAGTCAAATTGTGAAGTTTTTCTATCATGGATCAATAGATATTATATTGATATCCCTATCCTACAGTCACGAGTTAAGGATTTAAAGGATCAGATCATTGTCTTAATGAGAGAAAACCATAGAGTCGAATATGTTATTCAAGGAAAAGAAACATGCATAAAGTCAACAAGCAACGTAGTATTTAAAAAGGTCGAGGCTGCAAAAGCCATTGTGAATTCCAAGGTTGCCTAATACGATTTGATTTCATTAGTTGGAGGTATGATTCTTCATTTTAAAATAGGATTATATTGTTAAAATTAGGTTGATTTATTTTACAATAAATTGGACTTCATTTACTATAATAACTAGCTACAAAATCGCAAGATTCTGTAGCTAGTTATGTTAATTCGAATTGTGTAAAGTAGTGGTTGAAAATGTATCTAAAATATTTCTATTTTCCTTTTCTTTTAGGATATTCAACAATCCATGATTACAAATTGATCTGAGGCATCCTTGAGACCTTACAGTCATATCTTTGATGCATTTTATATGAACAGAAATGAACTGTTATTAGTTTTGGAGGATTTAGTAGGATCAGGGTGGTTGCATCCCCCTTTATTTTTGAAATAAATATTTGATCTTAGGAACATAAACAATTATCATTCCTGAGGCCTTTATAAACCTATTATTTTTTTAAACAAGGGCATCTTGGCCTGGGGCTTATTGTGAACAGTTTATACTCAAATTTAGACATTGATATAATAATTATAATAATTTATTGTGAACAATTTATAATAATTATACATTGATATAAGATTTGAAGAAAAAGGATTATAATTATGCTATTACTGATTCACCTACCCTCTCAATAATCCAACAATTGGTATCAGAGAAGCTTCCTTTAGAAATCAGTTTAACCACTAAAAGGTAGACCAGGGAGTGTACCAACTTGTATAAAAATGGATTACCACAGTTTGATGGACATAAATATTCTTTTTGGAGCATAAGGATGAAGACATATATACAGGCACAGGGATTTCAATTTTGGTAATCGATTGTAGATGGATACACAACACCAGTAGTTCCACCAACAAATGAAAAAGTAGTGAAACTCGGTGAGAATAATTCCAAAGACAAAAATGCACTTTTGAATGGTCTCAATGATACGATATTCACCAAAGTTGTTGTTAAGGTCCTAACCCGCACATAGGTAGATCAATGTATTTAGATGTAATAAAGGTCAATATTAATAAGGCATTTCAATAAAATAGAATAAGGCGGATGTAAGAAGACCTAATAGAAGCTTCCTCTTCTAGAAGGATCTTCCTCTAGATGCTTCTCTTAATAGACATATCTAGTATAAATAAGGGTCGAGCGTATGAGAACCCTAGATTGGAGATTATTGTAACAAAGCGCTACTCGACTGGAGGTTGCCCCCTCGAAGAGGCTTGTGAACATTGCTTTCTGAATCAAAGTGTTATTTCTATTGCTATTGTTATATCATTTATGTGTATTGTGAAGATTATGTTGGATATTTTACTATTATTCTGCCATTACTAGCATTTTATTTATGTTCTGCATATTTTATATATCTGGTATCTTGCAAGTGGTATCAGAGCACTTTCCTTGGCAGAAATTGTGGGTATTTGTTTTTCAGGGTAGATACGTATTCTGACGTCTTTAAGCCACATAGATCTATCGTTACGTGCATAAACCCACGGTTGAGGGATTCATACACGCAGGAAATACAAGTGGTTCTTAAGCGCACATCTGTTGGCCACCCTTGTAACCCTTGTTGGTACCCATTCGAGTGGTAGTGCATCAGACAACACCTGTGTATGGATCGACCTAGATTTCCTGAAGCCCTCTTTAGATAAACCTATCAACCAATGGACTGCTATAGTGTCACCGAGAAAAACACTCGGGAAGATACTCTCTAGTACCTAGGTAGTCGGGTAGTATGGATAAGGGTACGGTCTATCCTCCTTAGTTAGTGCCCTGAGATATTGGGCTGAGTACTACTGTTGGACCCCGCACGTATATCAGAGAGCTATAGCACAGGGAAAACCCTTGTCTATAGAACCCTTGAATAACTAACCCTTGGGGAACATAAACATAATCAAATTAAACCGGCGATATCTATTGTCGCGCATCTGTGTTCGGGTTGCTAAGTAAATACACATTTCTCTCTAGTTCAGAATTTGGGGATTTCAGCACTGCAACATTCTTCAGACCAAAGTATAACCCTGCAGCTATAAAAAAATTAATAATAAAATAAATAAATAAATAAAATTCACCATTATTTGAAACCTCTTCCATTAGATTCATCTCTTCTCCCTTATCACATTCATCCATATCATTTTTCTGCAAAAATTTCTGACCCCGCCTGCTCCCTTTTCAGTTCACCCATCCTCATGGCCCATACCCGTAGCCAAGAACTAGAGTCTCACTTCAACACCTTGTAATCTGGTTTCCTCGAGACCCAACAAGAAGTGCAACAACTCAGTGCTACTATTGCCTCCTGTGATGCATCCATAAATGCATCCGTAAATGTAGCCATGCAGTCTTCAATGGTGGAAGTCAAACATGAACTGACCACCCATCTTGAATCTGTCTTTGCATCACTTTGCACCAAACTCAAGATCCCTACCGATGACTCTTTTCCTGATGCACATAAAAAGACTGAAGGTGAAACTTCTTCCCATTCCTTTCAACCCCATCACTTTCAATGGGACATACACCTTCTGTGGGTGGATGTAACCAAATTTTATGGCTCAGACCCCACT
>ML795115.1:114995-129106 GCA_009831015.1 Picea engelmannii
AAAAGAATCAGGAATCAGGAAAGCTACAGATAAGACCCAAACTTTTGATGCAAAGAAAGAAAGATAGACATTTGAGGAAGCAAGAAATGAATTCAGAGGAGACCAAGGTTCCTCATCAAAAACAAGACCAGAAGTTAGAGAATATGGAATGCCTCAGGCATTTGATCAGTCTACTTCGCCGAAAGAAGGAAAAGAGGTAATTAAGCTCATGGAATTTCTATATACTTGTATTAAGTTGATTCAAGATGAAAGTGTTGTACAAGAGTTACAAAATCTAATCAGACAATATGAGCTAGGAAGGATAGACCCCTTACTGAATAGGGTTGTACACCAAATTGCTAATAAGATAAGGACAAATCAGGAATTACATTTGAATGCTCAAAAAGGAGAGTATGAGATAGACTATGTAGTCCTCGACTTAGGGTCGAAGGTCAATGTTATGACGAAGAAAACCTGGGCACAGATGGGAAAACCAAAGTTGATCTATTCCCCTATTAGGCTTAGAATGGCTAATCAGAAAGATGCAATCCCTTTTGGAAGATTAGAACATGTCCCTGTGGACATTGATGGAGTGAGAACATTTGAAAAATTTGAGGTAATTGATATTGTTGATAACAACTGCCCTTACCTCGTGCTGTTAGGAATTGATTGGGC
Source organism: Picea engelmannii (assembly GCA_009831015.1). Lineage (NCBI taxonomy): Eukaryota > Viridiplantae > Streptophyta > Pinopsida > Pinales > Pinaceae > Picea > Picea engelmannii. Next base: position 115,650 of record ML795115.1, read on the forward strand.
CTTCAATAACTCTACTATTGTTTATTTAAAGAAGAGATGTATGAATTTTGAAAAATATAGCCTTAGGTTCATCGCACCTTTAGATCCAGATGAAGGTCAGCGGTACACAGAATCTATCAGAGAAGAATACCACGCATATGCACTGGAATATATATATAAGCTAACCGCCAGACAGAAGGACTACATTAATCCCACAGCTGATGGAAACTTAAGCTGGCGAAGTGATAGCGCATGCTAATCATACTCAAAAGAAGAAATGGAGAACTGGAAAAATAAGATGTATGAAGTATCTATAAGAAGATGTGCTATATTAACCAGATAAGCTCGTTGGATCAACAGAACAGTAAGTAAATTACCCACCTTTGATGGTCTAAATCCATTATAATCCTTCCTATTAGACTTTGAAGCAAGTGTACCAACACAATAGAGGTTGTTGGAAATGGATGATGCCTTGAAAGCCACACCAACAAGATGGTGGGGGATACACAAAACTAATATCACAGACTGGACACAATGTCGTAATTTGATGACAGTATGGTTCTCAACACAAATAGAATGCTACGAAGTTCTCTACATAGGTCATAGCTTCCCAAAGGACCATGTGTGAAGCTATGAGGTAGCCTGGAGAAAAATTCCTCAAGAGCAGTGGGTACACAAATTCATCAACATGTTGGACATGATACCTATCAACTGGTACCTTCAAGAATAACTGCACCTCATCACTACATATTAGCAAGGTATGACTCAGAATTTTGTAACTACCTTATTATTTGAAAGTCAATATCCATCAGTAGATCAATCATTAAAGATTGTGAAACAGAAAGTATTTGAGGAGGTATCTAGCCTTCCTTTGGAACAAGAAGAGGATGAATGGATTGTTCCTCTCTAGAAATTGCAGGGCTGCTATAACATCAATGCCGATGAAGATGATGATCTGAGGAAGGTGAAAATCCCAGAAACAGAGAACCAGAGAGATGTGGCAGAACCAAGAGTTGAGCTTCCATTCATTGGGTAGCCGATAAATATTAAGAAGGTCAATATTGGAACAGATAAAACACCTGAGTTTGCAAATGTTGGAGATTACTGGGATGTTGCTACCATTGATAAAATTACAGAGTTACTGCATGAATATCAGGACTTGTTTCCAACCAAGTTCACTGATATGAAGGGAATTAAAGGGCCTATGGGAGAGATGAGGATCTGTTTGAAGCCAGATGCTAGACTAGTCAAATAGAGACCTTACAGACTAAACCCTAAATACAAGGAGAAAGTGAAGATTGAGCTTGACATAATGCTAGAAGCGGGAATTATAGAACCTGTCGAAGAGTCAGAGTGGATAAGCCCTATGGTGGTGCAATATAAGAAGACAGGAGTAATAAGGATATTTGTATATCTCAGGAAGTTGAATGTTGCTTGTTTGCATGACCCCTTCCCTACACCATTCATTGACGAAGTGTTAGATAATATGGGAGGCCAGGAAGTATATTCTTTTACAGATGGATTTTTAGGATACCATTAGATCCGGATTGCCAAGGAAGATTGCCATAAGACCACATTTGCAAAAAAGTGGGGATCTTATCAGTATACAGTGATGTCATTTGGATTGAAGAATGCCCCAGATATCTTTTCTAGGGTGTTGGTCAAAGCATTCAATGAATTTCTGCATAAATTTTTAGAAGCATACTTTGATGATTGGACTGTTTTTAGCTTATTGAAAAATCACATTGAATGTCTAAGGATAATGTTAGATAAATGAAGGCAGTGCCAAAGTGATTTGAACCTGAAGAAATGTATTTTATTTTCACCATTTGGAGTGTCATTAGGTCATATTGTATGTAAGCAAGGATTGCTAGTAGATCCATCCAAGATCGCCATTATAGTTGATCTACCCCCTCCTACGCCAGTTAAGTAGTTGCACATTGCATTGTGACACACAAGATATTACAAGAAGTTCATTAAGGGATATGCTCAGATTACAATACCCATGGAAAAATGTTTGAAGAAGGATTTCCATTTTAGTTGGATAGAGGAATGCCAACAGATCTTTGACACACTAAAACAAAAAATGGTTACTGTGCCCATTCTGGTTTTCCCATATTGGACCAAGGAGTTTCATGTGCATGTTGATGTGTCTTTCATTGCTTTAGGAGTTGTGTTAGCACAACGAGGAGAAGGAGATATTGACCACCCATTATCCTTTGCTAGTAGGAAACTATCAACTGCTGAGATCAACTACACCACCACTGAGCTAGAAGGATTGGCCATGGTGTATGCATTGTATAAGTTTCGTCACTAATTGTTGGGAGGACACTTTAAAATGTTTATTGACCACTTTGCACTGAAATAGCTAGTCAACAAGCCAGTGTTGGGGGGAATAATATGTAGATGGTTGCTGCTATTTCAAGAATATGATTTTGAGATCATAGTAAAGTCAGGGACAATGAACAAAGGTCCTGACCACTTGTCGAGGTTGGAACATGGTAAATATTTGACCAGTTTAGAGGATGCACTATTAGATGCACAACTGCTAGCCATTAGAAAGATCGATGACCACTTCATAGAGATAGTCCAGTTCCTATCAACAGGAATGGCACCTACTGAGTACACAATTACTCAGAAGAAACAACTAGTAGTGCACGCTGCATATTTTTCACTTATAGCTGAACATATATATAAGATGGGACCTAATGAGATATTGAGAAGGTGTGTTATGGAGGAAGAGTGACCATTTATCCTTGCAAAATCTCATGAAGGCATTGCAGGAGGACATTATGAAAAAAAAACAACTGCGCTCGAGTTGGCCTTTGGTGGCCTACCTTACATAGATATGCTAAAGACTATTCCAGGGCCTGTGATGTATGCCAAAGAGTTGGGAAACCATCCAGAAGAGACGAAATTCCATTGGCACCACAAATGACCCTACAAGAATTTGAGAAATGGTCCATCGACTTTGTTGGACCTATAAATCCACTAGGAAAGTGTAAAGGAGAAAGGTACATAATTACAACAACAAAATACTTAACTAGATGGGCCAAAGAAAGATAAGTTAAGGACTTTAGTGCAACTACAATTGCACACTTCATATTTTATGACATCATAACTAGGTTTGGATTCCCAAATATCCTTATGAGTGATCAAGGAACACATTTCATCAATAAGACAGTTGAATCCTTGACTGAAGAATTTGCAGTCCACCATCAGAAGATCACACCATACCATCCATACGCAAATGGGACAGTTGAATCATTCAAAAGTATTTTGGAAACAACGCTGACCAATATTTTCAGTGTGAATAGGGATGATTGGGATCTAAGAGTACCAATAGTACTTTGGGCTTATAGAACAACTTGCAAGAAGCTGACATTGCAGACCCCCTTCAAGTTGGTATATCATCTTGAAGTTGTTGCCCCAATGGAATATCTGGTACCAAGCCTAAGAATTGATTCCTTTATAGATATGGATGACCCTGGCATTGTTCAAGAGAGGCTTTCACAGTTGGTTGAATTGGAAGAAGACATATTGATTAAGGATTCCATCAGCAGGTTCAAAAGGAAAGAGAGAAGGCCTATCATGATAGGCACATCAAGAAGAAGGCATTCAAACAAGGTGATCTAGTACTGGTATATGAAAGCAAGTTCATAAAACATCCTGGGAAGTTCAGAACACATTGGCTAGGGCCATCCGAGATCGCTTATGTTATAGAGGGAGGAGCTGCACAATTGAAGACTTTGAATGGGGAGTGGAAGGAAGGATTAATGAATGGGAGCCGACTGAAGTTGTACTATGATAACTAGTTACCTCACAGATCTCATTGAAAACATGAATAAAAGGGTCTAGGTACCAGGTGCAGTTGAAACTGGGTACTAGACACAGAAAAAATAGTCTACACAAGGGATGGAGTGGAGGAAAAGAGCATAAAATAGAGGTTTCACTATGTAGTCTGAAGTCGAAGTAAAACCAAAATCTCCAATCTAAAGTGTCTCAGGACGAGTCAAAGGTGAGTGTTGGGGGCTTGTTGGCCCTTGGGTATTTAAGAAAGTGAATATCAAGGAGGAAAAGGGAGAATGTGAACTGTGCAGAAGACACAGTGATTGTTATTGGGTTGAATTGAGCAAAAGAGAAGAAAATATGGAGTGAAGCCCGAGAATGAAATTCGTTGGACGAGGAGATCGAGAATGACAGATAAGAAATAAAGAAGGATCGAGGAAAATTCAACAAGTGGAAAAAGCCACCATTGGATGCTTTGGAGCACCGCATGAGAAGGAAGGAAAGACATTCTGGCGAAGCCCTAAAAATATGGGTCAAGTTGACCTAGGGTTTTAGACACCTAGGGTTTTGGTATCTAGGGTTTTGGACACCTAGGATTAGACCTAAGGATGTCGGTGAGTGATTTTAAGGTATAAATAGAGGCCAAGAGGACCTAGGTTGGGTTGTCATTGGTTGGTATCAAGATAGGTTGTCATTGTTGCTAGTGATTGATCTAATTTTTGTTGTGAGAGACTATAATGTGTGAGAGAGAGAAGTGATAAGTGTGAGAGCCTTCTTGTATTGTAAGATCTTCAGTTGGGTACAAAGATCAACCCTGTAGTTGGGTGTGCAGGGAGGGGAGAGAAAGAGAGGAGAAGAGAAGATATATGCTAGCTAAGAGCATAGATAAGAACTGCATGCTTTACTTAAATATAATACAACATAGTTCTGTGGACGTAGCCCTAGAGAGAGGGTGAACCATGTATATTTTGTGTTGTGTGTGAATGATCTTTTGTCTCTATCATTGATGTACTATGATTTCATTACTGTTTTAGATCTGATAAGTAGATGTGTAGAATAGATCTAAGTTGATAAGTTGTATATGAATGTTGTGTTGTTCTTGTGTTAGATCCACTTGATATTCCCTTTGGTTGTAAACATCTTTTTCCTTCAATCCCCTCATAACTGCTTTGGGTGAGACTGCATCTTCTTTGCAGGTGTTTCCGAAAGGGCTAGTAGTTAGGGATTCTTGGTGTGCTCTAGGATTTGAACCCTAGGTGTGTCCCTATACCAACAAATGTAAATGAAATGTCGATCTTCACTAAACTTCATCGGGGGTCTAAATCTTTGTAAGGTGTTCAGAGTCATGCGAGGATCAACTTTGATGGCTCTCTTCAGCTGAAGGTAATAGGTATGAAAAAAAATGTTCGACTACCACTGTTTGTTCATATCACTTGAATACCAAAGGGTAGTGAACTTTGAGAAAAGCGGCTCGAAAGGTTCAATATCTGGGAAGGTCGCACCTTCCGACATCTCCCAGGAAACAAAGGTGATAGATAAGGATTAGGAGCCAGATAAAGTGGAAATCGTAGCCCTGATCCTGTGCTTCACGGTGATGGAATCAACTTTGTGTTGGATAGATCATGTCTGTGTTTGGTTCTCTTCTCTGTTGTTGATCAGGATGGCCCTAATCTGTGAGCAGTTGATGGAGAGGCTTCCACTCCTCTCATCAATGATTCTTGTATACCTACAAACATCGACATTACTATTTCAGTCATGAGGTTGATGAGAACTTTCTCGACAATGTTTTTTTCATCACTAAGCTCGTTCGACATACACGTTCGGGGTTAAAAATCTCAGGTTCAAAGAGTAACTTCTCAAGGAAACAGGATGGAAGGCAATCTCACGATGATCACTATGCAAAATCAACTATTCTACAGGCTCAGATTCATGGTTAGCAAAAGTGTTCTTAGTGCATGGAGCGATGGGATAAATAGATAGCTTGGCAACGGGTCACTTGCAATGGGTAAGAATCCTTCATTAACTCAGTTATGCCTATCATGGCATGGTCCCAATGGTCTAGTGGCGATATTTCTGACCATAAATTCTTTTATTCCCATTCGAGGTGTCGTTATAATGGTTATATTGTTCCCAACGACTATATTGCTTCTCCATGGCGAAGTGCCATGTGACGTTGCTTTGATATCCTGGAGAAGTTCCAATTTTCCACATTTTCCTTCTGTGAAGTTTCTTCTAGATCCTTCAGTAGCTTCTCAATATTATCTCTCTTCTTACTTAGCTCTCTGTCCTTTTTCCCAGTGAGTTTCATCCCGGTATTCCTTTTTCCATTCTGATTCTTATCTCCTCTTGGTAGAGTAACTTCTCACTGTTGATATTCTTTCCTCGAAATTAGGGGTAATACTTCATCTATATCTGGAATAGGTACTACAATATTCTAGGAGTTCTCTAGTATTCTTGTAACTTCAACATCCAAATTTCTGGATTCAAATGGATTCGATCTATTCTCATGTTCTTTAATCAAGTGCACGATCTTTCTAGTCATGAAATATTTTAAATCTTGCTTCTTCTGCTCTAATACTTATTTTTCTTTCCTTTTGGCCTAGTCTCTTTCAATCCAAGGTTTTCAGAGAAACATAGTAAATGGAGTGTTGTCCTCAATAAATTTAACAACTTCAAATTCTTCCTCTGTCGAAGTTCCATTGGCACTCATAGATATCTAGGTAAGATTTCCACATAGTTTTATCAACTTTCCTTTGAATAGTCCTGTTACTCCCAATGAAGGAATCATAGTAGGCTCTCCTAAATTTTCCCAAGTTCATTCTGTCATAATATTCACCCATGCTTCTTCATCTAGAACACAGTCAATGTTGAAGTCTCATATTCTTTCTTCTATTCATTCTTTTTCTTTGAATATCTCTGATAAGTTGACATATCGATGGTCATTCATGGTTTCTTTCATCTGTAGCAACACTTTCTCTGATTCTTTCTCGGGTTATGTCATAATCTTAGTTTCTTGACCTTTCTCGTGGTCTTCTTGTCTCATATTCATCATTTGCATCTTAGCAATCATTCTAGGGAAAACCAATACTTCATGGTCCATATCTTTGCAACAGAGGCAACTAGGTATTCTACTAGGGAATTCCTTAGCTAGATGGACTAGTCTTCTACAACTGTAACAAAGGGTTAATCCCTTGTTTCTCTTAAATTATCCCCAACCTCTCCTACACTGTGCACTAGGATCATGGTAGCTAACCTGCAAAAAATTCTCTCTAGGATCCTGCATCCACTTGTTAGTCCAAACATTATCTCTATGCATAGGTATAACGTATCTTTCACTATTCTTATCAAATCTACTCATATCAAATCTTATTTCATCTATCAGTGCCCTAGTTTTCAAGCTAATAAAATTATTATCAAACATACCTAGATCCATACTTTAGAAACAAAAAATTCCACTTATCTTACTTCTACAGAGCACAAAGATTTCAAATCTAAAAATTTTCACTATTCTTACCTTTATCAGAGCACAGAGCTTGCAGATATTACCTCTTTTAATCAGAAATTCTTACTTTTACCTTTCTCAAAGCGCAAATCTTTCAGATATTACCTCTTTTCTTTAGCATAGAGATTCACAAACTAAGTAGAGTACAGTGCACTAGAGCGACAGATCTACGCACAGAGATTTCACAATTTCAGATCAGATCTTTGCACAAAGCTTCTTATTCCTCAGTTTTGAGCAATCACAGTTTCGAGTCTTGAAAATAGAACCATTTTTTGGCGTAGGGGTAGACCTAGGGTTCAACACTCAAGAGCACACCAATAAAATCCCTAACTACCGGCCCTTTCAGCAACACCTACGAAGCAGATGAAGTCTCACCCGAGGTAGAAGCAGGGGTGGTTGCAGTACTCTAGTGTCTGCAACCTTAGTTGGAACACAGATCTGTGATTATAACACTTTAACAGAGCACTCAATAGTTAACATTCATCAATATCCATTTCTTAGTTACAACACAATTAAACCCTAATTACAGAGCATCACAATATTCAACTAGATATAGCATCTAACAACACTTAGCATGACTAACAGATGAGATCCTAACAAATTCAGGCACTAAGAATATGTATATTAGTATGATCTAACATCCATATACATCATTAAGCACAAAGCATCAACATATCTATCTATCTATATCAAATAACTAAGTAGATTAACATATAAGCACATCAACACATTGCACAAAGTAGAGCAACACAACATATACGTGGTTCACCCCCACCTTGGGGCTACGTCCACCAACCCTTTGTCTTCTTTATTGGCTTCTTGAATAGTTTACATGCACAGAGCCTCAAAAACCTACTCCATAGAGGACATGAGATCTGTGTAGCTCACTAGAACCTCCTTCCCTAAGTAGATCTAAGCACATAGCCTTCTACAGTCTCTTACAATGACTTTCACTTAGCTCTGCAAGTTAACATAGTATACACCAAAGCACTTACAATATTGATCACACAGATCCAACTCTAGCACTTAGCCATTTCTTATGACTTCTTCTTATTGCATCACCTAGTCTTCTATATATATAACAAAATAGGCCTAAGCATGGGTAAACCCATGGGTCGACATTCCCATACCCATTACATGATCCCAAAAACCCAAAAATCCCTAAAAAGGGGTCGAGATCCTACAATATCCTCTTTGTCTTGCACTCCATCCTTGATAAGCTGTTGAAGTCCCAAAACTTGGTCAAGGGCCAACAAATAATTTTTTGCAAGTTAACTAATATGATCCTAGTGCGCAGTACAGGAAAGGTTGTGGATCATTCAAGAGAAAGAGTGTATTAAACCTTTGTTACAGTTGTAGAAGACTGAGTCATCTAGATAAGGAATGTCTTGGTAGAAGACCTAGTTGTCTTTGTTGTAAATCTATGGACCATGAAGTTTTAGGTTTCCCTAGAATGATTGCTAAGATTGAAAGAATGAATATGAAACAAGTAGACCATGAGAAAGGTCAAGAAACTGAGATCATCGAAGAACCCTAGAAAGAATCAGAGACTGTATTTCTTCAAATGAAAGAAACCCTAAATGACCATTGACATATCAACTTATTAGAGATCTTCAAAGAAAAAGAGTGCATAGAAGCAAGCATAGGAGACTTCGACATTAACTATGTTCTGGATGAAGAAAAATAGGTGAATGTCATGAAATAAAGAACTTGGTAAGCTGTAGTAAAGCCTGCTATGATTCCTTCATTGGGAGGAATAGGATTATTTAGAGGAAAGTTGATAACCCTAGGTGGAAGAATTACCCATGTATCTATGAGTACCCATGGAACTTCGATAAAAGAAGAATTTGAAGTTGTTAAATTTATTATGAACAACACCCCATTTTCTATAGTACTAGGAAAACCTTGGATTGAAAAGGATCAAGACAAAAGGAAAGAAGAAGAAGCCTTAGATAAGAAGAAGAGAGAATTAAAAGATTTCATGACTAGGAGGATCACACAGTTGATTGAAGAACATGAGAATAGATCAAATCTATTTAGAACCAGATACTTGGATGTCGAAGTTGAAAGGACACATGAGGACTTGAGACACCTATCTATACCGGAGAGTAGAGAATCTACCCCAGATAAAGAAGAAGTATTTCCCTCGAATATTAGGAAAGAATATCAACAGTGCGAAGTTACTATGCCAAAAGAAGACAAGAATCAAAATGAAAAGAGGAATAATGAGACAAAGCTCACCGAAAAGAAGGCTATCAATCTCATTAAGAAGAGAGAAAAGATCAAAAAGTTACATAAGGCTCTAGAGGGAATTTCGTAGAAGGAAAATTTGCAAAACTGGAACTTCGTTGGGATATCGAAACAACGTCACATGGAACTTTGCCATGATGAAGCAATATAGCCATTGGGAACAGTATAATCATTAGACTTATGCCACGAATAGTTAGAATGATATTTATGGCTAGGAAGCTCACCATCAGACCATTGGGACTATGTTGTAATAGACATAACTGAATTAATGAAGGTCTCTTGTCCATTGGAAAGATCTGTTACATTGTTGCCTACTTATTCCATCGACTGTTGCACTGAGAACACTTTTGCAAATTTTATCAGAGAGAACTCATTGCTACTGCGTTGTGATTAGTAATATTGAAACCATTTATATTTTTTTTCACATTCATTCATCCATATGATCTAATCGTGTATGTCGGACAAGCTCAACACTGCAGAGAAAATCATCAAAGAATTTCTCATCGATCTCATGGCCGAGAAAGTAATGTCTGCAAGTATTCAAGCGTCATCAATGAGAGGAGTGCAAGCCTCTCCATTGATCGCTCATGGATCTAGGCCATCCCGAGTCGTCATAGAAAATATAACCAAGCACAAAGATGACCTAGCAAATGAAAAGTTGATCCCAACCATATTTCCCGACTACATCTTGTCTCTGTCCAGCGTGATGAGTCATGATAGTTTGGTGAGATATTTTGAGTACACCATGGTTACTACATACCTTCCTAAGGGGATATGCGCAGTTTGAGCACAGTAGGACAAGATCACAACATTGAAGTTCAACGAATTCAACCTAGGAGACCACAAGAACCATAGTATGCTCACCATGTATAAATACTTGACCATGGTGAAGGGGAAGAACTAAAAAATAATCCCCCAGCCATGGAGGTTAACGCCAGTGTCAAGCTCCTATTTTCATGTTACCATGGAGGCTACTTATGGCTAGACCTCCATATCATAGTCAATCTGACATTGATCCATAGGATCACCAAATTGTGTATGCAAGGAATCGACCCATAGGACTTCTATCTAGGAAAATCCATAGATCATGCATTAGCATAGAAGATCAAGGATACCTACGACGATGTTGAGAAGGGGATGCGAGGCTACAAGGTAGCTTCCATCCAGAATGGTGCAGTGTGCCTAGCATGCCAATTAATTGAAGGAAAATGTGTAAGGAAGAACCGACCCACGTAGGTCACAGGCTTTGTTTTTAACCTCATGAGGAAATGTGTAGAAGGCCTACAAATGAACTGGGAGAAGTACCTAGTTAATCAGCTAGAATCAGATTGTCGCGAAGCATAAGATCAAGGCTAAAAGTTCCACTTTAGCTGGCTCCTAATCCTCATCGTGTTTGTTTCTTGGGAGATTCCAGAAGGTGCGACCTTCCGAGATATTGAACCGTTTGATCCGCTCATTATGAAGTTCACCACACTCTGGTACTCAAGAAACATGGGAAAACAGTGGAATTCAAACACAATTTTTCACACATATTACCTCCAGATAAAGAGATCCATCGAAGTTGAACCTCGTATGACATCGAACACCCTACAGATGTTACAACCCCTTATGAAGTTCTGTGCAGATCGACACTTCATCTATATTACTACGTGAGCAGACAAACATAAGGAGGAGCTTCAGTCGTACTACAAGCTCACAGAAGAGGAACTTGAGGAGATCACCAAGGACTGGTCAGTAGACATCCTTATCCCCATTGACCCTATAGAGATATCTGACCCCAAACTTGATAGCTCGGTTGTTGCTCACAAGGAACATGACACACTCGGAATCAGCAGAAGGAAGAAGACTGAAGAATTCCAAGACTTAAGTAGCGCATCATAGAATATTTCTTCCATATCACCTAGCCGAGGGGGTGATGAAAAAGTAGAAGAGATAAATGGAAAAGAATATGAGCAAAAGCAAGGTGAAGTAACAACGCCTAGAGATGAGGCTGATCCGCTGAAGAAAAGGAAGGTTTCTCCCCCAAAAATCTCTTCCTGGAAGAAATACAGAGCCACTTTGACCAAGATACAGACTGCGATAACTGTCGATGATTTTGACTTCATCATCACAGTTGTGAACAATTTTATTATCACTAGGATTCACCTTCAGATTTCATGGAAGGCGAGCCCAGTACCCATCAATTTATAAGTGAATGTAAGGGTGTTTAAAGGGTCAAATGGAAAAGGACTCAAATGATAATGCTCTAACTCAAATAACAAGGCTAGCATGCACCAACAATTAAGGTCTTGGCTAAATTTAGTCAGTAGTTTGGGAGTAAGTATGAATAGAGGGAAGACTTGAATGAGATAAGTCTAGGGGTTGCTATAAAAATCAGGTCCACAAAATCCTAAGGAGGAAAGTTTCTTAACACAAGATCTTCTTGAATTGAGAAACTAAGGAATATAAATAAACATCATGATAACATAATGATCAAACATCCATCATAACATCACCACAATCATTCATGTGAATCATTCAAAGAATGAACATTTAGCATTAGAAGCAAATAGGCTGAAAGAGAAGTTGATTTTTATTAGTCAAAAAGTCTTAAGTCCAGTACATCACTAGATCACAGTTACTTCATCAAAATATTACAGTATAAGGGAGCCTTTCTCAACCATCTAAACCTACTAAATCAAATGATTTATCTATTTATAAAAAAAGGGAGGCAACAACTAGAAGTACGAGATAGCCTCCTTCCCTTAAAAAACCCTAAAAATTTATTTGATCTAAAAACTTATCTAACCACTTATGCTATAAAATAGGAAAATGTTGGTGACTATTCCAACTGAATTTCAAACTAATTTGATTCCCTTTTGTTGCGCAGCTCCCTGTTTGCCATGTGTATTTCAAAGAATTTGGTTGTCTTCATGATGCCAACTGTTTCTTCTCCATCCTTCTTCATCATCAATTTATCCAAAAGTTGTTAGCTTGGTCCTCCTAGATCCCTGGTCTTTATTGGTAGCTTCCTTGGGTAGAAAATTTGGGTAGCACACTACAAGGAGAAAAGGTAGCGCTTGTAGGTAGCACCAATGTTCTGCATATGCGTGAAAATTTTTTCCCTCTATAAAATATTCGGTAGTGCTTGTAGGTAGCGCCTCTATACTGCGTATATGTACAGACTTTGCTCTCTGTGAAATATTGGGTAGCGTAGTTAGGTAGCACCACTATGTTGCACCTGCATGGCAATTTTGTTCTCTTCCAAATATTATGTAGTGCCTATAGGTAGTGCCACTTACGCTGCAGCTATGTGTAGTCTTAGGTAGCATTGCCAAAACATAGTGTCTTCCATCTTGAACATGTGAAGAACAATTGGTGGTCTTTCATGATGACAAAATCATTTTAATTATGTGCCTTGACCATATAATAGGTAGTGCCCTTTACCACTGAGGAAGCTAGCACTTAGAAAAAACCCAAAAATATGATAGTTAACACTTAGAAGCCTATCTAGGTGGCAGAGGAAATATTTGAATTTAGTTAACCCTCCAAAAAAGGAACCATCCTAAAAAATGGGGCTTACCTTTACCAACTATTTTTTCATTTTGACACTTAACCTCACACTATTTCTAGTAGAAAGAGGATCTTCAATTGACATAGAAAACTTCTTCTTCTTAGCATTGATAGGCTTCTTCAGTGTAGTTGTGCTCTCCTTAGTTGTTGGTTTGTCATCCTCCATGGCAGCTTCAACCAACACCTATAAATTTCTTTGGTCTAACTCATATTGAAAATGCTTCAGATCTGCCTTTAGCTCCCTGTTATGAGATTGAAAGCCTCTACTCTGTCTGTAAATATTCTTTAGCTACCTAGGGTGTTATCACTGAAATTTCATCCGCACAGGGCGACAAGAACTCCGCATCGTCAACACAGGACTGGAGTCATTCATGGCACAAAATTA
>ML795115.1:176489-189025 GCA_009831015.1 Picea engelmannii
GCTTCCTAGGGACTTTTGAATTACGCAAGGTTGTACCAAAGGCACTTAGTTAATTAGGTAATCAACACTTATAAGGACCAAGTGAAGTCCACATGCAGCAAGGTGACACCTAATTCATTAAAACATTGGCACACTTTTCACTCATTCACACACAAAAGTCACTTATCACTCACATAGTTTCTTCTTGAAACATGGAGGTCAAAGTAAGTTTCCTCCAAAAGGGATTCGGAAACACCCCACCCTTTTCTTAACGAAACTATCCACTCCCATTTAATTTCAATGAGGTTGGTTCACACCCCCAACCTCTCAAACAACCACATCTAATTTTTTTATAAAAACTCACTAAGTTTTCCTCCACAGAAGGTGCCAAAAGAATTTTTTTAGTCTAGGTAGAATTTTGGGGATAGGCATCCAAATAACTCCCCATTATCTGGTTCTCTCATTATCAAAACAATAGAGGTTGTCAAATAGGAAACTGAAAATCCTCCAAGTCAAGTGTTCCTAACACCATAAAGCAGGGAGATACCCATGAAGGGTTGAAGGTCGAGGTCCGGTTGTTCTGTGTGTCCCCCCTTGAGGCACCCACCTCTTGGAGGGGATCCATCTCATGACCCATTTCTTAGGCCAAAAATCTAAATGCCGCACTTTGACCGAGGTACCTAGTGACCAAATTTTAGGACATCTACCTAGGTGGCAATTCTGGGCTGTAATTTCACCTTGATTGGATTTTGTGTGGCTATTGGGAAATATCACCATCTCTTTCAGGATATGCCCCCTTTACCCCTCATTATAACTGATTATTTCATCCTTCACTAGTTTCTCTTTCAGTGACTTCAGACCCCACTGTTGAGTACTATTGTAAGGTCCAGTGTTATTTTGAGAGGAAGGACGTTACGTCTTTTAGGACATGAGCATTTATTTTCTTTGATTCCCCATGTTGTTCCTGAGTCTGTACCTAAGGCTTTAAAGTACAGTGTCAAGGAATCCGAAAGTATACAAAAGGTTGATAGAGGGTTATACTAACCTTCGGTATGAGAAACTAGAGAAGATTTCTACGTTCTCGTCTCTAGCTTCCAACTGCTCTTGAGTAGTTATGTCATGCTTAATGGCTGTCCATGAAATTTCTAATTCCTCCCGGGTGTTAGCAGTTTTAAGGATTGTATCGAAAAGATTTAAAGCGATATGATTTTGATTAGAGAGTCCGGGTTGAATATTAGGTTGAGTTACTGTAGGGACAGTCATTTAAGGAACAGTGCCAGTATGGAAACGATTTAGGAAGATATTTTAACGTTGTTTCAATTTGGTTTTTTAAATGATATTTTTGCATGAAGAACAAAATGGGAGAGCAAACTGAAAGCCCTTTCCCGTAACTATATTCCTTTTAGTAAAAGGTATGGAATGAGAGAAAAAAATTTAGTTGTGGATAACGTAAGGTTCCTATCAATACAAACTCACACATACACAGAAGAAGAAGTTGACATAGAAATAATTGACATAGTGTAACTAAATATAAAATTCTGTAAATGCAAATTGGTCTTACACCCGCTGATAGCTGGTGCAGAGCAAAGACAAGACACAATTATAGAGAGATGAGATCCCTTCACTATAGTAGTGGTCGTACTAAATTATAGTGATACACATCAATTATGTAGAGAAAAATGAAAAGAAACAAAGAACATAACGAAACAAACTTGCAACACAGTCGTGATGGAATCAGGAATCTTCAAATTTGTTGTATTAACTTCTCCAATGCAAAAAATACATTACAATGTTTGCCAAAAATTCCAGCCCCTTCGTTCTTCTTTTGGTGATCTATTTATACAAATTTTCCCTTCCCTACTCCTATTTTCAAAAAAGTGCCAGATGCCTGCCTTTACGTGACTTAGTGCATATTATACATCTGTCCATGAACTGGATACAAGTTGTGAAAGTTTCGCTTGGCAGCTGTGAGGAGCGAAAACACTCCATCTCTTCTACTTTATTTTCAAAAAGGGCCAGGTGATTGTCTTTGCATAGACTCAGTGCATATCCTACATATGTCCATGAATTGGGATACAAGCTGTGACGGCTCTGCCTGACAAATGGCTTTGGCAAAGTAGCACTCTCAGGCTAATTGTGGAAGTCTATTCCCCATATGTGCATCAACCAAATCAAGGGCGTCGAGTTGTGTGCTGGGTTGAATCAAATGTTCATCAATTTGAGCCATGTCTACCCTGTCTATCTTAGAGCTCTCTGCCAAATTTCTCTAATCCAATTGAGGGTAGTTTTAACAACCCTCAACTTGGATCTAATCCAACTGGGGGCAATTTTCATAATCCTTATCAAAACATTCCTGCTAGAATGATTCCCAATCCATCTTTTATGATTCAGCTCAGAGGAGGGTCTTATAATTCTAGACAAGGTTTTGGTGCTCACCAGAATCCTGGATGGGATGTAGTTCCTAACGCACAATATTTCGTGGGAGGATGAGGTCTGATCCGTCGGATCTTTTAATGACTTATGGTTGAGTTTTAATTTTGCATGCGTTAATTAACCATTTGAGAAACTTAGTGAAAGAATGAGGAAAGAAGAGGAATTATGACAGCCATATATACATTTGCAGATCTGAAATGAAATAATAAACAACAAACCATAACACGCAGATTGATAACGGAGTTCGGCACAACTTTGCCTACGTCTCCGGGCCTTTTTCTCTGTGGGGAGGCTTCTTTATTTTTGTTCAAAAGCTCAAAAGTACATCGCTGCAATGCCAAATGGCTACAATACTAATCTGTTCATGTTCTTCCAGATCTCTAGAACCCAACAAAGAAAATGGCACGCAAAACGGACGTCTAGAGATCCTAGAAATGATCCGACAACGTCTCCTCCTCAAAAGCTTCTCTACCTCAAAATGGCTTTGGCTTGGCTTCTCCTCAGCATTATTCTACTCTGAATGCGCTCAAAGCTGTCCCCATGGCCTCAAACAGGCCTTGGTTATATAGCTGGGAAGGTAGTTACTCATCTCCAACTTCCTCCAATAAGTTAGGCTCCAAAACTACCCAATAACTCCCAAAAATAGATTAATTACATTAAAAATGGGCTAAACAATAATTAAAACCTAAAATCAGTTAGAAAAACCCACTTTCTAACTATAATATAGTTAAATATGGGCATAATCCCCCTTCGTTGGCACAAGATCCTTTTGAACGGTCACATGAAGCTCCATGTGGCCGAACGCTAGCCCTTGGGCTATGCGCTGGCCCCCTCTGCACTCAGCTCTTGGTCGCATGTATATTCCATATGGCCACGGGCCATAACGGTTTAAACCGCCCATGCATAACCGTTGTAACCATAGGACCCAATGTAATACATGTGCACCCATCGTATGGTGAATGGTTGTATGGGTATTCACAAAAGACCACGGGCTGGGGCTAAGCCCCATCCCGACCCCCGCGCCAAATACACAATTGTTTGAATTTAAATAAAATCCAAAAGGTTATGTTGTAAGCAACAATGCAAGGGCGCAATGGTCGGCTGGACTTTGTTAAATCACTGCCCAAGGAGGAGGTCACAGTTTCGAATCCTGGTGACGCGATAAACTTTTACACATAAAAGAACAGCCAACCACGGGGTGCCACGTGGCAACCCATGATTGGGCCATGTGGCACCCAATCATTTGACCAAATAATTACCACATGTCACAATGTGATTCGTCGAAATCTACCAAGTCACCTTTCCATGTCAACCTTATCGTATGGCTCTGTCACCTACCACATCATCCATGCCACATCATTGTATGGTCGCCACGTCAGATGCTGACGTCATCTGTGCCACGTGTCACCCTTCGAGTGGTGACATGTGTCACCTCCGAATAGGTCCATTTGTACGCAAAAATGTCCAAAACTGCCTGCCACGTGTCACTACCCGAGGCTTCCACGTGTTGCCTATACAAACCTGCCACGTGTCATCTATATGGACATGCCATGTCAGCGTCCGTATGGACTGTACGGACTACACAGTCAACAATTTTTTTTGCTTGTTTGACTTTTCGGACATAATGCGATATCTTCTCCATACGGACTCCGTTTGACAAAGTAAATATACCACTGAAAACAGGAAGACGAGATGGACACAATGGTGTTGGTTTCGTCGCATTCCGATCACTTTCATTTTTGAGCATTTTTTCAAGCCCTGTCAGGCTTCTGGATCCGATTTCGGATCAAGGTTAGGTGTCGCAACCCCATATTCCCTTTCTGGCCATGCTTAATCTTCCATATTTGTCTAAACTAATGAATGACCCAGTGATTCATGATCCCACATGCCCCCCTGTCCCTACCAAACTTTCGTCAAACATTCCAGTTTTTTAGGGTAAGAATGGCGAGGACCCTGGTGATCACATCACTATTTTTCATCTTTGGTGCTCATCAAATTCTTTGAATCATGATTATATTAGGTTACTATTGTTTCAACACACTCTCATTGGAGTTGCGTCACAATGGTACATTGAG
This sequence comes from Picea engelmannii, assembly GCA_009831015.1. Taxonomy (NCBI): domain Eukaryota; kingdom Viridiplantae; phylum Streptophyta; class Pinopsida; order Pinales; family Pinaceae; genus Picea; species Picea engelmannii. Next base: position 180,977 of record ML795115.1, read on the forward strand.
CTACCTAGGGGGACATATGGGTCATTCCATCAGTTGGTACTAGCGTTTCTCAATCAATTTCAACTGCCCATTCATTATGATCTTGGCCTTGAAATTTTGTCAACTTTATGCCAGGGTACCGACACTCACATCTCAGACCATATCCAGGAATGGCATAGGAAAAGGTGGTTGGTTAAGACTCCTATACCCCCGACCTTTCTTCTAGAGTGGTTCCTAATTTTTTTCCACGCTCCTATTTCAAAGGACGTTTCTACTTCCAGGGTCTTCAGTGAGGAAGAAGCTATCTTTAGAGCCTGACAATTTGATTTGATATATGCTTAGTCTGGTATGTTATACCACCTTCTTCCTAATGCACCGCAGAAAAATAATGATCCTAAACAGAATCCTAGGCCTCATGCTGATGACATTGTTGGGTCCGCTAATGTAAAATCCATAGACTCGGCAATGAGGCCTGCCGGAGGACCAACTTCATTTGGATCCTCGAAACACATCTAGTCGGTGGATGTACATTCCATGCAATCGTCGAAAAACCCAAATGGTAAACAACAACCAAATGGGAATAAAAGGAAAGGTCGAAATAATCATAAGGGTGGGAAGAATAATAATAATAAACCCAAGGACAAATATAATAATGGTAAACATAATGATAATGCTGGAGAGGGAAATAAAGAGAAACGTAATGTGAAGTTTCCTTGTAAACTTTGTATTGATGACCACCTTACACACTTGTGCCCCAAACTTGTGGAGGCTACAAGGCTTCTAAATCTACCGCCTGCTATGATGATGAATCTATTCCCATACAACCAACACCTAGCCTCAAGTTCTTTGAACGTCAAAAATGCATCTGGTGGAAGTCAAAACGCACCACCGCAAAATGGCGACCATGTTTGTATCAATATGGTCGATGAAAAAATTGATATAGCCACCCGCTCTCGAGATTACGGCTCTTCAAAAGCTAGTACTAGCCTAGAAGCTCCTCCTCCACCCCTAGAGATGAAATTATAGATCGAGAAACTAGAGCCACTGCCCCATATTCCGAAAGGAGTACTCAAGCACTCTACCCACAACCCTAATGCTAGAAACACCCAGAACTACTCTATTGTTGAGGACTTGGGCCAAAACCCTTAAGTGATGTCAGGTTTGGAGGTACTCCAGATGTGTCCCTCAAAGAGGAATGCCTTACTCTCTAGCTTAGGAGCTCTAGAACCTAGTGGCTCAAAAATTATCAAGTTTGATGTCATGTATGTGAAGCCTCGCTTACCCTACCATGTGGCTTTCCAAATCCACGTGGAGTATTATAAATATACCATCAAACAATCGGTCTTTGATGAAGGTGCTACCACTTGCGTGATGTCCCTAGTCTATTGGAAACCTATTGGTTCTCCAACCCTTTCCAAGTCATTGACCATGTTGACTACATTCGACGATCATTCCTTCCACCCTCATGGTATCCTCCCTGCCTTTCCAGTCCAGTTAGGTGGGAATATTGTAGAGGTGGAAGTAGAGGTAGTTGATGCACCTCTTGATTATAACCTGTTACTAGGTCACAATTGGACCTATGCTATTTTCACTATCATATCGTTTGTCTTCCACATACTTTGTTTTCCTCATTAGGGGGAGATCATGATGATCGATTAGTTATCCTTTGCATACTCTAGTCCAAACACATCTATTGGATCGTCAATCCCGGTGGTAGACAATTCTCAGCCAACAACTGAGAATATCGATGTCAGAATGTATTATTCCCTCATGGGTACTTTTGATTTCTCGACACAGATTCACCACTTTTATGCCATGTCTTGTAGGCATGCTTCAACAGAGAGGTCCATTCCTTTCCACACTTCCTATTTTAGTGATCCTTGGACCCTACCTTCTCTGACTTCGTTGATTGAAGGTCAGTCGCATGCTAGCATGGTTATGCCACTATCGAAAGTGGAGATTGTGTATCAAGCTATCCTTGACTCTTCTGTTGATCCCGATCCTACTACCTCACAGACAGATGAGGAGGATSMCATTCTTAGACCCGTATGGGCCACTTGATTATCTTGTTCACATGATTTCTTAGATGAGACTTAGCCTTCGGACGAAGCCATCCTTGAAKCCGTGAATGTTTCTGAGAGACCTTGGGAYGATATGCATCATCAATATTATTTTCTCCCAAGTCTTGAAAGAATCAAGCAAGATGACTTTCAGTCTACCTTGAGTGAGATAGTCGGTCACGCCGTAGTTCCACTTGATACACATGGAATTTATGCTGAAGGAAATATGGTGAGTATTTCTCCTACCATCTCGATCGATATCTCTCATACCCTTGGAAAGATTGAGAACGTAAATATAGGTGTAGATTGTTGACCAAAAGATATTCTGATCTACACCAACCTCTTCAAAGAATTTTGAGATGTATTCGCTTGGTTATATGAAGAGATTCCAGGGATCAACCCTTGTATTTTCGAACATGAGATTAGAAATTATCTCAATGCTAAACCTGTTTGACGTCTTATAGCTATTAATCCTAGGAAGGCCTCTGCTATTAAGGAAGAGGTGAAGCAACTACTTAATGTTGGTTTCATCTACCCGGTTCCTCTAACTGAATGGGTATTCAACCCCATTTCCGTGAATAAAAAGCAAGGAAACATCTGTGTGTGTATGGACTTTCGCTACCTGAACAAGGCTTGTCCTAAAGAAAACTTCCCCATGCCTTTCATTGATTAGACTCTCGATGAGTGTGCGGGAAGCGAAATATTTTCCTTTATGGACAGATTTTCAGGATATAACCAAATTTAGATCAAACCTAAGGACCAACACAAGATGGCATTTATATGTCCTTGGGGCACTTTTGCATACCAGAAAATGCCTTTCAGCCATAAAAACATTGGAGAAACCTTTCAATGCACCATGACTTTCTCTTTCCATGCTCTCAAGCACATAGTCGAAGCTTACCTCGATGATCTTGCTGCTCACTCTTGTAAGAGAGTGGATCATGTTACCCACCTTCAACTAGTTTTTGAAATATTTCGTTACTATAGAATCCGGTTAAACCCTCACAAATGCATATTTTGTGTTAGGTCTTTCTGTCTCTTAGGATTCCTAGTCTACGAGACCAGGATCATGGTAGATCCTCTTCAATTGCCTCCCCCACACACGATTAGAAAACTTCAAGGTTTACAAGGGAAAGATAACTTTCTTCATTGGTTTATAGTGAATTATGCCCATATCACTAAGGGTTTCATGCACCTATAGAAGAAAGGCACCCCATATATCTGGGATGAGCGAGCCCAGGAGTCTTTCACTGCTTTAAAGAAAGCCCTGTTATCGACTCCTCTGCTGAAATCTCCTGATTATAGTAGAGATTACTTGTTGTATATTGCCGAGTTTGAAGAGATGATTGGTATGGATCTATTTCAAGAGGATTATGAGCTCCGTGAGCACTTCATCTCTATCTCAGTCAAAATTTAGTTGGTCCCGAGCTTAATCACTCGCACGTTGAAAAGCTAGCTTTGGCTAGCATTCACGCAGTCCAACGTTTATGACACTATATATTGCTTTGAAAAACTACTGTGGTTGCTAATGTTAATCCATTTCAATACATCCTCACTAGGCATATCATAGGTGGGAAATATAATAAATGGATTGTCATCTTAAAATAATTTGATCTCGACTTTGCTTCGTCTAAGTCCAAGAAATAACTAGTTTTTGTAGAGTTAGTATCTGATTTCCAGTGATTAGACGAGGATGTTATCCATGTCAATTCATTTGTAGATGAACACATTTTCCTTGTCTCGTCATCCGACCCCTAGTATGGGGACATTGTTTTATATCTTCAAACCTTGAAGTTCACTCAACATCTCTCGTGAGATGATCGACAACGTGTTGGATACCAAGACAAAAAGTATACCATCATCAGTGACACTTTGTATCGCTTAGTAATAGATAGTATCTTGCATCGCTGCTTAACTCACAAGGAAGCCGAGTCAGTCCTAAATGATTGCCACAAAGGGGCTTGTGGTGGTCATCTATCTGGGCTTGTGACAACCCAAAACATCCTACAAGCCAGTTACTTCTGGCCCACCATCTTTAAATATTGCATTGAAGCGGTTAAGAAGTGTCACCCCTACTAGGTGTTCACTCAAAAAATGCACTTGCACCCAACCCCTCTTCACCCAGTTGTTACTGTCGGTCCCTTCACCAAGTGGGAGGTAGATTTCGTCGATTGCAACCCAACTTCGGCTAGGGGGCATCAACACATTATCATGGTCATCGACTACTTTACCAAGTGGTTCAAAGCCATGCCTACAGTTAAATCCAATAGGAAGACTGCAACTTTCTTCGTGTTCAACCAAATTATCGCCCAGTTCGGTATCTCGAGTGAGATTGTCGTTGATCATGGAAGTCACTTTCAAAATGAAATGATGGTAGAACTAGCGTCTAAGTTGGGGTTTAAACATGGTCACTCATCTTCTTATTACCCCCAATAAAATGGGCAAGTAGAGGCCGTAAACAAGTCTCTCAATACCATCTTGCAAAAAACATCCAGTCAGGGTAATTCCAATCGGCACATAATGTTGTATCCCGCACTTTGGGCATTCCAAACCTCGGTCAAGACTACCACCGATTTTTCCCCTTTTCAGTTAGTGCACGATGTGGAGTCGATACTTCCCGTTGAATGTGAAATACCTTCTCTCAAATTGGCAGTCACATTCCTACTTGACACTTCAGATTTAGAATGACGCCTTTTACACCTAGAGAGTCTCGACGAGCAACGCCGAGACTCCTTTACAACTATTGAGGTAAACAAAAAATGTGTCAAGGTTCAGTACAACAAGTCTATCTGTCCCTAGTCGTATACCAAGGGTGACTTGGTCCTCTTGTATGACCAAGCCAAAGAACCGCTAGGGGTAGGCAAGTTTAAACCCATGTGGCACAGTCCTTATATCGTGCGATGTGTTCTAGAAAAAGGAGCCTACAAATTAGAAGATTATGAAGGGAATAAATTGGCTGAGCCCAAAAATGGGATCTACTTGAAAAGGTATTATGATTGAGCCCTGGGCTTGAGGAAAATCCTTTGTATACTAATGCAAATTTAGTGTATATACATCTCTTTTCTTTTGTCTTCGGCTTGCTTATCGAGTTTTCCCTTTTGGTTGGCAGATATCAATGGAGTCTACAGTCTACCTAGGATTCGTAGATAGAGATAGTCGTCATACAAAAAAATTGGCTTCTATCGCTTGGGTTATTTACTCACCTGAGGGCCTACTGGTATCTTCATGTGGCGTATGCCTAGGGCCATCCATGAATAATGTGGTCGAATATAGCTCTGTCATAGAACTATTGCGCGATTCTATCTCACATGGTATTCTCTCTCTAGAAGTTCACCTAGATTCTCAGTTAGTCATATGTCAGTTGAACGACTGTTACTATGTGCGTGATCTGACGTTACTCCATCGATTCCTATGGGTACATCTTTTAGAACGATAATTTGACTTTATTACATACTTTCACATTCCTAGAAGTTCTAATCATGTATCTAATGCCTACACTAATTATGTTTTAGATTGGAATTTGTCACATTAATAAAGCAAAGAAGACCATTAAATCAATGTACACATTGTAATATATGAGTAAAGTTGAAGATCCCTCTTTATATATTTACAAAAAATATGGTGTTTATATTACAAATTTGGGGCTAAAACCCTCAAAATACATATACATCTGATATACATGTCCCATGACATATACGCCTATGGTGCTGGATGTGTATCATGATAACAAACCATGACATTTATGAGACGTCGAAAGAGTCGTACCCATGCTCTAGTTACACCGGCAACCTGCCACTGCATAGATTTGGGTAGATCCTCCACATGAACCTTAGTAATCCTCTGTGTCAACAAGACAGGTTTCCCTGCACATTCTGTAGGACTCTCTCTGCTTCTCCTCCCATTGCCTCATCTCCCTGGTGCCTCTGCCTATGTCGTAGGAATCCCTCTGGCTATTGCGGATCCACATCTAAAAACACACATGTATCGCGTTAACATTTAAAACACCATCCAAAATTATTTTTGTTCACTTAATTGCAAAAATACAAAAAAATGAAATATGTAAAAACTTTTTACCTATGGTGTCATAGGTGACTCTTGGTGGAAGCAACATATCTGGATCTTCTATAAAATCAATTCCCACATAGGGATAGTCATCCAGAGCTATGATTTGTCTTCTCCACCAGAAGAAAACATCATCATTGTAAGGTGTCACCACCCTACCTCCCCCCTGCCATCTCATGACCTCAATCCATCGCGCCATAGCCGGATCACATGGTCCTATAGAAATGATCTCCACTCTAGGTCCCAGACTTGGGACTCTCTCAAAAAATACGTTGCAAAGGATAGAGGCAAACCCAAAGTTTCTCTTACCCCCTTTCTTGCACTCTATCAACTGACCTTTCATATTGGCCAGTAGTGAGGTACACCAATCATAGACGGTGGAACTCACACACTCCAATGCATAAAACATAAGCAGTCTCAATGCTTGATGCAGTGAGGCTAATCCTATGATCATGGTACGCATGAGCACAATAATATTCAGGATGAGGTTACCTATAGCCCAGATAGGGATTTGAATTCCCACCATGGGAGTCCCTACAACACAATGGGCCTCGATGTATTCGTTTACCTTCATCCCACTCCCTGCCCCACGTGACTTGAGGTCCACAACCTCTCCTTGGTGTGAAAGTCCAGTCAAGAAGTAGATGTACTCTAATTCGATCTTTAATGGTTGTCTATCAAGGATAAATCTCTTGCTATTAGGATCCCAATAGCCCACCAACATTTCCAATAAACTCACTTGGGCCCTCATTCCTTTGAGATCCCAAAAGTTGTATAAAGAACATCTTTTTAAAGCCACTTGAGCCACTATATCTTGATCCATTGCTGCATCTACCTCCTCATGCTCTCTCTCTCTCCATTCCAACACCATCCTACAAAAAGAAAATCATTTTTGAGTTAGAAACATTTCTTTTTTTCCATTTGTGCAGGTATACTGGTTTATTTACAAACAGTTATGGGTAGGGCCTGATATATGCCCCTTGTAGTTCACACAGGGGCATATATCTAGTCATATACACGACCTATTCATAGAAACCCGCGTATACCGAAAAACCCAATTTGCACCCTTAAAAACTAACAAAATAGAACCTAATTCAAAAATGTAAACCATTGAATTTGAAGAGGATGAAATGAAGAGTTACCTAGTCCAGTCAGTTTGCGATTTCGTTGCCTATTGCTCCCGCGATCATTGTTTGAATTCTAGAGGTATTTTAGTCCAAATTGCAATATTTGGGTAAAAATGAAAATGATACAGTAAATTTTGAATTTATTACTATTTATAAACCATTTTACCCACTTGATATATTTTTATGCTATTGTTTTTCCTAATGGACTAATTCAAGAATGGTTTCAAGCTGGTTGTTTGTGGTTTTGACTATTTTTCTTGTGGATTTCAATGTCATGGTTGGTCGTTCATCTCCTTAGGCATGTATATTCATAACCTAACATATAGGATAGGTATCTACTCCATTGTGAATTTTTGCATTATCCTTCGACTACTGCTTTCTACGCCTTAGGTACGAACCCATTTATTACAATGCATAAACCTCCATCTTCTATTAATAACGTCATTAATAAATGGTAGAGACTTACCAAACATGGCTACCCTAGTTAGAACCCCTTTGTCATTTGGTGCCCATGTCGAGTATTGCCTTAGGACCGGGAGTCCATTATAATTCAATACATGACGTTATGATGAGCCTAATTTCTAGTTCATGCACATGTGGCCTTATTACCCATGGACTCATCTAAAAGCTGAAAAGATCATAGAGTGATTTGTCCCTTTCACACTTGTTAAAATTGGATTTGAAAGATCATGAGTCCTAGTTAATCTCTTTTCCGACTTGCTATCAAAAATAGAAAAGATTGTTGAGTGAACTTGTCTTTTTCACACTCGTAAGTTGGATTTGAAAAGACATCTATTTGGCACAAGTTTACCCCTTATTCA
>ML795115.1:249863-272579 GCA_009831015.1 Picea engelmannii
TATAGTGCATGGTTAATAAACATAAGACCAATTGGCATCATATGTTATTTTCCACGCTATGGGCTTACCGTACGACCGTGAAAACGGCCACGGGTTTCACACCATTTCATCTAGTCCATGGGGTTGAGGCCACTCTTCCCATCGAGTGCAAAATTTACACCTTATGCACCATAATTGAGCTACTACCCAACACTGCTCCAATGGAGTAGCGCTTGCTGAACTTAGATTCCCTAGATGAAGATCATTGATCTTCATTACAAAATAATGAGGCAACCAAAAATGTTCAAAGGCCACCTTTGATCGCCATGTCAACCTTCGCTCATTCCATGAAGGCAAACTCGTCCTTGCTTACGATATCGCTCACGATACCCTTGGTCATGACAAATTTGAGTCACTATGGCATGGACCCTACATTATCCAACATTGCCTCACCAAAGGCGCTTACATCCTGGCCTCTCCCGAAGGCCTCTCTCTCAAAGAACCCGTCAATGGGTTATACTTAAAGAAATTTTATGCCTAAGAATAGCAATTCTACTTTAGGCTATTTCTTTTATAGTGATTTTTAATCTTTTTTTCCATCCCTCACATCTAAACTATCATTTGTGATATTGACAGATGCTTCCTCCACTGGCCTACTACATCGGTTATGCCGACGACGCCAGTTGTTGGATACAAAATCTCGCTCCGATATCTTGGGCCCTTTATACCCCCTCACATGAAATGCTCCATTCAAGCGGCATATGTTTGGGTTCAACCACCAACAACCAAGACGAATACACTGCCATCATTGGCCTCCTCACCGATGCCCAACATCATCGTATTCGTCACCTTAGCATCTTTCTCGACTCTCAACTAGTCGTTCTCCAACTCAACAATGTGTACCACGTCCACGATCCTTGCCTCTTTCACAAATACCTGCAGATTAGACTTTTATCTCGACATTTTGATTTCATTACATTTACACATATTCCAAGACAATTGAATCAAATTATAGATAACTTAGCTAACATTGTATTAGACTGGCATATATCACATCAATATACCTCTACACATACATAAAAATATCAAAAACCTGTCACAGCATATATAGATTAGACATCATCAAACATTAAAAAAAACATGTAAACATCACATAGACCCCAAAATGTATACTCATATATATAAATCGGTCACCAGTGCCATCAAAATGTTTACATACAAAACATCATATACAGAATCTGCAGGCCAGTACAACACCTCGGTACAAAACGGGCTCACCAGCCTATATACAAAAATAAAAAATACATAGAGCACCACTCAAGGTGCCTCTAGAGCACCACCTCCTACCCCTCCCTTAGGTGGTGGTCCCCCACCCAGTACTGGTCCCTCTGGACCGAGAGGTAATCGTCCGGTCATAGTAGCACCTTATACTACTACTCATCATACCATGGCCTGCCACGGTGGCGGAACCCCCACACACTGCTCCAGGATTCCCTCATCCTGGATACGTGACCACATGCCCTTAGGCACACCCTGTAGTACCACCTCCAGGTAGTGGTGAATATCCTCAAAATCTGCTTCGGCATTCGTCGAAGGAGCATGTGATGGCCCAACACCTGGGTCATCAAATCGGCGTCTCCTCATTTCTCTCTCCTCCTTAGTTGGTCTCACCCCAGTGTCCTCATGCCTACCTATCTCTCCTATCCGTGGCCCTCCTCGCAATGATCTCCTTGAATCCTGGTGAGCCGACACCCTCAACAACTCAACCTCGCACCCGCGAGGTGCCACATCTGCACATACAAACAACCAAATGATAGTATCAACATCTATACCATATACGCATGTCATGCTATCTCAAAAAATATATATATATATCAGACTCATAAACATACCTCGGTGATCAAATACCTTCCCTGGAGGTAACACCATGTCCGAATAACCTCGGAAGTCAACACTAGCATATGGAAACTGCAGTATCACCTGTGGCATCTTCCACCACACCTACGTCGCCTTAGCCATGAAAAAGTGGCCACCCTCGCCACCACCGTGGTGAACCAAAATAGTCGACCACCACCTCAGTCATGGCTCTCACACCCCAGGAGTGCCTAATAAAATCCTAGGGTGCAACATAGGCACCCTCTCTAAAAACCAGGCCACTAGGATGGACCCAAAGGAAAAGTCCCCTGTATCTATGGACCGATAATGGTCCAACTTCCCTACCATCCTGGCATGCAGTGTAAGCCCCCAGGAAAATTTATGACTGACCAATGCCCTCTCCATAATACTCAGCTGACCACCACTGATCCATTGAGTCGCAAGGGACCCATACACCCTCACAATCATCGCTGCTATACAGTGATGCGCTAGAGCATCCATCACCCCGATGCTCACGACAGAGCCCGACATAAATTTCACCCTAGAACAATACCTCCGGCCCACTATCACTAACGCCATGTCTGCAGGTAATACCGGCTCCATCGGTAGGGGTTTTCCTTGAAACAGGAGCCCAGTCAAAAAATATATATCCTCCACCGCAGTGAAGGCAATCTGCTCTTCCTACACCATCAAAAAATGTAGGTCTAAATTCCACATACGGATAAGAAACTGCAGGAGATACTCCTATGACCGTATCAATCGGCACTCAAAGAACTTTAGCAACCCCTAGGATACCAAAGTAGCACAAAGCCCCGACTCCTCAATCGCCACGACATCCCTCAGCTAAGACCGCTCTCGCCAACCGACTGGCATCGTGCCAAATGATCACCTACAACCACATAAAACAGTCTTAGGTCAGCCACATTGACCATAAAAAACATTAAAAAGATAAGTTTTACACCCATCAACTTTACCCCCAAGGCGCGGCTGTTTAACCCATAGGCGTGCACACATACGCGCTTGTTCACCCAATAAGCACGCACATATGTGTGCATGTTCACTACATAGGCGCGCACTCAGGCATGCCTATCCATCCCACAGGCACGCATTCGTGTGCACCTGCTCACCCTACAGGGGTGCCTCCATGTGCCCCTGTCACGGACACAGGTGCACATCAAAGCATTCTTGTCCACTACACAGTCGTGCACACATGCGCGGATGTGTTTCCAACTGGCGCATGCATAATGCGCGCCTTTGCCCCCCCTATGGGTGCCCCCACACGCCTATTCGGGTAATAGGTGCACACTCATGCATGCCTATTTCCGGATCGCCTGCGCACTTAGGGGCCCACACCCCTAAAAACCCCTGTACGGCCCTCCATACAACCCCTGCCCAAAAATAAAAAACCTAATTCTATGCAGGATGATCAAAATACTAACATGAATCCCTCTAATAATGGATCAAATGCCTTGTTCTCCCAGAATCTCCAAATCTCCTCTGAATACCTCTCTTCCAGTCACTCTGGCAGCAAGTACAAATGAGGTGGAAATGTCGGCCCTACAACTATATATAGGCCTTTCTGCCAAACTTCCAATAACCATTCCGGGAGCTCTAGTTGTCTTTTCTTCGATCCGTCTTTAGCCATGGGATCAACATCCCATCATCTACATCATAATAGTCCCTGGGGCACTTTTTATCCTTATCCCTCGGGGCACCATTTTTTCATACCCCGTCCAAGTATGCATGCTCATGTTCAAAATTATCAAATAAATGTGTGTATGTTTGATTCTCTTCAGATATTGTTCACATCGGGTATTTGGTTTTCATGTGTGCAGGTACTTGGTCATCATACATCAATGCCACCCCTTTAAGTATATAATCAGCATTGGCATGTAATTATTCCCTCTGAATCTCAATTGCATCTCCAGTCACACACTCTGACATTTTCCTATAGAATCTCCATCTCCGGCTCTGCAGTACCAACACCTCCATTTGCATCTGAGGTAGTGTCACCTGGTAGCACTCTCCCCCACATGAGTTGTCTCATTCATAGCACCCTTTTTCACTTTGATGCTCATGCTATTTTTCAACCCTGTAGGGATGGGAGTCTCGATAGTCTTACATCATGTCGCGAATCAGCCACATACTCCTTCTCCTCATTTTTCTAGCTTTCCCACTGGACTCCCTGATTATCTCTTCCAGGTTTTATTTTGACTGCACCTCCGCAATATCATGAACCCTTCATTTCATCCACAATCAGTTTGCCCCTCTACAAATTTCCCTTCATTTCACCTACCTCATACAGAAACCCACCCATGGGGCCCCCACCCTCCATCAGTTCTCCAAGAAAATGGTGCCCTCACTGGCCCAACCATATTACATTGGGGCACCCATTTCTGTATTTGTACACTCATCCCAACTTATTCTTTATTTATTGTACAAAAGCCTTTGTTTCCTACATTTACATTACCTTTTTGTCGTCACCTTTGGCGACCTTCTTCCCTTTTTTGGAAAATGCAACCCATGTCACCCTTGGTTGGGGCACCCCTTATCATATACCCTTGTTGACATCGTCCATCTACTCCAAGTATCCCACAGATCACTTACCTCTACCCTCTAAGTTTGTTCACTTTGCCCCGCCTCTAGCACAACTTATCCCATGTCTTGTTGTCCCCCTGACACTCGACTTAGTTGCACGGTTGCAGCCACTTACCCTTCAAATATACCCCCAACCAAGGAAATTCTTGAGTATTCATACATCTTGCCTTCGACCATGTATCTCCTCTAGTTCCTCACCTCACCTAGTAGATTTCACGAAGCCCTTTTCTTATGGGAGTCACGTCCCCCTTTTGTCGACATCGTCACAGTTTTCCAGAAGGGCGACAGTATCTTGACTCTCATTACCTTTCCAATGATAGGTCTCAGATGGCACAGGGAGAACCACAATTTCTCCCTACTGTCATTGATCCCATAACATTTGACTTCAACACTTTGTGACTATTGCAGTTAGTTCTTATATATTTTCCGAAGACCTCTGAACTTGGCTGGGTTATCAATGCCTACAGAATTCGTGATATTTCTTACAAATGTCACAACCTACCATTCAGAGTATGTTCCTCCACAAAATTGTCTTCTGCCTTTATCAAGACTGCCCCTGAGGGCACTACAGTTGTCTACATCAACACATCATTCCTTTTTTGAGTTACATGACACGAGCATGGGGCATGCCCGCCTCGCTTGTACACAATTTATTTTTACACACCTTATAGAAGGTTGGGTTCTACAGGTTCCCTTCTCCCTCCAACGGGTAACTCTTGAAAATCCCACTATCGCTCTCTCTTACAACGACACTCTCAGTAGAAGAAACATTGATGGATTTCGGAGATACGTATGCTCCTAACCTCATCCATCAGGGGACATCTGTTATCACTGAAATTGCATCCGCAAATGGTTACAAGAATTCAGCATCGCCAAATAGTTATGAGGTCACCCATGAACCAAAATTGCCACAAAAGCATTTCCAACGGGTCAAAAACTATACAACCAATGACAAAATTAAAGTGCACTATGACTACACAGGGTGCGTGTGCACATGTGCGAAACAAAAATGTAGGCAAAGAGCACATGCGCCCGATGCAAGACTATGGTCACAAAAAGCCGCACACATGTGAGAACGATGCATTTATGAGAGTGGTCGGCCTCCCACCCACTTTTGGTTCAGCTTCCAATTTGATTTGACACTCAAATCTGGACTGGATCTGACTGGGTGGCTGGACAAAGACCTAGAAATGCCCTAATTAGCCTCTTTACACACTGCAAGCTAGTTGAACAATACCTCAAAGAAATGTTATAAAAAGGCCATGGATACACTTCATTTTTCAAAGAATTCAATAGCAAAGTTATACTGCCACTATTCTCTTAAGGAATCCTCTATTCTCATCAAGAGTATACTAGCATCATTGCATTGGGCAATCCACCTCACCCCTTGAGTGGATTAGCAAAGAATTATTTCACCATTTTCATTTTCAAAGTTGTAAGAAGAGCTTATTTGTGGGGGTCCAAGAGCCCTCTCTTGGAAGACGAAGGGACTCATAGTCCTCTTTCTTCTTGGTGTTTTCTTTCACTAATATCAATCTTACCATCGGTGACATGGGTCTTATTGTTTCTTTTGTCCTTATATCCCTATGTTCATTAGTTTAGTTGTTATTTTATTTCTTAGTTGTTCTTTTATATTTCTTTCTCTAACCCTTTTCCTTACAGCTGTCCTGCTTAGCAAACCCAACTAAGCTTGCAAGCACCTCTATTATGCTCACTAAGGTGACGAAAGAGGTGCAATAATCGATACCAAGGATTTCTTAAGAGCATCAAAGTATTCCTGGGCTCTCTCATCCCATATAAACAGAGTGTCCTTCTTCAAAAGACGCATCAAACCCTTAGTAATATTGGCATAGTTTACTATAAACTGATGTAAGAAGTTAGATTTCCTCTCCAAACCTTGAAGTTGATGGATAATGCATCGGGGAAAAAATCGAAGCATTGCCTCAACCTTTAAAGGATCCACCATGATCCCTGTTATCACTAAAATATCATTTGCAACATTGCACACAAATGGTTAAGGAAACACAACAATGCCAACAATAATTAGTCCACCTACAACACTGAAATGCATTCAAAAGGAAAAAAACTATACAATTGGGTCAAAAATTGACATGCAAAAATTCACCAAAGGAAGTGTGTGCACAATGTGAAGTTTGCATGGGCCAACAAATCCCTCATAGCTCACAATGCACCAAGTGTGTGACTGTGTATGAGAAAATTCATGCACTTCTATGAACAATGCATTTATGGATCTTGTCAGCCCCTCAACCACTTATGGACCAACTCCCAACAAGATTTGACCCTCATATCTAAGGGAAATCCAAATGGTAGGTTGGTGTTGGCCCTTGGTTATGGAAGGAAGCAGAGATCAAGGAAGAAAAGGTGGAATGCACACTTCGCGGAAGACACAGTAACTGTTACTGGGGAAAAGTGAGAAAAAGAGCAGAAAAGATGGAGTGAAGTATGAAAAATCAAGTCGTTGGATGAGAGGATCGAGGATGATAGATAATAAAGGAATATGGATCGAGGACAGATCAACAAGTGGGAAAATCCATTGTTAGCACCACATAGGAAGAAAGGAAAGATAGGCTGGTCAAGCCCGGAAAAAGCAGGTCAAGTTGAGCTAGGGTTTTAGACACCTAGGGTTTTGGTATCTAGGATTTTGGCACCTAGGTTTTGGCCTAGGGATGTCGGTGAAGCATTGTAATATATAAATAAAGGTCAAGAGGACCTGGGTTGGGTTGGTACGATATTGTTGTTTATCTAACTCTATTGTTGTGGTGAGATACTATTGTATTGAGAGAGAGAAGTGTTGAGAGAGAGAGCCTTCTGGTATTGTAAGATATTCAGCTGTGTGCAAAGGTCATGTCCTATAGCTGGGTGTGTAGGAAGGGGAGAGAAAGAGAGAAGAAGAAAGAAGATCTGCGAAATGAGAGCATACACAAGAACTGAATGCTTTACCTTAATAAATCATAAGCACAATTCTGTGGATGTAGCCCTAGAGAGAGGGTGAACCACATACATCTTGTGTTGTGTGTGTGATTGATGGTTTGATCTCTTTCACTGTTATATTGTTATTTGCATTATTTTATTAGATCAGATCTATAACTGTGCAGGGTATATCTAGCTTGATAAGTGATAGATGCATGTTGTGTTGTTGTTGTACTAGATCCACTTGATATTCCCCTGGTTGTAGACATCTTTTTCTTGCAACCCCTTCATAGTTGCTTCGAGTGAGACTGCATCTACTCCACAAGTGTTGCAAAAAGGGACAATAGCTAGGGCTTGTTGGTGCACTCTTGGAGATGAATCCTGGTTCTGCTCTTGTGCCAACAAATGGTTCCATTGCTGGGACATGAATCTTCATGGAGGAATGTCAAGGTGGTTCCCATCGAAGACATATATTCAAAAGTGGATAGAGTATCAAGAGAAGGACTTTGCTGAATACCATAATAAGAACCCTAATTTTAGTACAAAGTATTGGTTGGATAAATATATCTTTGTTGATATACATGATATCTTCTTTGGAGGAATCCATCAGGAGCTGTATGAGTGGCTAGCTAGACTAGAAGATACCTATTTTGAGATCTGATCTAGACCTCATATGGTTTGGATGTTGAAGTTGATGAAGAAGGTCAAAAGAGTCGATAACATTGTATCCAGAGTAGTAGATCATTGGTTCGATAGTACCATTGGAGGGTACATCATAGAGTTTGGTGTTGATAGACTAGAGTCATACAACCAAGATGAAAGATATTTCTTTAAGGGACCTAGAGGAAAATTTTTACAATTCCTGAAGTTGAGAATCAATATGTTGTTGCATGAGAAGAACATCTTGAAGATATAATAGATTAGTTGGATTTGAAAAAAATAATGTTCAAGAATTTAGATAGTGACAACATACGCGTAGTGGGAGAGTATTCAGAGGGCTTCACCTTGCGAACTTGTTCAAGAAAAACTATGGAGAAGAGGGTTTCTACAGTGGAGAAGAAGCATATATGACAGACGGAGAACACTCAGAACCCACCGAAACAAAGGAAGGATGAGTTGAAGAGCTTCGATGAGGAGAACCTGAAACCTCAAAAACCATGCAGACCATCGAATTAAGTACTGTTATCCTTCCTGTTGATTCAGTAGTAAGAAACCAAAGTAATCCTAGTCACCAGAGAGTTAAGAGCACTGTCAATACTAGCCCACCACATATTCATTCAGGAACCCTAAGAAGATCTATGGCAGATGAGATGAGGCTTCCTATCTTTAGGGGAGATAGATCTGAATATCCTGATCAACATTGGTTCTTGTGTGAAGCCATATGGAACATTAATAATGTCACAGATGAAGTTGTCAAAAGAACCTAGTTTATTACTACCCTAAGGGATCGCGCACTGAGCTGGTACATGAAGCTTGTCCAAGGACTTGCGCAACCTATGCCACTAAATGAGATCAAGAACATGTTGATTGCAAAGTTTAAGAAACCTAAGTCAGAGTCAAAATGTATTACAGAGCTGAAGGAGATCAAGAAGAAGGTAGCCAAACCCGTTTGGGATTTCAACCAGAGATTCAAGACCTTAACATGTCGATTAACTTTTTAGATCCCAGATGAATAGAATAAAGAATGGTTCATCGCTACTCTTTTACCACACATTAGAGTTCCCCTGATGAAGAAGAAGATCGCTTCATAGGCTAAGGCATTGGAGATCAGTATGAAACTTGAATCATCCCCTATGGGAGAATAGAGCTCAGGTATGAGCCAGATCTTGAGCCAACTGACTAGTTTGTCTCTGCAAGTCGAGGATATGATGAAGGACAAGGGTAAGGACAAAAGAGAATATATCTAGTGTGTAAGATGCATATTATAAGGTCATGATAAGGAACACTTTCCTTTATTCCATGAATATTTGGCCTCAGGAGCACCGAGCCCCTTGAAGAAAGTCAACCTGCCCTGGTGTGAAGTATGCAAAAATAGGCATCATATAGGTGAATGCTATTACATGCAAAAGTATGTTCATACTCCCACAAATTTATATTTCACATTTTGTAAGTCTATGGGGAAAAATGATAGGGATTGTAGGGCCTATGACCTTATGTAGGAAATATCAAGGGACATATACAAGATCCAAGGCGAAGAAAAACAAGAAGGAAACACCCCGTAGTATAACTCCGTAGGAAGGGGAAGTTTCAATCCTCACGGTGGATACAAAGGATGAGGACAAGGAGGAAGAATGGGTCGAGGCCAAGGAAATATCATTTGTTACAATTGTGCGCAACCAGGATACCTGGAAAGGGATTGTTAGAATCCTTGCACTACATACAACTATTGTAGCTCGTTTGACCATGTTATAGAAGAATGTCTTGTGCTGCTAGCTAATCTGCAGGAAAGATGAGGACCTCAATAGAATCCACAAGTGCAACTGATATATGTCGAACCTCGTGGAGAAGACCCTAAATTTGTTGTTATCACTCGAGGAGGCGCTGTTACAGGAGAGGATATAATGACTCAAGGAAAGATTTCAAAAGACTCAGGTATCATGAAAGTTGCAGAGAAGACCCAAAAATTTGATGCGAAGAAAGAAAGACAAATCTTTGAGGAAGCAAGGAAATAATTCAAAGAATATCAAGGTTCCTCATTAAATACATGAACATAAATAATATAATATGGAATGCCTCAGTCATTTGATCAGTCGGCTTAGCCAAAAGAGGGAAATTTTTAAAGAGGTAAGCAATCTCATGGAATTTTTATGCACCTGTGTTAAGTTGATTCAGGATAAAGGCGTTGTACAAGAGTTACAAAACTTAATCAGACAGTATTAACTAGGAAAGATAGACCCCTTAATGAATAGGAAAGTACATCAAATTAGAAAAAGGAGAAGGAAAAATAAAGAATTACACTTGAAGGCTCAAATAGGAGAGTATGATATAGACTATGTGGTCCTCGACTTAGGGTTGGAGGTCAATGTCATGACGAAGAAAAATTGGGAACTATTGGGGAAACCAAAGTTGATATACTCCCCTATCAGGCTTAGAATGGCTAACCAACAAGCTATCATCCCCTTTGGCAGATTGGAACATGTCCCTGTGGACATCGATGGAGTGAGAACGTTCGCAAATTTTAAGGTAATTGAAATTGTTGATGACAGTTGCCCTTACCCTGCACTGTTAGGAATTGATTGGGCCTTCGATAACTCCACAGTGGTTGATTTGAAGAAAATATGTATGACATTTGAAAGAAATGGCCTTTGGGTCATTGCACCCTTATATCCATATGAGGGTCCGCGATATACATATCCCATCAGAGAAGAAGACCACGCATACAAACTGGAAAACATATACAAACTGACAGCCAGACAACATGATTACATCAACCCTACAACCGATGGGAATATGAGTTGTTGAAGTGATAATGTGTGTTCATCAAATTCAAAAGAAGCACTAGAGAACTGGCAGAACCATATGTATGAAGTATCTACCAGAAGATGTGCTAGATTAACCACAGAAGTTCGTTGGATTGACACAACAATGAATAACTTACCCACATTTGATGGTCTAAACCCTTTGGAAACCTTCCTATCATATTTTGAGACAAGTGTACCAACAAAACAATGATTGTTGGCAATGGATGAGGCCCTGAAAGCCACACCAACAAGATGGTGGGGAACCCACAAAAGTGATATCACAGACTAGGTACAATGTCAAACTTTGATGACAACACGGTTCTTAGCCCAAGTAGAAAGATGCCAAGTGAGATACACAGGTTAAAGTTGTCCAAAGGACCATGTGCAAAGCTACAAAGAGGCTTGGAGTGACATCCCCTGAGAATAATCGATGCACAAATTCATTAACATGCTAGACACAACCCCTATCAACTGGTACCTTCAAGCGGAACTGCGCCTCATCACTCTAGACTGGGAAGGTATGATTCAGAGTTTTGTAACCAAATTTTTATTTGAAAGTGAATATCCTTCAGTAGACCAAGAATTACAGATTGTGAGACAAAAATTATTTGAAGAGGCATATATCCTCCCTTTGGAACAAGAAGAGGACGAATGGATTGCGCCTCTCCAAAAATTGCAGAGTTGCTACAACATCAATGTCGACGGTGATGATCCCAGGAAGGAAAACATCATTGAAACATAAGGCCAAAGAGATGTGGAAGGACTAGGAGTTCAACTACCAGTTATTGATCAGCCAATCAAGACTAAAAAAATCAATATTGGGACAGAGGAGACACCAAATCTTGCCAATGTTGGAGACTACTGGGATGCTGCTACCATTAACAAGATTATAGAGTTGTTGCACGAATATCAGGACTTGTTTCCAACCAAGTTCATTGATATGAAAGGTATCAAAGGTCCTATGGGAGAGATGAGGATAAATTTGAAACTAGGTGCGAAGCCAATCAAGCAAATACCCTATAGATTGAACCCAAAATACAAAGAAAAAGTGAAGATCGAGCTCGACAGAATGCTGGAAGCAAGTATTATTGAACTAGTCGAAGAATAAGAGTGGATTAGCCCTATGGTAGTACAAGACAAAAAGACAGTTGATATCAGGATATGTGTGGATCTCAGGAAATTGAATGATGCTTGTTTGCATGACCCCTTCCCTACACCATTTACTGACGAAGTGTTAGGCAATGTGGAAGGCTAGGAGGTATATTCTTTTATAGATGGATTTTCAGGATACCATTAGATCTAGATTTCCAAGGAGGATTTTCACAAGACCACGTTTGCCACAGAATGGGGATCCTGCCAATATACATTGATGCCATTTGGAGTGAAAAATGCCCCAGCCATATTTTCCAGGGTGGTGGTCAAAGCGTTCAAAGCATTTTTGCATAAATTTTTAGAAGCATATTTTGATGACTGGACTGTGTTTAGTTTGTTGAAAAACCATATTGAATGTCTAAGGCTAATGTTGGATAAGTACAAGCAGTGTCAAATTTATTTATATATGAAGAAGTGCATCTTCTTCTCACCATTTGGAGTACTATTAGGCCATATTGTATGCAAGCAGGGATTGTTGGTTGATCCATCAAAAATTGCAATTATAGTTGATTTGTCACCTCCTATTTCAGTCAGAATACTATGCACTGTGCTGGTACATACTGGCTATTATAGGAAATTCATCAAAGGATATGCGTAGATTATAGCACCTATGAAGAAGCTACTGAAGAAAGATTGTCAATTTAGCTGGACAAAAGAATGTCAGATGAGCTTTGACACACTGAAACAAAAGAGGGTTATTGCACCTATTCTGGTTTTTCCAAATTGGAGCAAATAATCTCATGTGCATGTCAAGGCATCTTCTATTTCATTAGGAGAAGTACTGGCACAACCTGGAGAAGGGGATATCGACCATCTGTTAGATTTTTCTAGAAGGAAGCTATCTACAGCTGAAGTTAATTACACCACTACCGAGAGAGAAGGATTAGCCATGGTGTATGCGTTGCAAAAATTCTGCCACTACTTGTTGGAAGGACACTTTAAAATTTTCATAGATCACTATGTGTTGAGGTACCTAGTCAACAAGCCAGTTTTGGGGGTTCGAATATACAGATGGATTCTTCTATTTCAAAAATATGATTTTGAGATCATAGTTAAGCTAGGAAGAATGAACAAGGGCCCTGACCACTTGTCAAGGTTGGAACATGGAGAAGAACCCACCAGTTTGGAGGATACACTGTCGGATGCAAAAATGCTCTCCATTATAAATATTGATGACCACTTCGCAGACATAGTCCAATTCCTATAAACACGAATGGCACCTAGTGAGTATACAATTCCCTAGAAGAAACAGCTAGTGGTACACGCTGCATACGTTTCACTGATAGTTGGTCAGCTATACAAGATGGGACCCGATGAGATATTAATAAGGTGTGTTATGGAGGCAGAGCGACCACTGATCCTCACAAAATCTCATGAAGGCATTGTAGGAGGACATTATGTAGGGAAAGAAATTGCACAAAAGGTTCTTAGAGCTGGCCTTTGGTGGCCTACCTTACACAGAGATGCTAAAGATTATGCAAGAGCATGTGATGTATTCCAGATATTTGGAAAACCATCCCGAAGAGATGAAATTCCACTAGCACTTCAATTGACCCTACAAGCATTTGAAAAGTGGGCCATTGATTTCGTGGGACCTATAAACCCACCAGGAAAGCGTATAGGAGAAAGGTACATAATTACTGCRACAAAATACCTRACTAGATGGGCTGAAGTAAGAGTAGTAAAGGACTGTAGTGCAACTACAACTCCACATTTTATATTTGATGACATAATAACTAGGTTTGGATGCCCCAAGACCCTTATGAGTGATCAAGGCACACACTTTATCAATAAKACAGTCAAAGCCCTGACTGATCAAGAATTTGCAGTCCACCATCCGAAGAGTACACCTTACCATCTGTTAGCGTCAGAAGTCACTCCTGGATTGTGACAGGAGAAGAGCCCAATGCCCATCAGTTTATGTCATGAATAAATTTAATGGGGTGATCGAATGGGTAGAGACCCAGGAAGATATCAATCTAACTCAGGAAACCAAGCCTGGTATGTAAAAAAAACAAAAGAGGTCTTGATCTAACTTCCGTCAGTGAGTTGATTGTAAAATGAGAAGATGAAAG
This sequence comes from Picea engelmannii, assembly GCA_009831015.1. Taxonomy (NCBI): domain Eukaryota; kingdom Viridiplantae; phylum Streptophyta; class Pinopsida; order Pinales; family Pinaceae; genus Picea; species Picea engelmannii. The sequence goes on from ML795115.1 coordinate 263,935, forward strand.
ACTTGGCGAGATGAGTGAGAAAGACTACCTTGGGCATTAGGCCTTTCAGCAGCTTGAGGAAGAAAAACTCAGAATACAAGATCCTCTTGGCTTAGAGTTTTGGGGAACCGAAGGGTGACTTGACTGGATCCTCCAATTCCAAATCATTCAGCGTTAAGAAAATACCAGAACTAATTAGAAACAATGAAACTATTACAGTGATCCAACATACATCATCCTATAACAGTGCAACTCAACTGGATCCTCCAATTCTGAGCTGTTCTAACACAGTGTAAACAAAGAGGTGGAAAGAGGCTACGTTCATAAGGCAAGAAGTCTCAAGTGCCAATACATATCCAGAGCAACCAGTGCTTCATTAAAACTTTATAATCGGGAGCCTAGCTCAATCATCGATAGATTACAAAATGGAGAAAATGCCCACATATACTCAAAACAATACAACAATAGCGAAAATGAGACACTGCATTAAAAACATTGCATCTGCATGTCTCCTAGCAGTCTACGCATGCAGACTTTGAACGATCGTGCACTTATGACAGACGCAATCAAACTCCTGACTATCCTACAAATGAATCGACATGCTTTTAATCCTTTGTCGGACTTTCCATTTATGGCAGAGACAATGTATAACCACCTCCAACAACTTCAATAACTTCTTTCTTGGGATCGGGAACAGTCCTAGTCAACTTTTCCCTTTGGGACATGGAGGTCTTCTCATGGTGCCACCTGGATCAGTTGAACAGTCTAATGGATAAGGTGTGGAGACTGGTGCGAAGACTGGGGCTCATGAAGGTATACGAATGAAGGGTGGGCAAGGAGGATTTGGTAGGCTTGGTGTGGAAAGGGGAAAGGGAGTGATCACGGAAACAACAAGGGTGAGACACATGGAAAGAAGAAGGAGTGAGGGTAATGGGATATAATGGTAACGGGGGACACATTATTTATGAAGAGCTGACATTGAAGGGAGCAGGAAAAATGTTGGAGGATGAGGAGGGGCCAAAGGAAACAGGCCATGTCACGCGTTCAAGTGGAGAACATATGGCAGGGGAGAAAATGTTACAGAAGGTGATACAACAGGAAGGGGGGCCATGTCAATACCACACCATTCTGGACCCCCCCCCCCTTTATTAAAAGAAAAATGGCAAAGGGGGTCCGGAATCACTTGAGCATCGTTGATCTAGGTGCCCCAATCTTGACTGTTTGAGAGATGCGCACCCAATTATGGACCCACCCCCCCTTCATTAAAGGAATAATGGTGAGGGGGCTCCGTAATGAAACCTCAACCGTAGATCTAGGCAGGCATATCTTTGGCCGTCCAAAACTGCCTGCTCGCTAAAATGACGTGCCCACCCTCTAAAATTTGGAAAAAATGGGTTTTTCAAATCTCTTTCTTCTCCCAAGGGGATGCTTTGTTTAGGAAAGTACCCCATACATGATTATGTGCTAACATTAGGCTCCTTGGGGGATGGCACGCCCCCTGCGAGCTGCCAAGAACTCTTTTGTAGCTTTAGTGCCTTGCTGTTGGGATATGGAGTCATTATTTAAAACTTAAAAAATAAAAAGAAAAACAATATTTACAACCGCAGAAGAGCCATGTGTGGCTCAAGAGAAACATCTCTTTAGGAAATTCCCATTCACAGGGCCATTGAAAACTTCTTGATCCTTCAAATCTTGTAACGTGTAGGTATTATTTGAAAATAATTTTGATATTTTGAAGGGCCCGACCCATAGGGCTTCAAATTTGTCATGCTTTCCCTTGTCTTTCTTAGGAGCATCCCATTTTAGTACCAGATCTCCCATCTAGAAATCTTCCTTCTTGGCCTTTTTATCAAAAACCTGCTTGATCTTCTGCTGATGGTCCTGAATTATGTTCATCACCTGCTCTCTGGACTGGTGGACCTCTACCAGTTGATGAATTCTTATATCATATCATCAAGCTCCTCTTGATAATCCTGGAGGAATTTTGCTACTGGAATGGGTAGATGAGAAGGAAAAATAGCTCCATAGACTAATTGGAAAGGGGAGATGCCTATAGATATCTTTGTGGTAACTCAATCGGCCCATAGAGTGAATTTCAACTTTGAAGCCCAAGCCTTTTTGTTGTCCTCTAACAGTTTTTTGATGATCTTTATCAGGATTTTGTTGGAGGAGTCTGCTAAACCATTTCCCTGGGGATAGTATGGGTGGAATGAATCAGTTTGATCCTGAATTGCTCACAAAATTTGGCTAATGGTTCAGCCTTCAAAGAGGTTGTGTTATTAGTAACAATATTGCTTAGGCAGCTGAATCTTGTGATGAGGTCTTCCAGGAATCCAATGATTATCTTGTGGGAAGCACTCCTGGTGGGGATAACTTCTATCCACTTAGTAAAGAAATCCATGGAAGTTAGGATCCATCTGTGTTTCCCACTAGAAGCAGGTTGGATTTCTCCAATGAAATCTAGGCCCCACTACTAGGAAGGTCCCGAAACAACTACAGGTCTTAAGGGCATAGATTTAAGTTGTCGCTTTCCTAAGAATCTTTGGCATTTGATGCAGGCTCTGACCTTTCTGTAGATGTCATCAAATAAGGTGGGCTAGTAGTACCCAACCCTGAGGATTTTGTAGGTTGTGGCCTTCCAGAAATGATGCCCTCCACATAGGTTGTTGTGAAATTCAGCAATGATCCTTTCAGCCTCTTGTGGATTCATACATTTTAAAATCACCCCCAGGGGGTCTTTCCAATATAAAACTTGATCGACAAGGTAGTATTTGACTGCTTTGATCTTCAGATCTCTTGCCTTGTCTTTTGCAGGCCATCGGAAGGCCACAACTCTTGCATAAAATATATGACATCCTTATACCAAGGACATCGATCCAACGAGGGTTCTACTTGAGTGTCTACATCAAACAACTGATCCTACTGATTTTGTGAGCATTTATTGATGAAACTTGTCCCCAAAGATTTGCAATTTGCTTCAGCTAATATCTTGGCTAAACCTTGATCTTTGATTAATTTGGTAGGCCTTAGTTCCAAATCAAACTCAAGGATCTTGGCTATCCAATTACTCCTCCTCCCATCTATATCAGGCTGGATAAGAATGTCCTTAACAACAACCGAGGGGACATAGGAAATGATTTTTGACTAGAGGACATAGGTTCTAAAGGCTTTGAGAACCTTTACCAGGGCATAGGCCTGCTTCTCCATAATGTTGTAGCTGACCTTGACATCCCTTAGTGTTATGATAAAATAGGCAATAGGCTGCTCTAGCCCAGCTTCGTTTGTCTGTAATAAAATAACAACCACTGTGTCAGATGAGGAAAAGGAGAAAATAAGGAAATCCTTTGAGTAATCAGGACTGATAAGCACAAGAGCTTCAATCAAGGCTTTCTTTATCTACTCAAAGGAATTTTGAGATTCAGAGGTCCACCTCACTTCATTTTCCTTTATCAACATGGTTGTTATAAGTTTTACCACCTTAGCAAAGTTAGAAACAAACCTCCTTTGAAAATTAATCTTAACAATGAAAGACTGGACTTCCTTCCTAGATCTGGGGATTGACAAGGTTTGGATTGCTTCAACTCTGCTAGGATCAATTTTGAATCCTTCTGCTGACACTAGGTGGCCCAGTAAGTTTCCGTCCTTCATGGTGAACATAGATTTTTTGGGATTCAATGAAAGGCCAAAACTCCTCCATTTTAGAAAAACCTTCCTGAGATGATAACAATTTTATTTATCCGATTTGGAAAAGACTGTGATGTCATCTAGATAGATGACCACAAACTTATCCTTTTCCCCAATGAAATCTATGTCCATGGCATGCTGAAATGTTTCCCCTGCATTCATCAATCCAAAATGCATTTTAGCATACATGAAGGTGCCCCATGAAGTGATAAATGTTGTCTTTTCCTTGTCCTTAGGCAGAACATAGATTTGATTGTAGCCAGAGAAACCATCAATCATGGAAATCCTGGATGCTCCTGTTACCCTCTGCAATAAATGCTCCATCTTTGGTAAGGGGTAATTTTCCTTCTGTGAGCTCATGTTTAGGTTTCTAAAATCCACATAGAGTCTGATTTCTCCATCCTTCCTCCTTACTGGGACCAAGTTGGCCATCCACTCTGAATATCTCAATGGCACAATGATCTGGGCATGTAGCAACTTCTTCACTTCTCTCTCCATGATAGGTAGCAACATAGGATTGATCTATCTTAGCTTCTGCCTAAATGGCTTTGCCTCCTTTTTTAACCAGATTTTATGCTCAATAAGAGAAGTGTCATAAGTTTTGATATATTCATAGGTCCAGGCAAAAACATCAGCAAACTCCCTCAATAATTCAATGTATTCATCCCTCTGCTCCTTTGTCAGACTTCTTGACAATTTAACAAACTTGGGCTCATTCTCGGTGCCAATGTTTCACTGAGTTGTATCAACATCATCATCTGGGATTTTCCCTTTTAATGCCACATAATTTCTATCAAAAATCCTTTCCAAAGGGACCAGTCCCCTTGGAATATCATTGTTGGGCAACTGCACAATGTCATGCTTTGCAATCTTACTCAGAAAATTACCATCATCAAGCTTTGCTTCAGAAACAGAGTCCTGGTCAATATGCATCACTGAAAATTCTTCAACGGTCTCCAAGAATCTTTTGATCCCAATATCATCCTTGAACACCTTCCAATGTTTAACATTGTTAGGTATGGAGGGCCTGTATTTTGCTTCTACATCATATCTGAATTTTGGTGACAAGGGCACTTTGAAATTGCTTGTTGGTGTAGCCAAGCAAACTGCCATTGTGTTCTTCTCTCTTGGAACGAAAGAAATGTTAAATGGTGAGAATAAACTATTGATTAGGTCCCATAGCTCATTTCTGTAACTCCTAAGTCGAGGATGCTTGGCTTGATAAGAATTTATGATCTGCTGGACTATCAAATCTACATCTCTGAACACTGCTACCTCTTGAATTCCCATTTCCTTTGCAGCTCTCAAACCTAGAGAAAGAGATTCATATTCTGCCACATTGTTGGTTGTTTCAAACTCTAGCTTGTATGATAGAGATATGGTTTCCTGAGAACGTGACACAAAATACTCCGGCACCAATGCCTTCCCTGGAAGAGGCTCCATCAAAAAACATTTTCCAGACGAAGGTGATGGAGGGAAAAAATTCATGAGAAGTGGTGGGATACTTTTTGAGTTTTAGAAGAGGCTCAGGAGCATTAGTGAATTCTAGTAAACTCGAACCTAAATCAGTTTCAAGGGCAAAGATAGGATGGTTGGTAGGATTGGCTTCATCACTGATTATGTAGGCCAACTAGGCTTCTCTGTATAGTGTCCTATGTTCTCCTCCAAACATTGGAATAGTATCATAGGTTAGGTCCATCTACAGGGTTCCCCCCCAGTCTTTTTATCCAAGATCTTGATAACAACATACCAAACTTGGGGGGAACATCAACCACTACAATGTCCATGACCACACTTTTCATGGGTAACTGAAACAAGGTCACAACCAGGTCTTTTATGACTCCTAGACATTGAACTTTCCTGGAGTCAAAGGAATAGAGGTCGTGATAGGCTCTGGTGACTTCTAGTCCTAATTCTTCCATGAAYGTTTTGGTCATGAGGTTGTGGGAAGCCCYTGAATCCATCAAACAGTTGTGTAGTACCTTTTCATGTATGTTCAAGAATGTGTAGAAGGGAGGGGATGAATCATTCCTGTCTTCTACCATAGAACCTAAGATAACTAYAGGCTTTTCATCTTGCAAATTGATTGAKTTTGTGGGAAGGCATGAGGCTTCAGACTGTAATATCTTGAAGAGGCATTTTTTGAACACTTCATGTTTGATCAGTCCGGAGAGGGGCACGRGGATTCTAATTTTTTGAATTTCATGCTCAAAGTTAAAAGAAGATGTAAGCTTTGGGATTTCCCTTAATTCAGGAACATGAATCTGGACCATTGGAGAGAGGGGTTGGGAATTCTTACCTTTGTTGTTGTTTGCTACTTCATTARCAGGTTTCTCTATTCTAGTGAATTGTTCAGGAACATCAGGTTCTCCTATATTTTTCTTGGACATCAGGTTATACTTGGTTTGGCTGCTGCTAGCCTTGTCTCCCTTGCTAAGTTCATTTAGTTGACTGTACATGAGATATTCCTCATATGTTGATTGATTGAGATAAGGAAAAGGAGAAGTATCTCTGAAGCAGTGGATTTCAGGATTAAGCCCTTCTGTTTCCCCTTCTTCCTCATCAGCCACAAAATTATTTTGAAGAGGGGCATGAATCTTCTGGTCTTCTCTATCTCTTCCTCTTTGGTCTCTTTGTATAGTCTGGGGAGAAATATTGTTTGGCATCCTAAAGCTTCCTTTTCTCCATCTCCATCTCTGCAGAAATAGAATTCACTATCTTGGTCAATTCATCCACTTGAGGGTGAGGCACAGAGGGGCTAGAAGTTGAGGCTTCAGATCTTCCCTTTCTCCTATCTGCATTAGTCTTATTTCTCAATCTGTCAACTGTCAATACAATAGATTCCACCTCTATGGTTTCATCTTGCATTTGAGCTAGGGAGGTAGCTCTTCTTTCTCTCAATAGAAGGCATAAGTCAGGGTCGAATGCACTAGCATAATAAATTTTGGCAGAGGCTTCTGTGGGTTTTATCTCAGCAGGGATCTTGTTATACATCTTATTGAATCTTTTGGAGAAGTTGGAGACAGACTCTCCTCCCATTTTCTTCAAGGACACGAACTCTGTCATGTAATACATAAAATCTTTTTTATCTCCCCACTACCTCCGGAAATAACTATCTAGAGATTCAATCCCAACAATAAATCTGGGGGCCAATCTCCTAAACCATTTCCTCACCTCACCATCCAGGCTCTAGATGAAGACTCTCATCCAGACATCTTTATTTTCAATGTTCAGGCTGTCTGCATAACTGTAGAAAGCAGCCAGGTTCTCTTCCATAGTTATGTCCTCTTCCTTAGTGAACTTGGGCATATATTTCAGGTAATATTTGGCAGGGAGAGGATTCATAGGTTGAGGTAGGATTAAGGGAGCATATATGGTAGCTACTATTGCATCCATTCTATTTAGAGGGGGATTAGCACTAGCCATAGGAACAACAGGTGTAGGGGAACCAAAAGGAGATGAGTATTGAAGTGGAAAGACAGGAGCTAATCTTATAGAATGGGAGGGGAACTGCATCAAATCTAGAGAACAGGCTTGTGGGCTAAGAGGAACAGAAATTTCCCTTCCTTCAACAACAATAATAACAGGCGGAGGGGTGGTAAAACCTAGGGTAGGAGAATATTCAGAGGGGTTGGGTATAAACCAGGGTACCACCTCAGGGAAGAGGGGAGTGACAAGAGTTTCTCCTACTAATTCGAGACCAGGAGGAGGAAATCTAGTAGGAACACTCCGAAAATTTAGACTACAGGAAACTTTGACAGAAGTTAATACAACAGGATGAAATGAAGGGGTTGGAGTTTCTATAAAATCATGAAAATCGTCAGAAATACTTGGCTTAATAGTAGAAGTACCACCTTCAGAAGACTTTCCCTTTCTGATAATCTTCTCTGGGTCAGCTTCAGGTGGCGCTAACGGTAGCTGAGGAGTATACCTTGTGTGTCTGCCTCTAGAAGCCACGGCTGAAACAATGGAGTCTCTTATGGGTTCCCCAGTGGAGTTGCCAGGTGCATAGTAGAAATATCAATAATTCTGATATCCGATGCACCTTTAGAATTAGTTAATCCTTTTCTTTCAATCCCAGGGAAAATATTCAACTTCATCCCCGACAATGGTGCCATAAATGTTAGTGTCAAAATTCACTGGTGGATTGCGACAGGAGCAAAGCCCAACGCCCATTAGTTTATGTCATGAATAAATTTAATGGGATGATCTAATGGGTAGAGACCCACGAAGATATCACTCTAACTTAGGAAACTAGGCTTGGTATGTAAAAAAAACAAAAGAGGTCTTGATCTAACTTCCATCAGTGAGTTGATTGTAAAATGAGCAGATGGAAGACTTGGTGAGATGAGTAAGAAAGACTGCCTTGGGCATCAGGCCTTTCAGCATCTTGAGGAAGAAAAACTCAGAATACAAGATCCTCTTGGTTAAGAGTTTCAGGGAACTGAAGGGTGACTTGACTGGATCCTCCAATTCCACATCATTCAGCATTGAAAAAATACCAGAACTGATTAGAAACAATGAAACTATTACAGTGATCCAACATACATCATCCTATAACAACGTAACTCGACTGGATCCTCCAATTCTGAGTTGTTATAACACAATGTAAACAAAGAGATGGAAAGAGGATGACATTCATAAGGCAAGAAGTCTCAAGTTCCAATACATAACCAGAGCAACCAGTGCTTCATTAAAAATTTACAATCGAGAGCCTAGCTCAACCATCGATAGATTACAAAATGGAGAAAATGCCTACATATACTCAAAACAAAATAACAATAGCAAAAACAAGACACTGCATTAAAAACATTGCATCTGCATGTCTCCTAGCAATCTGCGCATGCAGACTTTGAACGATCGTGCACTTAGGACAGACGCAATCAGACTCATGACTGTCCTAAAAATGAATTGACATGCTTTTAATCCTTTGCCAGACTTTCCATTTATGGTGGAGACGATGTCTAACCACCTCCAAAAAC
>ML795115.1:274385-294206 GCA_009831015.1 Picea engelmannii
CAACTACAGGTATTAAGGCATAGATTTAAGATATTTCTTTCCTGAGAATCTTTGGCATTTGATGCAGGCTCTGACCTTTTTGCAGATGTCAGTGAATAAGGTGGGCCAATAGTACCTATCCCTGAGGATTTTTTAGGTTGTGGTCTTCCAGAAATGATGCTCTCCACATAGGCTATTGTGAAATTCAACAATGATCCTTTCAGCCTCTTGTGGATTCATACATTTTAAAAGCACCCCCAGGGGATCTTTCCAATATAAAACTTGATCGACAAGGCAGTATTTGACTACTTTGAGCTTCAGAGCTCTTGCCTTGTTTCTTTGCTAGCAATCGGGAGGCCGCAACTCTTGCAGAAAATATATGACATCCTTATACCAAGGACATCGAGCTAATGGGGGTTCTTCTTGAGTGTCTACATTAGACAACTGATCCTGTTGATTTTATGAGCATTCATTGATGAAACTTACCACCAAATATTTGCAATTTGCTTGAGCTAACAGCTTGGCTAAACCTTGACCTTTGATTAATTTGGTAGGCCTTATTTCCAAAACAAACTCAAGGATCTTGGCTATCCATTTACTCCTCCTCCCGTCTATATTAGGCTGGATAAGAATGTCCTTAACAGCAACCGAGGGAACATAGGCAATGATTTTTTACTACAAGACATAGGTTCTAAAGGCTTTGAGAGCCTTTACTAGGGCATAGGCCTACTTCTCCATAATGTTATACCTGACCTCGACATCCCTTAGTGTTCTGCTAAAATAGGTAATAAGATGCTCTATCTCGGCTTCGTTTGTCTGTAATAAAACAACAGCCACTGTGTCAGATGAGGCAAAAGAGAAAATAAAGAAATCCTTTGAGTAATTGAGACTGATAAGCACAGGAGCTTCAGTCAAGGCTTTCTTTATCTTCTCAAAGGAATTTTGAGATTCAGAGGTCCACATCACTTCATTTTCCTTTCTCAACATGGTTGTTATAAGTTTTACCACCTCAACAAAGTTGGAAACAAACCTCCTTAGAAAATTAATATTACCAAGGAAAGACTGGACTTCCTTCCTGGATCTAGGGATTGACAAGGCTTGGATTGCTTCAACTTTTCTAGGATCAATTTTGACTCCTTCTACTAATACTAGGTGGCCCAGTAAGTTTCCCTCCTTCATGGAAAACATAGATTTTTTAGGATTCAATGAAAGGCCAAAACTCCTGCATTTTAGAAAAGCCTTCCTGAGATGACAATAATGTTCTTTATCAGATTTGGAAAATACTCTAATGTCTTCTAGATATATGACCACAAACTTATCCTTTTCCCCAATGAAATCTATGTCCATGGCACATTGAAACATTTCCCCTGCATTCATCAATACAAAATGCATTTTAGCATACATGAAGGTGCCCCATGGAGTGATAAATGTTGTCTTTTCCTTGTCCTCAGGAAGAACAGAGATTTGATTGTATCTAGAGAAACCATCAATCATGGAAATCCTGGATGCTCCTGTTACCCTTTGCAATATATGTTCCATCTTTGGTAAGGGGTACTTGTCCTTCCGTGAGCTCCTGTTTAGGTTTCTAAAATCCACACAAAGTCTGGTTTCTCCATCCTTCTTCCTTACTAGGGCCAAGTTGGCCACCCACTCTAAATATCTCAATGGCATGATGATCTGGGCATTTAGCAGCTTCTTCACTTCTCTCTCCATGATAGGCAGCAACATAGGATTGATCTATCTTAACTTCTGCCTAATTGGCTTCGCCTCCTTTTTCAATAGGATTTTATTCTCAATAACATAAGTGTCATAAGTTTTGAGATCTTGATAGGTACAGGTGAAAACATCAACAAACTCCCTCAATAATTTAGCATATTCATCCCTCTGCTCCTTTGTCAGACTTCTTGACAATTTAACAAACTTGGGCTCATTCTCGATGCCAATGTTGCACTGAGTTGTATCAACATCATCATCTGGGATTTTCCCTTCTAATGCCACATCATTTCTATCAAAATCCTTTCCAAAGGAACCAGTCCCCTTGGAATATGATTGTTAGGTAGCTGGACAATGTCACGCTCTGCAATCTTACTCAGAAAATTACCATCATCAAGCTTTTCTTCAGAAACAGAGTCCTGGTCAATATGCATCGCTGAAAATTCTTCAACGGTCTCCAAGAATCTTTTGATCTCAAGATCATCCTTGAACACCTTCCAATGTTTGACATTGTCCGGTATGGAGGGCCTGTATTTTACATCTACATCATATATGAATTTTGGTGGCAATGGCACTTTGAAATTGCTTGCTGATGTAGCCAATGAATCTGCCACTGTGTGCTTCTCTCTTGGAACGAAAGAAATGTTAAATGTTGAGAAGAAACTATCAATTAGGTCCCATACCTCATTTTTGTAACTCCTGAGTTGAGGATGCTTGGCCTGATAAGAATTTATGATCTACTGGACTATCAATTATGCCTCTTCGAACACTTCTACCTCTTGAATTCCCATTTCCTTTGCAGCACTCAAAACTAGAACATGAGCTTCATATCCTGCCATATTGTTGGTTGTTTCAAACTATAGCTTGTATGACAGAGATATAGTTTTCTGAGAAGGTGACACAAAAAATACTCTGGCACCAGTGCCTTCCCTAGAAGAGGCTCCATCAAAAAACATTTTACAGATGCAGGTGATGGGGGGAAATTTTTTATGAGAAGTGGTGGGATGCTTTTTGAGTTTTAGAAGAGGCTCGGGAGCATTAGTGAGTTGTAGTAAACTAGAACCTAAATTAGTGTCAAGGGAAAAGATAGGATGGTTGGTAGGATTGGCTTCATCACTGATTATGTAGGCCAGTTGGGCTTCTCTGTATAGGCTCCTATGTTCTCCTCCAAACACTGGAATAGTAGCATAGGTTAGGTCCATCTGTAGGGTTCCCCACAGTCATTTTATCCAGGATCTTGATAACAACATACCAAACTTCGGGGGAACATCAACCACTACAATGTCCATGAACACACTTTTCATGGGTAACTGAAACAAGGTCACAACCAGGTCTTTGATGACTCCTAGACATTGAACTTTCCTGGAGTCAAAGGAATAGAGGTTGTGATAGGCTCTGGTGACTTCTATTCCTAATTATTCCATGACAGTTTTGGGCATGAGGTTGTGGAAAGCCCTTGAATCCATCAAACAGCTGTGCAGTACCTTGTCATGTATGTTCAAGGATGTGTAGAAGGGAGGGGATGAATCATTCCTGTCTTCTATCATAGGACCTAAGATAACTGAAGGCTTTTCATCTTGCAAATTGATTGAGTCTATGGGAAGGCATGAGGCTTCAAACTGTAATAGCTCAAAGAGGCATTTTTTGAACACTTCATGTTTGATCAGTTCAGAGAGGGGCACATGGATTATAATTTTTTGAATTTCATGCTCAAAGTTAAAAGAAGATGTAATCTTTTGGATTTCCCTTACTTGAGGAACATGAATCTGGACCATTGGAGAGAGGGGTTGGGACTTCTTACCTTTTTTTTTGTCTGCTACTTCATTAGTAGGTTTCTTTGTTCTAGTGAATTGTTCAAGAACATCAGGTTCTCCTATCTTTTTCTTGGATCTCAGGTTATACTTTCTTTGGCTGCTGCTAGCCTTGTCTCCCTTGCTAAGTTCATTTAGTTGACTGTCCATGAGAGATTCCTCGTATGTTGATTGAGTGAGATGAGGAAAAGGAGAAGTATCTCTGAAGTAGTGGATTTTAGGATCAAGCCCTTCTATTTCCCCTTCTTTCTCATCAGCCACAAAATTATTTTGAAGAGGGGCCTAAATCTTCTGGTCTTTTATATCTCTTCCTCTTTGGTCTCTTTGCATAGTCTGGGGATCAATATTGTTTGGCCTCTTGAAGCTTCCTTTGTTTTTGGAATTTTGAGGATTTCTGTATGTTTTCTTCCCCTCCACCTTCATTTTCTCCATCTCCATGGACAGAGACTTCACTATCTTGGTCAATTCATCCACTTGAGGGTGAGGCACAGAGGGGCCAGAAGTTGAGGCTTCAGATCTTCCCTTTCTCCTGTCTACATCAGTCTTATTTCTCAATCTGTCAACTACCGATACATTATATTCCACCTCTATGGATGTATCTTGCATTTGAGATAGGGAGGTATCTCTTCTTTCTCTCAATAGAAGGCAGAAGTCAGGGTCAAATGCACTAGCATAAGAAATTTTGTCAGAGGCTTCTTTGGGTTTTATCTCAGCAGGGATCTTGTTATACATCTTATTGAATCTTTTGGAGAAGTCAGAGATGGAATCTCCTCCAATTTTATTCAAGGACTTGAACTCTGTCATATAATACATAAAATATTTTTTATCTCCCCACTGCCTCAGGAAAGAACTATATAGAGCTTCAATCCCAACAATAGATCTGGGGCCCATTCTCCTAAACTATTTCCTCACCTCACCATCCAGGCTCTGGATGAAGACTCTCATCCAAACATCTTCATTTTCAATGTTTGGGCTATCTATGTAACTGTAGAAAGTAGCGAAGTGTTCTTCTGTAGTTATGTGCTCTTCCCTAGTGAACTTGGGCATATATTTCAGGTAATCTCCCGTAGGGAGAGGATTCATAGGTTGAGATAGGATTAAGGGAGCATATCTGACAACTACTATGGAATCCATTCTATTTAGAGGGGGATTAGCACCATCCATAGGAACAATAGGTGTACGGGAACCAGAAGGAGATGAGGTTTGAAGCGGAAAGATAGGAGATGAGCTTACAGAATGGGAGGGGAACTGCAAAAAATCTAGAGAACAAGCTTGTAGGCTAAAAGGAACATAAATTTTCCTTCCTTCAACAACAGTAATAACAGGTGGAGGGGTGGTAAAACCCGGGGTAGGAGAATATTCAGAGGGGTTGGGTCTGAACTAGGGTACCACCTCGGGGAAGAGGGGAGTGATAAGAGTTTCTCCTACTAATTCAAGACTAGGAGGAGGAAATCCAGTAGGAACACTCCCGAAATTTAGACTACGGGAAACTCCAATAGAAGGTAATACAACAAGACGAAATAAAGGGGTTGGAGTTTCTATAAAATCATGAAAATCATCAGAAATACCTGGTTTAATAGTAGAAGTACCACCTTCAGAGGACTTTTCCTTTCTCATAATCTTCTCTGGGTCAGCTTCAGGTAGATCTAATGACAGCTGAGGAGTAGACCTTGTGTGTCTGCCTCTAGAAGCCACGGCTAAAAACATGGAGTCTCTTATGGGTTCCCCAGTGGAGTCACGTCAGTGGAATCGCCAGGTGCATAATAGAAATCTCAATAATTCTGATATCTGATGCACCTTCAGAATCAGTTAATCATTGTCGTTCAATCCTAGGGAAAATATTCAACTTTGTCCCCAGCAACAACACCAGAAATGTTAGCGCCAGAAGTCACTTCTGGATTACGACAGGAGCATAACCCAACACCCATCAATTTATGTCACGAATAAATTTAATGGGGTGATCGAATGGGTAGAGACCCAGGAAGATATCACTCTAACTTAGGAAACCAGGTCTGGTATGTAAAAAAAAAAAAAGAGGTCTTGATCTAACTTCCGTCAGTGAGTTGATTGTAAAATGAGCAGATGGAAGACTTGGTGAGATGAGTGAGCAAGACTGCCTTAGGCATCAGGCCTTTCAACAGCTTGAGGAAGAAAAACTTAGAATACAAGATCCTCTTAGCTCAGAGTTTCGGGGAACTGAAGGGTGACTTGAATGGATCCTCCAATTCCAAATCATCCAGCCTTGAGAAAATACCATAACTGATTAGAAATAATGCAACTATTACAGTGATCCAACATACATCATCCTATAACAGCGCAACTTGACTGGATCCTCCAATTCCGAGCTTTTGTAACACAGTGTAAACAAATAGATGCAAAGAGGCTGACATTCATAAGGCAAGAAGTCTCAAGTGACAATACATAACCAGAGAAACCAGTGCTTCGTTAAAACTTTACAATCGGGATCCTAGCTCAACCATCGATAGATTACAAAATGGAGAAAATGCCTACATATACTCAAAACAAAACAACAACAGTGAAAATGAGACACTGCATTAAAARCATTGYGTCTTCATGTCTCCTAGCAGTCTGCGCATGCAGACTCTAAATGATCATGCACTTATGATAGACGCAATCRGACCCCTGACTGTCYTRCAAATTAATCAACATGATTTTAATCCTTTGTCAGACTTTCCATTTATGGYGGAGAMAATGTCTAATCACCTCCAACAACTTCAATAACTKCTTTGTTAGGATCGGGAGYAGTCCTGGTCAAATCTTCCCTTTGGGATGTGAAGGTCTTCTCATGGTGCTACCTGGATCAGCTGAACGGTCTAATGGATAAGGTGTGGAGGCTAGTACGAATACTAGGGCTCATGAAGGTATACAAACRAAGGGTAGGCAAGGAGGATTTGGTAGGCTTGRCATGGAAGGGGAAAGGGAGTGATCATGGAAACRAAAGGGGMAAGACACATGGAAAGAAGGAGTGAGGGTGATGGGATATAATGGTAATGGGGGACACATTATTTATGAAGGGATGACGTTGAAGGGAGTGGGATAGATGTCGAAGGATGAGGAGGGGCCAAAGGAAATGGGCCATGTCACGCRGTCAAGTGGAGAAMAAATGGCAGGGGAGAAAATGGTACAAAAGGTGAMACAAYAGGAAGGGGGCCCACGTCAATACCACACCATTCTGAACCCCCCCMCCCCCTTATTAGAAGTAGAATGGMAAAGGGGGTCTGGAATCGCTTGAACGTCGTTGATYTAGGCACCCCAATSTTGACCATTTGAGAGATACATGCCCAATTTTGGACCCTCTCCTCCCTYTGTTAAAGGCAGAATGGYGGGGGAGCTCTAGAATGAAACCTCAGTTGTAGATCTAGGCAGACAGATCTTTGGCCATCCAAAACTGCCTGCTCGCTAAAATGACGCGCACACCCTCTAAAATTTGGAAAAAATGGGTTTTCTGAATCTCTTTCTTCACCCAAGGGGGCACTTCTTTTAGGAAAGTACCCCATACATGATTATGTGCTAACACCATCCATAAGAAAATGGAACAATTGAAGCATTCAACAAGATCTTGGAGACCGCACTGACAAAGATTTGCAGTGTGAATAGGGACGACTGGGATTTAAGAGTACCTGCAGTAATGTGGGCCTATAGAACCACTTGCAATAAATTAACAATGAAGACCCCTTTTAAGTTGGTTTATGGTCTTGAGGTTGTTGTCCCAATGGAATACTTAGTGTCAATATTAATAATTGCTACATTTACAGACATGGATGATATTGGTGTTGTTTGCGAGAGGCTTGCACAGTTGGTTGAACTAGAAGAAGACAGATTCATTGCAGGATTCCACCAGCAAGTTCAAAAGGAATGAGAGAAAGCTTATCATGATAGGAACATCAAGAAGAAGGCATTCAATCAAGGTGATTTAGTACAGTTGTATGACAGTAAGTTCATCAAACATCTTATGAAGTTCAAAACGCATTGGCTCAGACCATATGAGGTCACCTATGTTATCAAAGGGGGAGCTACACAGCTGAAGACATTGAACGGAGAATGGAAGGAAGGATTAGTGAATTGGATTCGATTGAAGTTGTACTATGACAACCAACTACCTCACAGACCTTAGTAAAAGAAAGAAGAAAAGGGTCTAGGTACTAGGTGCAGTTGAAACTGGGTATTAGACACAAAAAATACAGTCTGCAAAAGGAGGAGAAGGAGGCATAGAGAAGAAAGAAAAGGATGCACTGCGCAATCCAAAGTCGAAGTAAAACAAATAGATCAGATATAAATTGCCTCAGGATGAGTCACAAGTGAGTTTTGGGGGCCTGTTGGCCCTTGGTTATGGAAGGAAGTAGAGATCAAGGAAGAAAAGGTGGAATGCACACTTTACGAAAGAAACAATAACTGTTACTCTGGTGAAGTGAGAAAAAGAGTAGAAAAGATGGAGTGAAGTATGGAAAAGAAAGTCGTTGGATGAGAGGATCAAGGATGACAGATAAGAAAGGAATATGGATCGAGGATAGCTTAGCAAGTGGGAAAAGACATCGTTAGCACCACGCAGGAAGAAAGGAAAGACAGGCTAGCGAAGCCCAGAAAAAACGAGTCAAGTTGACTTAGGGTTTTAGACACCTAGGGTTTTGGTATCTAGGGTTTTGGCACCTAGATTTCAGCCTAGGGATGTCAGTGAAGCATTTTAATTTATAAATAAAGGTCAAGAGGACATGGGTCGGGTTGGTATGATATTGATGTTGATCTAGCTCGATTGTTGTGGTGAGATACTATTGTATTGAGAGAGAGAAGTGTTGAGAGAGAGAGCCTTCTGGTATTGTAAGATCTTCAACTATGTGTGAAGGTCAAGTCCTATATCTGGGTGCGCAGGAAGGGGAGAGAAAGAGTGAAGAAGAAAGAAGATTTGTGATCTGAGAGCACAGACAATAATTGTACGCTTTACCTTAATAAATCATAAGCACAGTTCTGTGGACATAGCCCTAGAGAGAGGGTGAACCACGTACATATTGTGTTGTGTGTGTGATTGATGTTTTGATCTCTGTCATTGCTATATTTTTATTTGCATTATTGTATTAGATCATATCTATAACTGTGTAGGGTAGATCTAGCTTGATAAGTGATAGATGCATGTTGTGTTGTTGTTGTACTAGATCCACTTGATATTCCCCTAGTTGTAGGCATCTCTATCCTGCAACCCCCTCATAGTTGCTTTGGGTGAGACTGCATCTGCTCCACGGGTGTTGTCAAAAGGGCCAGTAGCTAGGGCTTGTTGGTGCGCTCTTGGATTTGAACCCTGGGTCTGCCCATGTGCCAACAGTTGGTTAAGGACAAGAGGGTACCCTAAAAGGCCCCTTGTTCACACCAACAACCAATTACATTTTGCCTTGAATAAATGTTATAAATAAGAGCCATTGGTGCACTAAGAAACCAATATCTTCATTGTATTGTTATGTTGCAAGAATTCTCCCTTGAGAATCATCGTTTATCTTTGGAGCCTTCAAGCAGCATTGCAATAGGTCATTCCACTCACCTCTTGAGGGAATAGGCATTGTTGTTCTTCACCATTTTCCATTTTCTTCCATTGTATGAAGAGATATCCTTTAGGGAACTCAAGATCCCTCCCAAGGAGGAAGAGGGGACTCATAAGTCCTCATTTTTCTTTATGGTGTTTTGCCTACTAATCTATTGATCCATTGGTAGCATTATGTTGTTCATTGGTTGATTTTTATGGTTCTAATTTTCTCATGCTTTCTAAACTTTATTTCTTAGTTGTTTTAGTTTTATTTCTTTGTTTATACATGTGTTTGTCTTGTTTAAACCACTCACAAACTTATTTCTTGTCTAGTTGGATCATCTGGACATGCAAGTATTGTCATTTTTCTCACCCAAGTGACAAAACCAACACAACATATTGGCGACCATACTAGGGATAGGTATCAAATTCCACCATATTTGAGCTTAGAGAGCACTTCTTTTTAATAAATTTGTCTTGCAGGTACCAAAAACGGCCTAGCCCAACCTGCCAAAGGCAAAATTCATAGTTGAGGAAGGAGTATTTCACTCAAAAAATTCTCCCCCAATGTGTGATAGGAAGTGCATAGATTTTCCTACCCACAGATGCGCACTGTGCGTGCCACAATCTTCTTTTCACTGTGCATTTTTCACATTGTGTTCCCAATGCACACCTGTTAGAGTTGTATCCCATGTATATCTCTAATTTTTTTAAATTGTAAGGGTTTTTATGATGACTTGAAGGCCCCTAGCCTTCATATTTTTTCTTTCATGCACTTTGTAAGGCACCTGCACTCCACTTAGAGTCCTTTCCCATATGAAAGTTTAGCTAAACATAGGTACTTAGGGGTTAAAAAGAACCAATATTCTCCTCTTTTTCTTTGGTTTCCACATGGATGGCTTGTTTGGCTTGTAAAATTTTAAGTTGATATTATTGCAATCATACATAACTCACTTAATTTAGGACTAGAAGTTAACTTTGACCCTTGAGTATGCTCTTCTCTCATACTCTAGTGTGATCTTGAGAATCATAAAGGTTGTTAAAGGGACATTTCATCTCCCTTAAAAAAAATATTCAGGAGAGGACAAAACTCCCCTAGGGTTCCTCTTAGTTTTTTGAAATCATCATAAAGTTTTGTAAGGGCCCATACATGCCCACATGTTTCAAACTTAGGATAGTTTCTTAAAATTTCTTTCTTATTTTACATCACAATATAGGGAAGTTTAAATATCAAAGTAACAGGCCCATACATTCCCACATGCTTGCAATCTAGGATAGTTTCAAGGATTTCTTAGTGTAAACAACATTTAGGGAGTTTAAAGGATTTGTAAAGGACCCATATGTACACATTGCTAGTTCTTTAGGGATTTTAAAATTCCGCAAGGTTGTACCAATGACATATAGTAAGCTAGGTAAAAAATATGTGTAAGGACCACAGGGAGTCCACATGTTGCAATGTCATACCTAACTTATTAAAAACTTGGCACACTTTCTCACTTGCTTGCACACAAAGTCACTCCTCACACACATAATTTATATTTTGAATAGTGGAGGTTGAAGTATGTCTTTTCCAAAGGAATTATGAAGCGCCCCACTTCTTCTTTGGAAATTATCCACACCCATTAATTCAAACGAGATTGGTTCACACCCCCAATCTCTCATCCCACCACATCTAAAACAATTTCTAAAAACTCAATAAGTTTTCCTCCATAGGAGGTGCCAAAAGAAATTTTTTAGTCTAGGTAGGATCTCGGGGGTAGGGATTCAAATGATCCCCTGTTATCTGGTTCTCACATTTTCAAACATAGAAGTTGAGAAATAGGGAACTTTCAAATCCTTCAAGTCAAGTGTTCCTAAACCATAAGGCAGGGAGATACCCATGAAGGATTGAAGGCTAGGGTCTGGTTTTTCTGTGCATCCCTCCTTGAGTCACCCAACTCTTGGAAGGGCATCCAACCTGTGACCCATTTCTAAGGTCAAAATGCTAAATGTCGCACTTTGACCAAGGTACCTAGTGACCAAAATTTAGGACATCTATCCAGGTGGTGATTGTGGGCTACAATCACACCTTGATCAGATTTTTTGTGGCTATTGGGAAATATCACCAACTCTTACGAGATATGCACCCTCTACCCCTCATTATAATTGATTATTTCAACCTTCACTAGTTCCTCTTCTGGTGGCTTCAAACCCCACTATTGAGTGCTTTTGTAAGGCCCAGTGATATTTGAGAGGAAGGACGATACGTATTTTAGGGCACGGGCATTTTTTTTACTTGTTCCCCCACGCGAACAAAATCCACCTATCCACATGTTTCCTTATTTACAATTGATTTATGTATGATGTTCATTTGATTACATGCAATTATGAGTTGTACTATATTGTGAAAGGTCCAAATTATACAAAGATCTATTTCATTTATTTCTCTCTTGTCACCATTTGCACACATTCACTTTTCTAGTCAGAAACCATAGGGGACCCACAGAATCCTCGTCGTTCCAGATGCTTGCAAAATCTTCCTCCTATTCTAGGAGGATTTCCTAGTATTTCCAACTCATCATCTCAACCATATCACAGCCCTATGAGTGCTACTATTTTGCGATCAAATTTGCTTGGTTCCACTTTTCTTGGGTCCAATTCCCAAGGCCATTCATCCACTAGTTCTCCTTGATAAGGAGGTGGGGGGGAAACTTATTCTCAAGGGAGAAGTATAAGCCCACCAAACCTATCTCAAGGAACATGTCCACTAGCTACTCACATGATGGTTGGAACTAATCCTCCACCAAATATCCCTATGCCATACTTGGCATCCCATTTTGCATGATCCCATTATGAATGATCCCATTTTCCATGATTCCACTTGGCCCAATATGCTTACCAAACTACCTTCAGATATTCCAAAGTTTGAATGAAAAATAGGGGATAATCAAGCCAACCATGTTATCACCTTCCACTTATGGTGTTCTTCAAAAAACATCATGGATGATTCCATCCGCTTAAGGTTATTTCAAAGAAATTTCATGGGTTCCTCATCCAAATGATATGTGGACGAAAAATTAGAGTCCCATGTGACCTTTGAATCATTGACCAAGGCATTTTTGTCCTTTTTCCAACTACCATTTCATCATGATATTGGCTTAGAAATTCTCTTTGAGTTCAAAAAAACTATTTCTATCCATATTTTTGTTCACATACATGAATGGCGTTGGCGTCGTAAACCACCAAAGAACAACTTCTTGATTGGTTTCTCAAATCACTCGTCTATGTTATATACAAGGATGTCGCATCCAATTTTCCTCAAACGGAAGAGGAGGCCATAAACAAGGCCCAACAATTTGACCTCATCTATTCTCAATCAGGTTACTTGTACACAATGTTACCTGATGAACCCAGACCCATACAATTTGTCCAGGACAAACCTAGGATGTCTCACGTTGCAGATGGGTTGATTGGTTCCTTGATGCACCACAACCCTTACAACCAATCGTCACCTAGTTATGGTGCACCTAAGTATCCACAACCCTATGGATGGCCATATTATTACCCTTTCCCCACTTACCAATAACCATTTCCCTTTTTCCCCCCTCAGCCATTGGGGGGACCCCCAAAGGTACCCCAGATGCATTTGGTCCCTCAATCAAGTGTGGGTCCACCCTCAACCCCTACATGAAACCATAACATTTGTGGACGTACTTCAACTTCCTATACTCCATATAGTGAGACCCCTCAAAATAATCTGTACTTTCCCTTTTCTGGTTCTCCACAACCAGTTTCACCTCCACAAGGACACCCACATGCCGACGTTAATTTTGTTCAGCCCTCTCCCATTCAACAACTTCATGCTTTTGAATAGTTGAATACGAAAAATATGGACCATCAGTTGAATAATTCCAAGAATAAAGGAAAAAACTAAAACAATAATAACCTAGGACTAGGAGGAAATAACCCCCAACAAAACCATCCCGCTGGGGGAAACCCGAATCAAGACAACTAGAACCCCCAAGGGAACAATAACAACAAATGACCAGGGAAGAAAAAAACAAATCTTTGGATGAACTTCCCTTGTTCTCTTTCTTGTGAGTATGGAAATTATACTCACCATTGCCCCCAAATTGTCGACTTCAAGAGGATGAAAGAATCCATGAATGTGCAACGCCCTCCAACACCACCTGCCCTTCAGCAGGCCTCACAACAGTACTTGCAACAACCACCTCTGGTCATTTTTCAAAACCCCATTCCACACCAAGGTGTAATGAATACCCAATAGGAGGTACACCATGTTCCACCCCAAATGGGGCACTATCAAAACCCAAGCCCCAATCAACCTGGAAATTTGGTTGACCGCAACATCCTCCTTACGAGTGAAGAAGAGATTATTTTGCAAACATGCAGTCGCTAGTATGGTGTTCCCCCTGAATCTACCCCAACCACCTAAAAAATGGTTCCAACTACAACTAGACCACCATTGATGATTCCACACCTTAACACTGAACCAAATCCTTGTATACCCCGTATGTCATTACGACAAAATGTCCATAACCCTCATGCTAGGGAAGCACATAACTACAGTCTGGTAAATGACTTAGCCTAATCTCCTGCATCCATGTATGTATTGTAGGTCCTCCAAACCTATCCAACTCAACATAAATCATTGCTTTCCACTTTGGAGGTAGTCGACCTAGCTGATACTAGACTCATCACCTTTGATCTAGATAGCGGAGAACCACGCCTCCCCACCCTGGTATCTTTTCAGATACTAGCTAAGATATGGAACATCACAGTACATCGATGTATCTTTAATGAAGGTGCATCCACATGCATCATGTCCAAAGTAGTATGGAAAAAACTTGGCTCACCCAAGCTAGTACCATCTGCCATCACCCTACAAGCTTATGACGGTCAACCATCTTCCCCTAAAGGGATATTCCAAAATGTCCCCGTCGAACTCAGGGGAAAAAATATCCTCATCAAAATTGAAGTTATTGACACCCTGTTTGATTATAGTATCTTGTTTAGACGTAGTTACATGTATGCTATGAAGGTGATAGCCTCTTTTGTGTTTCGAACAATGATGTTACCCCACAATGGGAAAATCGTCACGATCGACCAACTTACACATTACGAGGATAACCATTCAACCAACATTGATAACATTCTTCCCCTTGTCTGCACTAGCTCAGATTCTTATTTGGTCATCGACATGGGCCCCAACATTTTCAAGGACCCATCCTTGTTGGGAGAATATCATGGAGCACGACCCCTCCTACACCCTTCAACACAAGTGTGTGTCATGTATTCTAATGGAACTCATATCAGAGACACTACCCCTCCCTCAGAGGCCCCTCCCCACATCAAAGTTCCACCAGTTGAAGAAGTATTACCTCGAGAATTCCCTAAGAATCCCACTGCACCACTTATCCCCAATGTTGTGCATGTTTTATCACTTGGGTGAGGAAAATAATGGCACTTTCATTCCTAGTTGGGCCTGCTAGATAATACAAAAGTTTATGAGTGGGATAAACAAGCCAAACACATGTAATAAACAAATAAAAAAACTAAAACAACTAATAAAATAAAAACTAGAATGCATAAGAAACTTAGAACCATAAACAATTAATCAATGACCAAGATAATTCCACCAATGGATAACTATATTAGTTGGAAAAACACCGTAGAGAAAAATGAGGACTTATGGGTCCCCTCTTCCTCCTTGGGAGGGATATTGAGTTCCTTAATGGATATCTCTTCTTACAATTGAAGAAAAATGGAAAATGATGAAGAAAATCAATGCCTATTCCCTCAAGAGGTGACTGGAATGGACTATTGCAATGATGCTTGAATGGTCCAATGAGAAAAAATGATTCTCAAGGGAGAATTGAGGCAGCATAACAACACTGTGAAGATCTTGGTTTCTTAGTGAAACCATGGATTTCATTTATATTATTTCTTCAAGGCAAAATATAAATGGTTCTTGGTGTTAACAAGGGGCCTTTTAGGGCACCCTTTGGTCCTTGACCAACCCCCCATTGGGATTTCGCTTAGATATGGAGGTCAAATCAAGTTGGGAGCTTGTCCATAAGTGTTTGGGGGGGAGACAAGAACCATAAAAGCATCGTTCACATGAGTGGTCTGATTTTCTCATACACAATGGTGCATTTGGTGCATTGTGCGCTCTAAGGTCTTTGTTGGCCTGCGCACTGTGCACGCGCTTCCTTTAGTGACTTTGTGCATGTCAATATTTTCCCAATTGTGTAGTTTTTACCTTTGGAAATGCATTTTAGTGCTGCAAAATAACTAATTGTTGTTGGCATTGTTGTATTTTTGTAACCATTTGTGTGCAATGTTACAGATGAAATTTCAGTGATAACAGATGCCCCCTGATGTGTGAGGTTATGAGCATACGTATAGACGAAATACATCAATGTTTCTTCTATTGAGAGTGTCATTGTAATGAAGAGCGATGAGAGTAACTACAAGAGTGACCTGTGAGACTTAAACCTTTCTCTATGGAGAAAAAATAAAATATGTATACAAACGAGGCAGGCATGCCCCATGCTCGTTTCATGTAAACCAAAATGTAAGATAGTAACCAAAGATATATGTTGATGTAGATAACTGCAGTGCCCTCTAGGGTGGTTGATAACGACAGATGACAATTCTGAATGGTAAACATACTCTAAAATGAGGAAAGGACATTGATAAGTGTCGATTACTCGTAGGCATTGATGGCCTAACAAATTAAGAGGTCTTCATCTGGTATAAAACAACAGCAATAGTCGCATAGTAAGACCCACCGTAACATGAGATTTTGTTGAATTCGGATGTTGTGGGGGTCAAAAAAATCAAAGAGCAATAATGATTCTCTCAGTGTCGTCCAAGACTCCTCATTATAAAGGTAATGAGAGTCAATATACTGTATCCCTTCTAGAAACTGTGTTGATGTCATCAGAAAGGGAGATGCAAGTCTGAGAAGCAAAGGGCGTTGTTAAATCCACTGCGATGAGATCAAGTAATGATAGGTAACATGGATGAAGTCAAGGTGCAGTGAGACTCAAGACTGCCCTTGGTTGGTTAATTTTGAAGGAGGATTGGTGACAACCGTAAAATTGTATCTAGTGTCAGGGGAATGACTAAATATGGGGTTAAACTATGCCAGAGGATTGAAAAAGTGGAAAAACTCGGAGATCATGGGTACATGGATTTTGGGATACTCGAGGGTCATGAATGACGTCGAAAATAAAAAAGGAGAGTGGATGCCCCAACCAAGGGCGACATGGGATGTGTTTCTGGGAAAAAGAATCAGGGATGATTTTAAGGATGGAAAATTATTTTAAAATGTAGAAACCTTGGCGAATCTTACTAATCCTTCATATGCCAACTATAAATGTTTGGTTATATTTTTGTAAAAATATTCAAATTTCTAAGGATTTTATATAGTTTGTATAAAATTTGGCGATTTTTAAGGTAAAATAATTTTATCCTATAGAATTTGGGCAAATCGTTTTTAGAATAGTGAATCTTGTTTTGGGGAAAACCTTGGAAAATTAGCCCATGAGTGAAATTTAGCCCGTAAAATCATCCCTGAAAATAAGGTCATCAAGGGTGATGAAAAAAATCTAAGTAAATGTTGGAAACAAAGGCTTTTTAAAATTACCAAATAAATAAAGAATAATTTTGGATGAGTGTACATATACAAAAACACGTGCCCCAGTGCAAGATGGCTTGGCTTGTGGGGGCACAAGTTGCGATGAGAATTGATGGAGGGTGGGGGATGCATGGGTGGGTTTCTGTATGAGGTAAATAAATGGAGGGATAATGATACTGTGAAGGTACATTCAATAGAACCAAGATGAGATAACCTAAGAGTCCATTTTGACAGCTAGTAATATGATGAGAAGAAGTATGTGGATTATTCTCGGAAGTGAATAAGACTATAGGTAATCCCATCCCTAAGGGGTGAAAACAACATGAGTGTCAAGTTGCTAAGGGGAACTATGAATGGGACAAATCATGTGGGGGAGAGTGCTACCCTGTGATAGTACCAAAATGTAGCAGAGGTGATGGTACTGTAGAGTTGAATGTAAGGACCCTAAAGGGGAACATCGGAGGGTGTAACTGGGAGATGGAATCAATTTTCAGAGGGAATAATTACATGCTAGTGTCTAACATATACATGAAGGGGTTGCATCATTTGTGATGACCAAGTACCTGCACACATAAACACCAAATACCCAACATGAACAATATATGATGATAAAGAGAATATAATAACTATCTACTAATTTTGAACATAAGCACACGTACTTGGACGTGATGTGAGAAAAATGCTCCCCCGGGGGCCAAGTTCAAATCATGACCCAGGGAATGTGACTATGTAGATGGTGGGACCATGATCTTGCGACTGATAACAAATCAGGAAACAGAGGCTTTGGGCTCCTGTAACTCAGTGTGGAAGTTTGGAAAAAGGGACTATATATGGCTGGTGGGGGATATATTGGCCATGTAGCCTTCTTCAAAAGCATTTGTTGAACCAGTCTATATGACTTGAAGGAATAAAATCCTTGGTTTCAATTGCACATACAAAGGCTTGGCTAGGAGGGTGAAAGGCTTCCTATGAGACAAAAAGTGCTCGATGATGGAGCCAATTCCATGGGAAATCGGAGGTAGTGATTTGCTCCAGTATATCTTTGTCGCAGTGGAAAAGGTGAAAATATAGGGGATCTAGGGAGGTGACAAGGGTGATTTTCAAATTTTTATTGTCCTCAAGTGGTGAAGATGTAGAGGAGATATTACATATAGGGCGTGATGGATCACTTGTCATAAACCAAATGTTTAGACACTTTGGGTGATGAACTGTGGTAGGGGGCAATATTTCCTATGGGAAATTTACCGTAGAATTGGGTGGATTTCGGGGAATGTCCTCAGACAGTCGTTTTGTGAACCATGGCGGTATGGGAAGTGACTCAGGTTCAAGGAGGAAATAATGAAACTATATAGAGAGTGTAGTATCGGTGCTGAGGTGGTTGGATGTGGTTGAACAAGGTTTGAATGATGACCTAGGTATGCAAAAATCAAATGACATTGGTATGTGAAGTCAGAAAGTGAGTCACAGAGAGTGCAAGGGAATCTCATTTGTTCAGGGACTGAAGAAGAGACATAACAAATTTCAGTGATGTGAGTACCAAAAAGTGGTGGTGGAGAGGGTTCTTGCTGAAAGGTTTAGTAAAGGTTTGCCACTAGAGTTTGGAAAAACTAAGGTATAGATGGGAAATGTCGAGTGTAGTGGCCATATTCTGAATAAATGGCACAAACGAATTTGGTTCGCAACCCTTTACTGCATGTAGTGGAGGACGTTGTAGTAGTACTAGATGTACTTGGTGAAGTGGTGAGCAATGTGGTTTCTCGAGGGAGTTGGATCAGATTACGTAACTTAGGAAGAGTAAGACATATATTAGTGGGGTGTCCATCTCTTTCACATAGTGCGTAAGGAGGTTGAACTCAGAGAGGAAGTAGATTTTTGGGCTCTTTCTTCTTCCTTCTTCCCCCTATCAGTGTTTCATGAAAACCTGCACATGAGACCTAGCTAAATCATACACAAACAAAGATTATCAAGAAAAGGAAGAGAGATACACAATGAAGAATGAGAATCAATGTATATTATGATATTATCAATGAGTGAGTGATGTTCACTCATATAGGCAATGACATCTTATAATTAGGAATGCATGCATAATAATGATGGTCTAAGATTAGAAAGTCTAAAATAAAACTAGTTAGTTAACTCCCACTAAACTAATGTTACTCCCACTGAACTAGTGTTACTCCCATTGAACTAGTGTGCCGAAAATAGAAATTTCTCCAACACCCCCCCTGAAAATCACTATGGAGTAAAAAATGAGTCCCGACAACTAGGCCATATTAGTATAAAACTTCTTCTCAGTGAATGTTTTGGTGAATATGTCAGTAGTCTGTTTAGAGGAAGGACATAACTGTAAATTAATGATGCTCTCATGTACTAAATCTCTGATGAAATGCATGTGGACCTCAATGTGTTTAGTTCTCTGTTGTTGTACTAGATCTCTACAAAATCTCAGTGTACTCTAATTTTCACACCATATGATAGTTAGACAGTGAAACTAGATACCAAGCCCGATAAGGAAGTGTTGAAGCCAAAGTGTTTGAATGACACAATTGACTACTCCTCTATACGCGGCCTCTGTGGAAGATAAAGAAATGTTTGATTTCTTCTTACTTGACCAACAAATTGGGCCTGACTCCAAACTAAGAGTGTACTCAGACATGGACTTGTGATATGTGTTATCACCAACCCAATATGAATATATGAATCCTATGAGATCTAATGCACAACCAACTACATAGTGAATCCCATAACTCATGGTGCCCTAAACATATCTAAGAATGCGCTTGGTATCCTTCCAGTGTAGATCATGGAGTTCCTTCATGTATCTGGAAACTTCTCCTACCACATATGATATATCTGGGTAGGTGTGGGTGAGATACAAAAGACTCCCCACCAACTGTCGATACAAAGTGTTGTCCACTAATGATGTATCCCCGCCATCCTCAAGTCTGATCCCAGATAAGAAAGGTGTAGGTACAGACTTATAGTCTGCAAGATACCAGTTATATAAAATATGCAGAACTGAAACGAAATGCTAGAAATAACAGAATGACAGTAAAATATCCAGCATAATCTTCACAATACACAGAAATGATATACGAAATAGCAACAGAAATAGCACTTGAACAGAAATAGCACTTGATTCA
>ML795115.1:322507-345150 GCA_009831015.1 Picea engelmannii
ACTCATCATTTCCCAACTCTACCTCAATTTCTCCAAACATTAGTCATAGTAAACCAAAACATCGGCCAGAGACTTCTCATACACCCCCTACTAGGGATCACCTTAACGACATTTGATATGTTTCATCGATTTTCCTTGAGCGGACGAGGTACCCTCCACAGTATTGGGACATCCACTTTATGTCCAGTGGTCCCTTGCACCCTATACATGATATCCTGTCTGTGTCCTCACCATTGGAGGACAATAACACTTACCCACTATAAATCCCCTTTGTCATATACTGTTGGCATAAGGGAATACCCAAGGTTCAACGCTTAACAGTGCACCAACAAAACCCTGACTACTAGCTCTTTTGGCAACACCTCCGAGGAAGGTGAAGTCTCACCCAAGGTAGAAGTAGGGGGGTTATAGGATGCAGGTCTCTGTAACCAAGTTGGGACACAGATCGGTGATAATAACACTTTGTAGGGTATTCTGTTAACGCTTAGGAAGTTACATGCATTAGTTCATTAACCTGATTAACATCATAGAACATATCTAAGGTAGATCGACGTAGTAACAATAAATGATTATATATCCTGAGCACTTAGCACTGAGTTATATCTAACCTTAATTTACCCTTATCACAATTAAAACACTTAATAAATAACAAATCTATCTATCATACATAATAATCAAAGCACTGAGCAGATTCATAACATAAATAACACAACACAGAGCAATCCAAAGACACAAGATATATGTGGTTCACCCCATTGTTGGGCTACATCCACCAACCTCTTTGCCTCTTTATTATTCGTCAATCTCTTACATTTAGTTACTCCTATGCACTAAGCCACAGACTCAAGCTTCAGACCAGACAGGAGATCTGCGCACTGAGCACCAGATCCTCCTTCAAAAAACTAGATCAAGGCACACAACCACTCTCTATCAAGCACAAAGCCTTAACAGACATCCATTCCCTTACACAAAGCCATTTGGACCACTTGCACTTAGCTCAAAAGACCACTCAATATCTCTACTTCTACCATACATTATTATTTTATTTGTACTTTTACAAACCCTTGCAATAGGGCCAAACATGGGAAAGCCCCATGGGATGAAATTCCATAACCCATTCCAAAAACCCTAAAGAATCCCTTAATGGGTCCACATAGCCCACAAAATAATTGAGATCCACAATATTAGCTCTGCCTGGGTAGTACTTCTTCGACCAATGTTTCAAATTCCAAAAGTGGGCCAACTCTGACCAATGTTTCCTCAAAACTTGGTTGAGGGCCAAAAAGCCCCCAACACTCACCTGTGACTCATCCCGAGTCACTCAAGTGCATACAACACTACTTTGAAGGCCTCAAGATTACCTCAAGTTTCCTTGAATTACTTCTTTGCCTGAGCCTCCTGCTCAGTGAGCTCCTGGATTGTCTGGTCTGTAACAGGCCCTTCCAGGCATTGTTCTATTGTTGCAACCACTTGGTCCAATTGTGATCCATATCCATCAATTTCTTCAAACACCTTGCAGGCTTCATCCTACACAGGTTGTAGATTCTGCGTTACTTCCATTACCATACCCTAGAGGGCAGTGATCTTTTTATGTACTACACATTGCTCTTGGGATCTCTTCATTCTTTCTACCACAATGAGCAACTTCATTTGTACCTTCACATAAAATTCTTGTTGTTTCACCTCCTGTAACTATCTTCCAGCTTCCTTAGCTTCAGATCCTTAGAGAGGTGTTTGTATGTTTGTGCAATTCTATAACTCATTTGTTTGCATTCTGAGGCAAGGGTTTGTATCCTTATTAGTGTGTTCTGAGTGGTCTCTTCCCTTTGGTCACGCAATTTCTGCGGGGTGCTCGATACTGCTTGGGCCTCCAATTCTGTTATCCTCTCTTGAAGCTGCTGGATGTTCTCAACGAGATTCACTACTTGAGCCTCGACCGAATATTTCTCCTCCTATGCCAAGACTGTCATAGAGTGACATTCTTTACTCACAACTTCCTTGACCATGGCCTTCTCTGTGAGAAAATTCTCCTTTTATCTCTGTATATGGGATTTTTTCTCCTGGAGCTTCACCTGAAGCTCTGCATTCTCATTTTCCTAGGCTACTAAATTTTCCTGCACTTCTCTTAATTGTTATAAGGCTTCATCTTTCTCTTGTTTCAAGGCTTATGTAGCCTTCTCCTTCTCTTCCTGGACTCTCTGAAGTCGATCTTCTGTCGCTTCTGCCAGTCTTATCAATTGGGTTGGTTCATCCCCCAATTTTGCAGTTGAGGAAGGCACAGTGGGTACTGCATGGACCAACCAAACAGCTTGGTGTACTTCATTCAGTTCCCTCTTGATATTTCCATATATATCCTCCTACTTCTCTCCATATCTCTACAATATTTCCTCGGAAGTGTCCCCCATAGCTACGTGGACCAAACTGATATCGTCCTCAGTGATTTTGGCCTCTAACTGGGGCTTATTATCATGTGTCTTCTTCCTTGCTAAAGGTTTCTTCGAAGAAACCTTCTGCTTTTGAGGTGTGATTGTTCTAGTAGGGGGGTCTTCAGGAGGTGTAGCTTTTCCTCCTCCTTTCTCTTATACTTTGTCCCCTCCTCCTTATCCTTATGCTTCATCTTCTCCTCCTCCTCCTAGTGAGACAAACCCATTATCTTCATAAGCATTGTCCTCTTCATCAGTCTCTACATCCTGGACTTCCTCCTGTTTTTTATTCTTCTTCGTCCCACTGGACTTTCCGACATGCTTGAATTGGGTGACTATGCAGCTTCCTATGGTGTCAGTGTCAGAGAGTTTTTCATCAAAGACAGGTACAAGGAATTCATCTGGACACTCCTTTGTAATCTGATCCATGTCTTCATCTGTTAGCTTGTAGTACGATTGTAAATCTTCCTGGTTCTCGTCTCGACGCACAGTATTGATGTAGATGAAATACAGATCTTTGCGGAACTTTGCTATTGGTCTATAATGGTGTAGGGTGTGTGGTGTCATGCGTTGAAATGATTCAATGGAAACCTTTAATTGTTGATAGTATGCATGAAACACAGTGTTGGATTGCCACTACTTTGTCATTTCATTGGTGTACCATAAGGTTTAAAACTGAGTGGCCAATGGCTCTGATGGTTCGATTTCTAGGAAGGTGGATCCTTCAGGTACTTTCCAAGTGAAAAATGCGATCAAGATGATTAGCCAACTGTAGTGGAATTCATATCCCAAATCCTAGGCTTTGCAACAATCATTCTTTAGCTCATTGACAAGGTATTTCACCCAGTTCATATACATGCCCTCCACACATTTTCCCTTGAGGTCCACCACAAACTCAGTGACCTTTGTGGGGAATTTCTTCCTTATGAGTTTACCAGTTATGATTTGGAAAGAGAGGCACATTGTGCCATCCTGTATAGAGGCTACCTTGTAACCTCTCTTTCCTTTCTCTACTTCTTTGTAATATTCCTTGATGTGTTGTGCCAAGTAACGGTCTGAAGCCTTCCCTGGATAAAAAATGATGAGGGTCAGGGCCCTTCACACTTAATCCTGTAATGTGGTGGATTAGCACCAGATCCACAATAATCCTCTAATCAAACCACAAGTATTGCCATGATAGCATGATAACAAGACTTTAACGTGAGCGTTAACCTCCTGGTGATGGCCAAAATGGGGGATCTTCATCACATTCATCACAGTGGATTGTTTCAAATCCTTAATCCATGGTTGTGAGACAAGGTGAGAATTATTTCGAGTTGTCTTTGTGATATAGCAATGTGGCACCAACATGGCATAGTTCTTTCTGTCTCCCAACTGAATTCATTATTCTTCAGTAGCCAGATCTGTCCTAACTAGCTCCTGACTATGCATATTCCTTTCAGAATGTACGCAATGAACACGGTGTACTAATAATATTGGGGAATTTTGTTGTGGTTAATGACACCAGCCAAAGGTTGGATATACTTAAGTAGGATTGATGGGATCTGCTTCACATTAGACAGATCGTTGCAGTGCTTACTTCGGTGTTTAGTTCCGGGGTTGACACAACCAGAACGACATCCAGTCGAAGGGGAAGCATGCAGTCCCCTAGTCGATGACACTGGACACCTTCAGATATTAGTCTGTCGACCATTATCTTCTTAAGTACCTCCTTGAAATACTACTCTAATTCACTTGGTTCGCTCGACATTCTAACTTTTAAACAGACAGTTTGGGGTAGACGAACGGACAAGTGGGGTAGAAAAACGGATGGTGAGGTCTAGCTTCAGATGACATAGCTTGACACTTGGAAAATTCATTATTTATCTCATTCAATCACGGGTGGAAAAGAGTGGTCCCGACACATCAACCAACAATTTAAATAAGCGTGACATCGTAACAGATTCTTCCAACATCCAAGAATGCTTCCATCAATGCAAATTTTTTCATTATGGCATGGTCTCAACGTCTAAAAGAGGTCCATCAGCCCATAAATTTGTTTTCTAACTATTTTGGAGCGTCTTTTTAATGGTCAGGGTGCCTACAACGGTCATATAAATTCACCAGGGTGAAGTCCCATTCTGTGTGGTCTTGTTGTTCCAGCGAGGTTCAAATCCTGCAAACCTGCCTCCTACGAGGTTCTAGTCTGCAAAGTATTCCATCTATTCTTTGTATCTTCTTGTAGCTTTTCCAACTTGTATTTCTTCTTATTGATCTTCCTTGCCTTCTTCCCTGTGATCTGAGTCTCTCTAACTATTTCTAGAATCCTATTTCCATTTTTATTCTTATCTTCTCCTAGCACAATGGCTTCACACTGCTGACGTGCCCTCAAAGGGTCTAAAGTTAATGTCCCATTTATTAATACTTCCTGGGTGGATATACTTCTTTCTTGAATAAATAGGTCCTTCAATTTTTCTTGCATTCTTCCAACCTTTCCAACTAATTCTCTTTCCTTTTGTCCCTCCTGGATTGTTACTTGGTTCTTTTTCTTCGAATTATCCTCTCGTTCTTCTATTAGTCGGTCTATTTTCCTAGCTATGAAATCTCTTAGTTCTTGATTTTTATTTTCTGTAGCTTATTCCTCTACTTTCCTTTTGATATGATCCTTATGAATCCAAGTCTTACCTAACAATAGTGGGAAAGGGGCATTGTCCCCAATAAACTTAATGACTTCAAATTCTTCTTCAGTTGATGTTCCCTAAATAATAACAGGTACATTAGTAACTCTTCCACAAAGGGTTATCATCTTTCCCTTAAACAAGCCTATCCTTCCCAACGAAGGTACCACAGTAGGTTTTCCAAAATATTTCCAAGTTTCTTTTGTCATAATATTCACTTGTGTTTCTTCATCAAAGACACAGTCTATGTCGAAGTCTTCTATTCTTGCACTTATGCGTTGTTTTTCTTGCAGGATCTCTGGTAAACTGACATCTTTGTGAAAATCCATCATTTCTTTCAACTGTACTAATGTAGTCTAAACTTCCTCTAGTTATTTCTCTTTATGACTCTCTAACATGCCCTTAGTCTCTTGACTTCCTTCATAGTTTTCTTGTCTCATGTTCATCCTTTCAAATTTAGCAATCATCTTTGGACAATCCTCAACCTCATGACCAACAATATTACAATTAAGGAAAATAGGACCTGCACTAGGGCATTCCTTAGCAAAATGTCCCGATCTTCTGCAGTTATAACACAATTTCAATCCTCTTTTTCTTTTAAATGTCCCCCAACTTCTTCTACACTATGCACTAGGATCATAGTGCTAGATCTGCAATCTGCAAAAAAAATTCCTAGGTTCCTGCATCCATTTATTAGTCCAAGAACTCTTTCTATTCATAGGAATAACATATATTTATTCATTTCTATTAAACTTACTCAAACCAAATGTTTATTTCAACTGTGCCCTAGCCTTCAGACTAGGACAGACTCTATTAAACATACTTAGGTTCATGTTTTCGAAAAAAAAAAAAAATCATTTATCTTACTCTTGTCAAAGCACAAAGATTTACCTCGTTTCGGATCTTACCTCTTTCTTCAGATCAAATTTCTTTCTTAGCACAAAGCTTCTCAAGTCAAGTAGAGTACAGTGCAGTTCAGCAGCAGATCTACGCACAAAGCTTCTCTTTTTCTTTACTTCAGTTCCCAACAATCATAGTTTTAGGTCCCGACAACGAAACCATTTGTTCGCACAGGGGTAGACCTAGGGTTCAATGATTAATAACGCACCAAAAAAACCCCGAATACCAACCCTTTTGGAAACACCTGCAAGGAAGGTGAAGTCTCACCTAAGGTAGAAGCAGGGGGGGTTACAGGACATAGGTGTATGTAACCAGGCTGGGAAACATATATGTGATAATAACACTTTGCAGGGTATTTTGTTAACGCTTAGGAAGGGACATGCATTAGTTCATTAACCTTATTAACATCGTAGAATATATATAAGGTAGATCGATGCAGTAACAATAAATGATTATATATCCTGAGAACTTAGCATTGAGTTAGATCTAACCTTCATTTACCCTTATCAGAAGTAAAGAACTTAAGCAATAACATATCTATCTATCATACACAATAATCAAAGCAGTGAGAAGATTCATAACATAAATAAAACAACACAAAGCAATCCAAAAACACAAGATATATGTGGTTCACCCTAGTGTGGGGCTACGTCCACCAACCACTTCACCTCTTTATTATTCATCAATCTCTTACATTTAGTGACTCGTGCACTAATCCATAGAGTCGAGCTTCACACCAGATAGGAGATCTGTGCACTGAGCACCAAATCATCCTTCCAAAAACTATATCAAGTCATAGAGCCACTCTTTATCAAGCACAAATACTTAACACACATTCATTCCCTTGCACAAAGCAATTCAGACCACTTGCAGTTAGCTCAAAAGACTACTCAATATCTCTACATCTACCATACATTCTTCTTTTATTTATAATTTTACAAAACCTTACAATAACGCCAAAGATGGGAAAACCCCATGGGCTGACATCCCATAACCCATTACAAAAACCCTAAAGAACCCCTTACTAGGTCCACATAGCCTACAAAATAAGTGATATCTATTATCTCAGCTCCGTCTAGGTGCACCTTCTTGCACCAATGTTTCGAAGTCCAAAAGTGGGCCAACTCTAACCAATGTTTCCTCAAAACTTGGCCAAGGGCCAACATCTATGAAGATCCCCTGTCTTATCTCATTTTTCACTATGACAAAGATATCATGGAGGAACTCACTACACCCAATTTCCCATGGAATGCACTCCATCATCGAGCACTTTTTATTTCACAGGAAGCCTTTCACCCCCTTGTCCAAGCCTCCATGTGCACAATCGAAACCAAGGATTTTATTCCTTCAGGGAATATATACTGGTTCAATAACCCTATCCATGCCCCAAATTATTTTGAATAAGGCAACATGGCCAACATTTCCACCACCGTTAAAATCGACATTTCCATTAAATCGAGAATCATAGAAGAAATCACCATTGGTGTTGCATGCTCCCATGAATAACTCATTGCTTCCAAAGATCTCTTTCAGTAATACCAAGATATTTTACTTGGTCATATATGGAGATTCCAGGCCTCGATCCGTCTATAGTCTAACATCGCATAGACACTTGGCCTGATGTTGCTCAAGTTCGTCAAAAGCAATGCCTTCTTCACCCTTCCAAAGTTGTGGCTATCAAAACTGAAATTGAAAAGTTACCCATTGTTGGGTTCATTTACCCCATTGCGTATACTCCATGGGTCTCCAAACCCATCCATGTTAACAAGAAATAGGGCACTATTTGCATCTTCACATACTTTCGCGATCTCAACCACGCTTGTCCCAAAGATAATTTTTTGACCCCTTTTATTGATCAGATTATCGATGATTGTGTCAACCATGAGGCATTGTCCTTTATGGATGGGTTCTCTGGCTACAATCAAATCCAAATTGATTCAGCAGATCAATATAAAACCTCTTTTACTACCCCTTGGGGTACCTTTGATTATCGTGTCATGCCTTTTGGACTCAAGAACGTGGGTGTTACATTCCAACGGGACATGAATTATGTTTTCCATTATCTTTCTCGCATCATCCTTTCTTATTTGGATGACCTCACTACTCGATCCAAAAAGAGAAATAAACATTTATATGACTTACACATCATTTTCCAACAATGTCGCCAATACAATATCTTCTTGAACCCCCTCAAGTGTGTATTTTGCGTCATGGTTGAATGCCTCATTGGGTTCATTGTTTCCCAAAACGACATCATGGTGGACCCCCTCAAGGTACAAGCTATCACATACATTCCACCACCACCTAGTAATTTACGCCGACTGCAGAGATTGCAATGAAAATCCAACTTTTTACACCGATTTGTCTCAGACTACACCACTCGCATGCACAGTTTTGTCCATCTACTGTGACATGATATCCCATTTCGATGGGATGAACATGCTCAAACAATTTTTTATTATTTGAAATCTTCCATATCCAATTCCCCTTTGATTAGTCCTCTAGACTATGATTACAATTACATTCTCTACTTGTCAGCCTCATTCATCACAGTAGCAGGAGTCCTTGTCCAATTAGGGGATGATGGGCATGAACATGTCATTGAGTACATCAGTAAAAATATTTTAGGTCCACCCCTGAAGTACAATCATGATGAGAAACTCTCCCTAGTATTTTTCCTCGCAATCCAAAATCTTCTCCATATATCCTGCTTCGAACTACCAAGGTCATAGCATATTCAGACCCCATGCAGTACTTTCTTAGTCGATGGTAAATTAATGGAAAATTTTCCCAATGGATCATTATCCTCCAGGAATACGACCTATATTTCTCAACTCCCAAAAGAAAGAAATTTCTTGTCCTTGCCGAACTCATTACTGCTTTTCCCTTAGATGCTAAATCTTCCCCCGTCAATATGGACTTTTCTAACGATCACCTCTTCTTCATCCCCTCTGATGATCCATGGTACGATGATCTCCTCATCTACTTGTGAACATATAATTTTGGGTCTCATATCTCTCGAGATGATCGTCGACGCATTCACCATTAGGCCCCTCGATATCTCCTCATCGACGACATTCTCTATTGATGTGGGGTCGAAACCATCCTTCATTGATGTTTGATCATTGACGAAGCTGACAGAGTCTTGAATGATTTCCATAGTGGTGCTTGCGGTGGTCACCTCTCGGGTATTTCCATCACCCAAAAAATCATTCAAGCATGGTAATTCTAGATCACGTTGTTTCATTACTGCATACACGATGTCAAGTGATGTGGAAAATACCATCTCTATGCAAACAAGGCATGAGGGCCACCAACTCTTCTCGATCCAGTCATCACCGATGACCCCTTCTACAAATGGGGCATAAACTTCATGACTTTCCATCCTCCATCCAGTAATGGAAACAAGTAAATTGTCGCGGCAGTAGATTACTTTACCAAATGGTCTTGTTGGCCCTTGACCAAGTTTTGAGGAAACATTGGTCATGTTTGACCAATTTTGGGACTTCGATAGGCTGGTCAAAGATGGAGCACTTGGGTGGAGCAGAGATTGCGGGATCTCACTCATTTTGTGGGATTGTGGACCCAATAAAGGGTTATTAGGGTTTATGTAATGGGTATGGGATGTAGGCCCATGAGTTCAACCATGATTAGGCCTTTTTGTAATGTATAAATAGGTAGCTAAGCGATTTAATAAGTAGTTACTAGTTACTTATGATCATCTTAGTGCAAGAAGTTGTAAGTTCTTTGTGGAAACAGATTGTGTAAGGATTTGTGCTATCAAGGAGTTGGCTCTGTGCCTTGACTTGATCTTGAGGAAGGTGGATCTAGTGCACTATGTGTAGATCACCTATCCAATGTGAGGCTTGGCTCTATGGCTTTGTGCATAGGAGCAGACGCATGTAAGAGATTACAGACTAATAAAGAAGAAGAAGAATAAGTTGGTGGACGTAGCCCCACACTGGGGTGAAGCACGTATATCCTGTGTTGATGTGCTTTGTGCGATGTTGTTGTTGTTGATTATGTGATAATTTTCTTAGTGTTGTTGATTTTATGTATAACAAATGCATATGATGTTGTATCTTAGTGCTTAATGATGTGAATGAATGCTATATCCGAGATAATGTTGTGTGCTAAGTGATGGAAAGTACTTGATCTTTTTTATTACTATGATGTTATGTAATAAGGGTTAATCTGCGATGTACATGAGAATCATAACCTAATGCATATCATTGTCTAAGTTCCCTACTAAGTATTGTATTCATAGATCTATGTCCCATCTTGGTTGTAGACACCTGAGTCCTGCAACCCCCTCTGCCTTTAACTCGGGTGAGACTTCATATTCTTCACAGGTGTTGCCGAAAGGGCTGGTAGTTAGGGTTTTGTTGGTGAGTTGTTGAAGCATTGAACCCTGGGTCTGCCCCTGTGCCAACAAATGGTTCTATTGACTGGACCTGAAACTGTGATTACTGGGAACTGAAGAAAAGAGAAAGATATGTGTGTATATATTTTGTTGTAGTGCATAGTATTCTACTTTACTTGCGAAGATCTTTGCTAAGAAAGAAACTAGATCTAAAGAAAAGAGGTAAGATATTAAAGCTTTATTCTCTAGTAAAGGTAAGCTAAGTGGAAATTTTTTCTTAGAAAGTATGAATCTAGGTATGTTTGATAGATCTTTTTCTAATTTGAATGTTAGGGAACAGTTAGAAGAAAGAGTTGATCTGAAGAAATTTGATAGAAATAGAGAAAGAGATGTTATTCCTATTCATAGAAAGAATTTTTGGACTAATAAGTGGATGCAGGAACCTAGAAAGAATTTTTACAAAATGCAGGTCCATCACTGTGATCCCACTGCACAGTACAGGAAAGGCTTGGGATCATTTAAAGTAAAGAGAGGATTGACACTATGTTATAATTGCAGAATATTGGGACATCTTGTTAAATAATTCCCTCGTATAGGACCTCTTTGTCTTTGTTGTAAAGCTATTGGTCATGAGGTTGAGGATTTCCCTAGGATGACTGCTAAAGTTGACAAAATGAACATGATACAAGAAAACTATAAATAAGGTCAAGAAACTAAGGATATGTTAAAGAATCATACAAAAAAAGAGTTAGAGACTATGTTAATATAGTTAAAAGAAGAAATGGATGATCACAAAGACATCAGTTTACCAAAGATGCTAAAAGAAAAATAGTGCATAGTTACAAGAATAGAAGACTTCAACATAGACTATGTATTAGACAAAGAAACACATGTGAATATTATGCTAGAGAGCAGTTGGGAAATTTTGGGAAATCCTACTATGATACCTTCATTGGGAAGGATAGGCTTGTTTAAAGGAAAGATGATAGCCCTATGTGGAAGAGCTAATAATATACCTATGATTGTTCATGGAACTACGACTGAAGAAGAATTTGAAGTTATTAGGTTTGTTGATAACAACACCGCTTTTTCACTTTTAATGGGAAATAATTGGATTGAGAAGGATCAGATCAGAAGGAAAGAAGAGGAGGAAGCCACAAAAAAGAGAAAGAAAGAATTAAGGGATTTCATAACCAGAAGAATAACGTGACTAATAGAAGAATAAGAGGATCATTCAAAGCAACCGAGGGCTAGAGAATTAGCTTTTGAAGTTGAAAGAACATAGGAAGACTTAAAGAACCTGTCCATGCAAAAAGAACGCATGTCCACCTAGGACCTATTAGGAAAAGAGTTATTATCTTCGAACCCTTTGAAATAACATCAGCAGTGCAAAGCTACTAGGCTAAGAAAAAGTAAGAATAAGAATGGAAAGAGGAATCCAAAGACTCATATCATAGAAAAGAAGGCAAGGAAGCTCAGTAAGAAGAAAGATAAGTTATAAAAACTATGAGAAGTTCCAGAGAAGACTTCACAGGATATAGATCTGCAAAACTTGAAATTCACCGGAATAACAAAACAACACAGAATGGGACTTCGCCACGATGAAGCTAAATGACCGTTGGAGGTGTCCTAACCGTTAGAATGATGTGCCATAACGGCTAGAAACGCAATTATTTCTGGAAAGACCATCGTTGGACCTTTGATACTGCACTACAATGGATGGATTCGTATTGATTAAGGCATTCCTACCCATTGTAGGAATATGTTATGACGTTGCTTATTTAACCCGTCAGACGTTGCGTCGGGACCACTTTTTGAAAACCGATATATCCAAGCTAACAGAGAATCGATTTCATATTGCACTGTGCTTTTTAGACCTCACCATCCATTTGAGTATCTTCCTTGTCTATTTTCCTACCCGATTTATTTGATTATGAGTATGCATGTTGGGTGAACGTAGCACAATAGAGAAGTCTGTGGAGGAAATACTTGTAGACCCCATGATTGAGAAAGTCATGTCTATAGGACTACAGGTGTCGTCAAATGGAGGATTGCAAGCATCCCCCTCAACTAGACATCGGTCTAGCTGAACCATGACTGAGAAGTGAAGAAAACACCATGACGATCTGTCTAATGCTTAGAAGATCCCATTGGTATTGCTAAACTACATCCCACCTTTGGCTGGCATGGTTAACCACGATAGCATCCCATGAGATTTTGAATACATGTTGATCACTGCATACATCCCGAAAGGGATACATGTAGTTGGACCCTAGTTAGGACATATTCCAGCTCTTAAGAACAACGAATTCAACCTAGGAGATCGGAAGAACTATGCGATGCTCACGCCGCATCGGTATTTGATGAAGATGACTGGGAAGAAGCAACACATAGTCTCCCAGTCGTGGATAAAGGATCTCACACAGTCGACAATCTTGAATGTAATGAATATGTCCCACTTCAACTGACAGCAGGAGGTTAATGCTTGTGTTAAAATCCTCCTGTCGTGCTACCATGGAGGGTATTTGTGGCTTGATAGGCACGTTACTGTGGTTCTGGTGCTGATCCATCTCATCAAAGGACTGAATATGAAGGGATCAGACCCTTACTAGTTCTATCTAGGGAAGACCTCATATTTCTTCCTGGCACATAGTATAAAGGAAGATTATGATGATGTAGAAAAGGGAAAGTGAGGCTATAAGGTATCCTCCATCTAGGATGGTACAATACACCTAGATTGTTAGCTTATATATGGAAATCTCATCAGAAATAATTGGCCAACACAAGTCACTGGATTTGTAGTAGACCTCTCAGGGAAGTGCGTCGAAGGAATGCAAATGAATTGGGCGATTTACCTCGTCAATGAGTTGGAGAAGGAATGTCACGAAGTGCAAGATCAGGGATATGAGTTTCATTTTAGTTGGCTACTAGTACTGATCGCATTTGTCACCTAGAAAATGCTAGAAGGAGCAGCATTCCTCGAAGTTGAGCCATCAAAGTCATTGGCCGCAAGGTTCTCCACGTTGTGGTACACGAATGATATGGTGAAGCAGTGGCAATTGAATGTGGTGTTCCATGCTTACAACCTACAGTTGAAGCATTCCATTGAATAATTTCCATGAATGACCCCGAATACCTTGCATCATTATAGGCCACTTGCAAAGTTCCACGCAGATTGACACTTTATTTACATTACCACTCACAGGGATGAAAGTAAGGAGGAGCTGCAATCCTAGTATAATTTGATCGATGAAGACATGTAAGAGATCACTAAAGAATGGCCAACATATTTCCTTATATAGATCAAAGATTTAAAACTCTCTGACCCTGACATCATCGAACATCCATTGGTCACTCGGGTTGAACATGATGGATAGACTAGCATGAAGAAAAAGAAGAAAAATGAGGAAGTGCAAAACATAGAAAATGATGAAGAGGACAACGCATCAGAGGAAAGTAGGTTGAAATCACCTACAGTAGGAGGAGGGGATGAAGGGAACCAAGAAGAAGGAGAGGAAGAAGGATTAAAACAACAAAAAGGTGAAGTTACACCACCAAAGGATCCCCTTACAGAGGTCAAAACATTGAAGAAAATTAATGTCTCCTCGTAGAAACCCTCAGCATGAAAGAAGACCCAAGCCAATAAGCCTCAGTCAAAGAATGTGCTCAAAGTGGATGATGTCGATCTCATCATCGCATCCTGGAGGATGCCTCTAAATATATCCTGTAGAGACATGAAGCAAATCAAGAAACATTGTATGACAAAATAAAGAAGGAGTTCAAGGACATATAGAAAGCCATATGTTCAAGTCGTGCAGTGCCTATTGCACATTCTTCATCAAAAATTGTAGAATTGGGGGATGAGCCCACCCAATTACGATGGTTAGCAGATGCAATAGAGGCTCGACTTCATTGAGTCCAAGAAGAAAAGGAGAAGGCTACAGAAGCCAAGAAGCAAGAAAAGGAGGAGTTCTTAGAGAAACTTTGAGTTACACAGCAAGAGAAGGATGAAATCAGGGTGATGTTCGAGGAGGACAGTGTGAGGATACACGAAGAAAAATACCAATTGCTCGTAGAGAAGATTGTGATCAAAGAGGTAGTGACTAAATCACTTCTCTCTATGTCAGTCTTGGCACAGGAGGAAGAAGATTCAACCGAGATACAAGTGGGGAAGCTCGCTGAGGCCATTTAATAGTTTCAAGCAAGGGTAATGGAGTTGGAGATTCAAGAAGTGACAATCACTCTACAAGAATTATGCCACCAAAGGGAGGAAGCTTCCAGGAACACAGTAGAAAGAATCAGAGCACTCACCTCAGAGTGTAAGCAACTAAGTGATCAAAATGCGTAGACCTATGAGCGCCTTGCAAAATATGGAGCTGAAGAAACTAGAAGCACAACTCCAGGAGGTGAAGCAGTAGGAATACACCATGCAAGCGTAGATGAAGATGCTTACTGCAGTCGAGATGATGAAAAAATGACAGGAACAGTGCACAGTTCAGTAGTAGATTACTGCTATCTAGAGAAAAGTCATGGAAGTGACATAGAGACTCCATCTAGTGCAGAATGAAGCCTACACAATTTTTGAATAAGTTGAAGGACAAGCCTCATAGGTAGACCAATTGGTTGCGACAGTGGAACAATGCCTGGAAGGGCCTGTTAATAAGAAACTGATTCAAGATTTTTTCGAGTAGGAATCCTTGGAGAAGTAGCAAGTCGTGGAAGCTCAAGATAATCTCTATTCCTTTGAAGCAGTGTTTCCTAGATCTGAGAGACTTGGGATGAGTCATAGGTGAGTGTTGGGGGCATGTTGGCCCTTGACCAAGTTTTGAGGAAACATTGGTCATGTTTGACCACTTTTGGGACTTTGATAGGCTAGTCGAAGATGGATTGCCCGGTCAGAGTAGAGATCACAGGATCTCACTCATTTTGTAGGATTGTGTACCTAGAAAAGGGTTATTAGGGTTTATGTAACAGGTATGAGATGTTTTCCCATGGGTTCAACCATGATTAGGCCTTTTTGTAATGTATAAATAGGTAGCTAAGCAATGTAATAAGTAGTTAGTAGTTACTTATGATAGGGTTAGTGCAAGAAGTTGTAAGTGCTTTGTGAAGACATATTGTTTAAGGATTTGTGCTATTAAGGAGTTGGCTCTGTGCCTTGACCTGATCTTGAGGAAGGTGGATCTAGTGCACTATGCGTAGATCACCTATCCAATGCGAGGCTTGGCTCTGTGGCTCTGTTCACAGGAGGAGACACATGTAAGAGATTGTATACTAATAAATAAGAAGAAGAAGAAGTTGGTGGAAGTAGCCCCACACTGGGGTGAAGCACGTATATCCTGTGTTGATGTTCTTTGTGTGATGTTGTTGTTGTTGATTATGTGATTATTTTCTTATATTTGTTAATTTTATGTATAAGGAATGCATATGATGTTGTAGCTAAGTGCTTAATGATGTGAATGGATGTTATATCTAAGCTAATGTTGTGTGCTAAGTGATGGAAAGTACTTGATATTTATTATTACTACGTTGTTCTGTAATAAGAGTTAATCTATGATGTACATGAGAATCATAACCTAATTCATATTGTTGGTTAAGTTACCTGCTAACTATTGTATTCACAAATCTGTGTCCCATATTGGTTGTAGACACCTGAGTCCTAGAAAACCCCCATGCCTTAGACTTCATCTGCTTCGCAGGTGTTACTGAAAGGGTCAGTATTTAGGGTTTTGTTGGTGCATTGTTGAAGCATTGAACCCTGGGTCTACCCCTGTTCCAACAAGGCTGAAGCCATGCCCACTTTCAATAATACCACTGACACAACAACGCATTTTTTCTTCAACACATCATTACCCGATTCGAAGTCCCACTATAGTTAGTGTTTGATGATGGTAAACACTTTGAGAATGAGATCTTCGCATAAATATCCTCAAATTTAGGCTTCTCCCATGAGTTTTCCTCCCCATATTAACCTCATTCCAACAGAAAGTTCAAGGCTACCAACAAAGTCCTCAAAACCATGCTACAACGTACCATCAACAAACATAAGACCAAGTGGAATTATATGTTTTTTTTGCATTAT
This sequence comes from Picea engelmannii, assembly GCA_009831015.1. NCBI lineage: Eukaryota > Viridiplantae > Streptophyta > Pinopsida > Pinales > Pinaceae > Picea > Picea engelmannii. The sequence continues at coordinate 338,933 of ML795115.1, forward strand.
GGGATTATCACACACCTGTCAAAACTTACATCAGTTTTACATCATTCCACCTCATCCATGGGATTGAAGTCACCCTCCCTATCGAGTGTGAAATCTCCACATTATGCACTGCCATTGAGATATTACCCAACACTTCTTCGATGGAGTAGTGCTTGCTGAAATAGATTTGTTGGATGAAGATCATCGATCTTCATTACAAAACAATGAGGCAGCTAAAAAATGGTCCAAATCCACCTTCGACCGCCATGTCAACCTTCACTCCTTTAGTGAAGGGGATCTCATCTTATCCTACGATATTGCCCACGATACCCTTGGCCATGGGAAATTCGAGTCATTATGGCATGGAACCTACATGTACAACACTGCCTCACTAAGGGGGGCATACATCCTGGCCTCTCCAGAAGGCTTCCCTCTCAAAGAACTAGTCAACAGGTTGTACTTAAAGAAGTTTTATGCTTGAGCGTAGATATCCCACCTTAGGTTTTTCTTTGTGCACATTTGTAGAGTTTTTAGTCTTGTTTTCCACTGTTAGCACCAATTCTTGCAATGGGGGTGTGTCTCTCTTATTTTAGGCACTTAGTGTAAAACATAAAGAAATGGGTTTTAAAAACCCATCAAATGTGTTTTTTTCAAAGGCTGCATTCATGAGCGTCAAGCGCAATGCACAGAAGAAGTCCATTTCGGGCTTAAAATCAAGCGAGCATGCATTTTTGTTTTCAGCGATGAGGATCCATCGATGGAGAAAATCAACCATCATAAGGTAAGCCAAAGCAATGGAGTTGCACGAGTTTTAGCACATGGGCTCATCCCTTAGGGCCAAAGTCACGAAATGATTATGGCCATTCGATCCAGTTGGGACACATGGCACCTGATTAAGTCCAGTCGCCATCTTGGCTATCACAACTTTGAAATACAAGGGACAACTCCCTTCCATCCATGATACATGAGATGTGAAGGTGCCTTTGGGTGTAGGCCCATGGTCATAGCACAGGGTCGTATGGAAAGGTGGTTGGAGGAAGAGGAGTGAGAAATCCCAATAGGAGAATCCCCGAAAGGATTGGAACTGTTAGTCTTGGAGGACACATGGTGCCTAATTAAGTCTAGTCTCCATCTTGGCTATCGTGACTTTGAAATACAAGGGTCGACTCCTTTCCATCCATGATACGTGAGATGTAAAGGTGCCTTTGGGTGTGGGCCCATAGTCATAGCACAGGGTCATATGAAAAGGCAGTTGGAGGAAGAGGAGTGAGAACTCGTGGTAGGAGAATTCTCGAAAGGATCGGGACCGTTAGTATTGGAGGACACGTGGGGCCTGATTAAGTTTGGTTTCCATCTCGACTATTGCGACTTTGAAATAAAAGGGTTGACTCCTTTCCATCCATGATACGCCAGATGTGAAGGTGCCTTTGGGTGCGAGCCCATGGTCATAGCACAGGGTCGTATGGAAAGGGGATAAAGTAGATGAGGGGTGCGAAGCCAATGTGTTCAAGCGAAAATGGATCATGTCCGTTTATTTTGAAGTCAGATCCAACCACCAATATGGAGGGTTGTTTCATAGTTTTAGTCACCAAGGATCCTGGATGCTAGAATGGTGGAATCTCCCAAAAGGAGAAGTGTCGAAGCACCTCTGAAGTGAGGTTCCAAGTCATGGCCATGGGTTATATTGAGGGTGGAGCCAAAATAAAAAGGAGGCTAGCCTCTGAGCCCTGGGAAGAAAGTGAATGGTCATTCCTTATGCTCGAAGTCTCAGCCACCCACCATGGGGGAAGGCAATTAATGAAAATTGAGTAGGTAGCTGAAACCTCGGCTCAAACCATGAATGTAAGGCATGGAGGTTCTGGTAGGAAGTCTACCCAAGATCGTCCTTTGTGCAGGTATTCCTAAAAGAGCCATGTCGATCTAATGTCCTTGTCTGACCAGAGGAGCCTGCACACACTAAATTGGACTTTAATGTCTCAGCTACCCTCTTGCTTCCAAGGGGGTGAATTTCTCTGAGTATATATACTCAGTTTTTGTATTTTTGTAGGGATGGATGGTAGAGCAAAGCTCCCGACTGTAATGTTTTAATGAAGCACTAGTTTTCTTGGCTTGTATCTGCATATGAAATTTTATTGTTTAATGTAAGGAAACTCTCTTTTTCATCTGGTTTCGATCTCATACTAAAAGGGTTCATGATTGACTGATTGACATGAATTGTCATGATTGTGTTATGATAAAGGATTTATTATAACACTGTTATGTTCTTTTAGTGTTTCTGCTCTTGAATATAAGAGGTTCTTGTGTTCAAGTTTTTCTTCTATAGGCTGTTAGAAGCTTGATGCCTACAGCAGGCCTTCACATTTCCTCACATAAGTCTTCCTCCTACTCACCCTTATTACAACTTATTGTCTGAAGTTAAGCCAAGACCTCGTTTGCTTGTTCTTTCCTGGCCTAGTTTCCGAGTTAGAACGATATTGTTATGAGTTTATTTCCATTCATCACCCTTTATCAACAAATAGTGACATAAACTGATGGGCATCAGGCTTACTCCTACTGCAATCTAGGAGTGACTTCTAATGCCAACATTTCTGGCGATGTTGTCGGGGATGAGGTTGAAAATTTTCCTTAGGATCGAATGACATCGAGCCTCTGATTTTGAAGGTGCATCGGGCATCAGATCCCTACGCGATTGCTACTGTGCACCTGGCGACTCCATTGTGATGAATCCACTGTGATGAACTTGCTATTTTAGTTGTGGCTTCCAGAGGTAGACACACACGGTCCCATCCACAGCTGCCTCTAGCTATACCTGAAGCTAATACAGAGGTGATTATCAAAAAAGGAAAGGCCTCTGAAGGAGAAAATTCCACCGCTGAACCAGGTAATTTTCCATCTCCTTCTGTAGAAACTCCATTCTCTTCTTCTCAGCTTCCTAGCAGGCCTTTTTATGAAGTTTCCTATTTCCTTAATTTCGGAAGTGTTCCTGTTGAGTTTTCCCCTCTTGGTCTGGGATTGGAGGGAGAAATCCTTGTCACTCCCCTCTCCCCTGAAGCTGTACCTTGGCGTATACCTAGGACCACAAAATATTTCCCTGCTCCTAGATTTACCACCCCTCCTCTTATTATTGTTGTTGCTACTCAATAGATAGAAGCATCTGTTGACTCAAGCCCTTTAGCCTTCTCTCTAAATCCCCCATTGTTCTTCCTTCCACCTAGAAGCTCATTTCCAGTATCCCCTTTTCAAGCTCCTTTTACTCCGAGTTCTCCTCCACCTAATATTCCTATGGCAGGAGAAAATCCCCCCATGACCAGAATGGAGGCTATAATAACTGCTAGGTACGCTCCCCTTTTGTTACCTCAACCTCTCAATGCCCTTCCAGCAGATGGCTACCTTAAGCAGCTGCCCAAGTTTACAAGCAAAGGGGACATAGCTGTAGAAGAACACCTTGAAGTCTTTTACATTTTTACATATGATCATGTTATCATGCATGCAGATGTATGGATGAGGATTTTCATCCATAGCCTTGAAGGAGAGGCTAGAAAGTGGTTTAGGACCCTGCCTTCTAGATCTATCGATGGGATTGAGGCTTTGGATAGTGCCTTTTTTAGATAATGGGGAGACAAAAAAGACTTCATGTATTACATGACAAAGTTTGGGTCTTTGAAGAGAAAGGAAGGAGAGTTTGTCTTTGACTTCTCCAAGAGATTCAATAAAATGTACAATAAGATCCCTGCTGAAATAAATCCCTCAGAAGCCTCTACTAAGATCACTTATGCTAGCGCTTTTGATATCGATATCTTCCTCCTGTTGAGGGAAAGGAGAGCCACTACTATGGCTCACATGCAGGATGCAGCCGTGGAAGTAGAATCTAACATATTGGTTGTTGACCGACTAGGGAATAAGGTTGATAGAGACATATCCAGGAAGAGACCTGAAGCCTCCCCATCCATTTCCTCTCCCCTTCTCCTTCAGATGGATGAGGTAACTAAAGTGCTAAAATCGCTTTCAGCTAGAATGGAAAGGTGGGAGTTAGAAGGGAATCCCATGTACAGAAATCCCCAAAATACTGATAACAGAGGCTTCAGGAGGCCTAGTAACAATGTGCCACAGTATTTTCCAAGGGAACAAAGGAGAAAAGACAGATATGATCCGAGGATTCAAACCCCCCTCCAAAATAACCTAGTTTCTCATGAGGAAGGAGGGGAGATAGATGAGATCGACCCTGAAAATCACTATATAGAAGACACTTCCTCTTTTCCCCATTTGACTCAATCTACATATGAAGAATCCCTTGTGAACATTCAAATCAATGAGTTGGGTAAAGGGGAAAATTCCAAAAACACTCCTAAATCAGGTCAAAGAAGAAAGAAGGGAATTTTGATAGCCATGATCATTCCCTCATAGCGGAAAGGCCTACTAAACCTGCAACAATCACTACTAAAGAAAAGAAAACTTAGAATACTTCACCATCAGCCAAAGAACCTATCTCTGAGGTAAGGGAATATCCTAAGCCTCTTTCCTCATTTAGTTTTGAGCACGAAATTCAAAATATTTGAACTCCCGTACCCCTCTCAAAACTAGTTAAAAATGAAGATTTCAAAAGGTCCATCTCCAAACTGCTACAATTTGAGTCCCCCCCAGCCTTCCACAGACTCAATAAATCTTCAAGATGAAAAGCTAGCAATTGTCCTAGGTCCCATTGTAGAAGACAGAGATGATTCATCCCCTCCCTTCTACACATCCCTGAACATACATGATAAGCTGTTGCATAATTTCCTCATGGATTCAGGAGATTCCCACAACCTTATGCCCAAAATAGTCATGGAGGAATTGGGACTGGAAGTGAAAAAGGCTTATCACAATTTGTACTCTTTTGATTCAAGTAGGGTGCAATTCCTTGGAGTCATCAAAGACTTGGTGGTCTCTTTATTTCAGCTACCAATGAAGAGTGTGATCATGGACATTGTAGTAGATGATGTTCCCCCCAAGTTCGGCATGCTATTGTCAAGATCTTGGATTAAAAACCTTGGAGGAACATTACATATGGATCTCACATATGCCACCATTCTAGTCTTTGGAGGGAAACATAGGAGGTTGTACAGAGAATCTTAGCTAGCCTAGATTGTTAGTGATGAGGCAGACCCCACCAATCATCCTATCTTTGCACTTGACATTGATTTGGGGTCTAGTTTATTGCAACTCACTGATACTCCTGAAGCCCCTTTTCAAATCATAAAAAAGCCCATTTTTAATCATGAGATACCTCCTCCAACGACCTTTGTTTGGAAGATGTTCTTCGACAGAGCTTATTCTAGCGAAGGCGCTGGTGTTGGAGTGGTTTTTGTGTCGCCTTGTCAGGAAACCATATCCCTGTCATACAAGCTAGAATTTGAAGCTACCAATAATGTAGCAGAATATGAAGCTCTTGTTTTGGGTTTAAGGGCTGTAAAAGAAATGGGAATTGAGGAGGTAGCAGTGTTCGTAGAGGCTGAGTTGATAATCCAACAAGTCAGAAATGCTTATCAGGCTAAGCATCCTCAGCTTAGGAGTTACAAAAATGAGGTGTGGGACCTGATTGATAATTTCTTCTCAGATTTCAGCATTTCTTTTATTCCAAGAGAGGAAAATACTTTGGTTGATTCCTTAGCTATCTCAGCTAGTCTGTTCAGGATCCCTCTGTCACCTAAGATCAAATATGATGTTGAGATAAGATATAGGCCATCTCTCCTGTACAATATCAAGCATTAGAAGGTATTCGAAGACGATCTTGAAATCAAAAAATTTCTTTAGTCTATCGATGAATTTTTTGCATTGCACATTGATCAGGATCCTGATCTCGAAAGTCACCCTCACCCTGAGGTATTTTTAAATAAAATTTCTAATCACCCTATTATTCATCTGCCTAGCAATCACATTCCAATGGGACTAGTCCCTTTAGAAAGATTGTTTGATGGGAATGATGTGGAGGTAAAGGGTAGGGTTCCAAATGAAGATGTTGATACAGTGGAGTGCAACATCGGCACACAGGAGGAGCCTAAGTATGTCAAGTTGTCAAGCAGTTTGACCAAAGAGCAGAGGGCTGAATATACTGAGTTATTAAGAGAATTTTATGATGTGTTTGCATGGACCTATGAAGACCTCAAGACATATGACACATATGTCATTGAACACAAGATCCCACTGAAGGAAGAGGCTAAGCCATTTAGGAAGAAGCTAAGATAGATAAATCCCATGTTGTT
>ML795115.1:362874-423467 GCA_009831015.1 Picea engelmannii
GTGGCTATCTTTGAAACAAAAGACTTCCCTGGGTTGATAATTTATGTTTCACTTGGTTGTTTGAATTTAATCAAGCAATTATAGTGACCAACATTAACGACTCAGTAAATGGGCATTTCCTGAAGAAATGTTTTGTTTGAGCCTTAGACAGCTCCTCTGTTTTTGTAAATATTGTTTTTCTGTTTATTCTCGGCTTAATAAATGTCTCCATAGCCCAACAACAAGGAAATAAAACTGCAAGGAGTTCTTAGAGCATCACAGGGATGACTCTATCCCCCATGGAGCCTAATGTTAGCACCAATTCTTGCAAGGGGGGTGTGTCTCTCTGATTTCAGGCCCTTGGTGTAAAACGCGAAGAAATGGGTTTTAAAAACCCATCAAATGTGTTTTTTTCAAAGGCTGCATTCATGAGCGTCAAGCGCAACACATAGAAGAAGTCCATTTCGGGCTTAAAATCAAGTGAGTGGGAATTTTTGTTTTTAGTGGTGAGGATCCATCAATGGAGTAGATTAATGGTCATCGGGTAAGCCAGATCCATGGAGTTGCATGGGTTTTAGCACATGGGCTCATCCCTTAAGTCCAAAGTCATGAAATGATCATGGTCGTCTGATCTAGTTGGGACACGTGGCACCTGATTAAGTTCAGTCACCATCCCGAATTCGCGACTTTGAAATACAAGGTTCGACTCCCTTCTATCCATGATATGTGAGATGAGAAGGTGCCTTTCAGTACGGGCCCACGGTCATAGAACAGGGTCATATGGAAAGGCAGTTGGAGGAAGAGGAGCGAGAACTCTCGGTAGGAGAATACCCGAAAGGATCGAGACCGTTAGTCTTGGAGGACATGTGGCACTTGATTAAGTCGAGTCGCCATCTCGGCTATCACGACTTTGAAATACAAGGGTCAACTCCTTTCCATCAACGATACATGAGATGCGAAGGTGCCTTTGGGTGTGAGCCCATGGTCATAGCATAGGGTTGTATGGAAAGGCAGTTGGAGGAAGAGGAGTGAGAACTCGCAGTAGGATAATCCTCGAAAGGATCGGGACCGTTAGTCTTGGAGGACATGTGGCGCTTGATTAAGTCCAGTCACCATCTCGGCTATCCTGACTTTGAAATACAAGGGTTGACTCCCTTCCATCCATGATACATGAGATGTAAAGGCACCTTTGGGTGCGGGCCCACGGTCATATGGAAAGGGGAAAAATTAGATGAGGGGTGTGGAGACAATGTGTTCAAGGGAAAATGGATCATGTCCGTTGATTTTGAAGCCAGATCCAACCGCCGATATGGAGGATCATTTCGCAGTTTTAGTCACCAAGGATCCTGGACACTGGAATGGTGGAAGCTCCCGAAAGGAGAAGTGTTGAAGCACCTCTGGAGTGAGGTGCCAGGTCATGGCCATGGGTTACATTGAGGGTGGACCCAAAATAAAAAGGAGGCTAGCCTCTGAGCCCTGGGAAGAAAGTGCATGGTCATTCCTTGTGCTCGAAGTCTTGGCCACCTGTCGTGGAGGAAGGCAATTAATGAAAATTGAGCAGATAGTTGAAACCTTGGCTCAAGCCATGAATGTAAGGCATGGAGGTTCTGGCAGGAAGTCTGCCCAAGATTATCTTGTGTGCAGGTTTTCCTAAAAGATCCATGTCGATTTGATGTCCTCATCTGACCAGAGGAGCCTACACATGCTAAATTGGACTTTAATGTCTTAGCTACCCTCCTTTTACCAAGGGGGGCGAATTGATCTGAGTATATATACTCAGTTTTGGTATTTTTGTAGGGATGGATGGTAGAGCAGAGCTCCCGACTGTAATGTTTTAATGAAGCACTGGTTTTCCTGGCTTGGTATCTGCATATGAAATTTTCTTGTTTAATGTAAGGAAACTCTCTTTTTCATCTGGTTTCAATCTCATACTAAAAGGGTTCATGATTGACTGATTCACATGAATCATCGTGACTGTGTTATGATAAAGGATTTATTATAATGTTGTTATGTTCTTTTAGTGTTTCTGCTCTTGAATATAAGAGGTTCTTATGTTCAATTTTTTCTTCTACAGTCTATTAGAAGCTCGATGCCTATAGCAGGCCTTCGCATTTCCTCATAGAAGTCTTCCTCCTACTCACCCTTATTACAACTTACCGTCTGAAGTTAAACCAAGACCTCATTTGCTTGTGCCTGCCTGGCCTAGTTTCCGAGTTAGAACGATATTGTTATGAGTTTATTTCCATTCATCACCCTTTATCAACAAATAGTGACATAAACTGATGCGCATCAGACTTACTCCTGCTGCAATCCAGGAGTGACTTCTGACTCCAACATCCACTACCACTCCTCATGTCTGATATATCATCCATGTTATTGGTAGATGTGTCATCCATCAGCCTACCACATCAGTTACACTGACGGTCCTAGCCGTTGGACCTGGAATCTCACTTCAGCCTCTTGGGTTGTCTATACCCCCTCACATGTACTGCTCCACTCCAATGGCATATATTTGGGCTTGACCACCAACAACCAAGTTGAATATGATGTCTTCATTGGTCTCCTCATTGAGGCTAGTCACCACCACATCCGTCACCTTAGTGTTCTATTAGATTCCCATCTTGTCGTCCTACAGCTCAACAATGTATATCATGTTCGCGATCCTTGCCATTTTCGCAAATACCTGCAAGTTAGACTTTTATCTCGCAAATTTGATTCAATTACATTTACACATATTCCAAGACAATTTAATCAAATAGAAGATAGCATGGATAACCTAATATTATATTTGCATTTATTACATTAAACATCATTGTATACATACACATCATACATCTGTCACAGCATATAGAAAATCCATCATAAGAATGAAAACATCAACACATGGAGACATGAATGATCCAATAAATAAATAAATATCATCATTAGTGTCATAAGTGTTTAAAAAAATACAAAATACATCACCCGTAGGCCAATGAGTCCCCTCACCCCTATAGGTACAAAATGGGTACCCCCTACCTTGTACAAAATGGGTATCAACTACCCTATACAAAATGGGCTCTTGAGCCTATAAATACATAAAATCTATACTCATGGTGCCCCTGGAGCTCCCCCACCAGGTCCTCTATGAGTTGGAGGTGCCCCACTAGTTGGGGGCCCTCTAGGTCCAGGGGACAACCGACCCGTCATCACTTCCCCTGCTACATCTACTCAGCAGATGAGGGTCTGCCATTTCGCCGGTACACCCACACACTGCTTTGGGGCCTCATCATCCTGTATATTGGCCCACATGGCCTTAAGAACACCCTGCATCACCTGCTCAAAATGATGACGTTGATCCTCTACCATTGTCCTTGCCTCTGCATGTGTCTCATGAGCTAGTCCAGCACCAACATCATCTCATCTTTACCTCTTCCCTACCCTCGGCTCTACTAGCGACGGTCGCACTAGTCCTCAATGAGCCGACTCCCCGACCATCTCTTCCTCTCAGCCTCGGGGTCCCACATCTGCAAAACAACACCAAATATAGAATTCATCATCCATATATACATATATAATCAAATTCTAGCTATCAAAATCACAAAACATAAATACAAAGAAATACCTCCAACATCCCAGTCCTCCCCAGGAGGAAGCAACATATTTGGGTCATGTCGGTAATCCATCCCATCATATGGGTACCTTAGTATCACATGTGGCATATGTTGCCACACGCGTGCCACCGTGTTCATGAAGTAATGGCCACCCTCTCCACCCTCGTGTCGGGCCAACACATGGGCCCACTGCATTAGTCACAGCTCCCGCAGCCCTACAAGCATGGATGATTTTAGGGGCTAAATTTCACTCATGGGCTAATTTTCCATGGTTTTTCCCAAAACAAGATTTGCTATTCTAAAAATTATTCACCCAAATTCTATAGGATAAAATTATTTTACCTTAAAAATCACCAAAATTTTATACAAACTATATAAAATCCTTAGAAATTTGAATATTTTTACAAAAATATTGCCAAAGATTTTATAGTTGGCATATGAAGGATTAGTAAGATTCACCAAGCTTTCTACATTTTAAAATAAATTTCCATCCTTAAAATCATCCCTGCCCACATGCTCCAGGAGAATCCTAGGGTGCAATAGGGGCACCCTCTATAGAAATGAGGCCACCAGAATTGACCCAAAGGCAAAGTCACCAGAGTCAAATCTCTGACACCAATCAACCTACCCCAACATCCTAGTGTTCAGCATAATTCCCCAGGAAAAAAGGTCCCCATCAATGACCCTCTCCACGATCCTCAGTTGACCTCCTGTGATCTGTTGAATCCCCAAGTATCCATAGATCCTCACCACCATAGGAGTAATGAAATCTATCAATAGGTCCTCAATCACCTCAATATGGATGACTGAACCCGACATCAGGTGTGGCCCTATGCAGTGGCGATCCACCAAGTCACCTACTCGCTCATCCCCTGACATATGGGGGTCCATAGTAAGGTCCATCCCATGAAATGGGAGCCCCATCAAAAATTAGACATCCTCAACAACTGATAATGTCAGTTGTTTTCCTCTCACAATGAAGCACTGTAGATTAGTGCTCCATATAGAAATAAGATATTGAAACAACAAATCCTTCGACCATATCATCATAAATTCATATAACTTGAGCATCTTGCAGGATTCCAAGTGTCTCTGAACGCTTGGTTGTTGTCTCACTACCTCCCATAGACGATCCCAGTCTCGCTTGTTGGACATAATTGTCATTGATGTCAACATGAGAAGTACATAACCAGAAGTCCAAAGCTATGGAATAAGAATGAACTGTTGATCATGATAGGATCAATAATCCGATGATGTTTAGAAAGGTTAGAGCATGAAGAAATCTCTGAAGGAAGAACATAGTGTAGAAGATGTATTCAGAAAATCAGGATTTGGAAGAAGGGAGGTTCTCTAACCTCTGAAATACCAAAATTCGAAATTGTGATTAGATCTAGACCATTGGTTTGAGGACTAATTTGAGTCGTCGATCGAAAGTGACATGAACTTGCGAAGTCATGATTCGCAAAGTCATTCTCGACCATCAGATCATCCGAAAATATCACAGTCATTGATCGTTCCGAAAAGATCACAGTCGTTGATTATACTAAAAGGATCATAGTCGTTGATTGTTACAAAAGCATCAGGACCGTCTATTGTCAAGGATGGCACGTGGTGAAGGGTCATCGTTTCGCTGACTTGAAGAATGGAAAATTCAAACGTAAGTGTTGTTGGAACTCACGATATGTGAGGTCGCGAAGAGATCCTAGCCATCGGTTGGAAGGTGGGCACGTGGCACTGGATCAACAAATTTGGGGATTCATGATTCAGAGAAACACCGACGAGAGTTGTTCGAAATCCTGAAGTGTGAAAATGCGAAACACTCAGCCTTGGGTCATAACCCATGGTCACGAGAAGGGGAGGATCTAGTGCAGCTAAACTCTATTTCGACAATCATGACATGGAGTGTCGAGACCCTTCATCACAAGAATGTCGAAATGAGAAATCACAATAGAAATCATGGGCTGTCGGATCTGGAAAATGTTGGAGGGCCATTGGATTGAACCAAGGAAAAATGACACAGTAAACCACGTTAGCTAAGGACACATGGCATACTCAGACACTGGCAAGTGTCAAGTTGATATGGCATTACAAGCACGTGTATATCGCGTATATGAATGACACGTGGCAGATAATAGGACTGTGACACATCATCAAGTGACGTAAGTTTTTATGTCATCCTTGGTAGTCTCATTTCGTAGTTTTACATTGTAAGCAAAAACTCTAGTGTCCGAAAGTCCTGAATGTTGAAACTTCGAAAGGGACACGCGTAAGATGATTTACAGTCACCAGGAGTTGAACTGTTGGAGGTCACAAAGATTCGAAGGCAAAACGCCGAAATCTCAGCAGCCACACATCTCAACGCCTGATTAAGACATGGCCATTCGATTAAGGAAAGAAGGGATTGGATTAAGCTTTAAGGTGGATTGTTGATCTCTTCCGTGGAAGAGACATGAACCGGATGATCGTATCGACGATATCACAACCGAGAGTTTTTTAAGGAGTAGTGTCTTGAGATCCCAAAGGTCTAAGTGCCGAAATCCCATCATCCATCTATCTAGATACATGATTAAATCATAGACGTCAGATTCAATAGTAAAAGAATAAGTGTAAGATTAAATATTATCGTTGATCTATCTCCACAACTTTAATGTGAGACGTCCAATTGTACTGGCAATATCATTTTGGGAGATTTGACATGTTGTGAGTCACGAATACCCGATGGGAAAAATACTGAAACTTCGTCAGTTGTTCATCCCATCAGAGAGAGAATCATGACTGATGATTTAATAAAGCACTCATGTGCTCATCACATCTAATGTGAGGTCACCACCGTCAGTCATATGGTCTAGAGATTTTAAAGGAACAAAATTTAAGTTGCTTATTTGGTAAAGCTCATGGTTTTGTGACACACGGTTATATGAAATGGTTTGAAGGAAGTGCCTCCACGAAATTGGTCTCTTTGAAGTAAAAGATATTTGATATCAATTATAAAGGATTAAATTGATCCACGATTGTGATCAATTTATGAAAAACCTTCACGGTATAATGAACCGATACACAGTCATGATCAAAAGAAAATAAATCATGAAAATATGAATAAAGAATAAAAAGAAAAATGATATTAATTAAAGTGTAGATTATCATTTTAAATGAAAAGGTACAAAGGTTCAAATAAAGGGACACATTGTTTTAAAATTTCACACCAGTTTGAAGACTATATAAACAAGAAAATGTGGTGAGAAGAAACCGTTTTTGATTTCCCGAAAAGAAGATTAAAAAGCTGAAGCAGATTCCAGGAAGAAAAGCTAATACCTATGCATTAAGGGTGGTTGGGTGGTACAAGGGCAGGTTGGTGCCTACATAGGGAGTTAGTGCTTCCTTGTCAGTTGTAGCTAACTAAACAAGGGGGTCGTATCCTCCTACCAGTTGGTGCTGGTAAACCAGAGTGTGGGTGCATCCTGATTACTTGGTGTTGATCAAAGAGGAAGTACATCTTCCTTCTATGTAACATGTAAGACAAATTTTTCAGTTAATAGAAAAGAATTTGTTGTTTTTCCCATTTGGGTTCCACGATAAAATACCATGTTAAAATTTTGTTTGCATTAATATATGAAAAATTGATATAATTGTTGTGTCATTGATTCACCCCCCCCTCTCAGCGACAGGATCTGATTCTACAATTGGTATCAGAACAGGTTCCTTCAGCACAGTCTAACAAACTTGAAGGCAGATCTTGAAGATGGGTCAACAAGAAGGGATGTCTAACAACAAAGCACCATTGTTCAATGGAGACGGCTATGCTCTATGGAAAATAAGAATGAAAAACTTCCTCTTAATACTCGATTTTGATATCTGGTAATCTGTTGTAGACGGTTACATTGCACCAACTACTCCACCCAAAGACTCTGGAGGAAAGAAAATCTGTGATGATAACTCAAGAGTAGTTAATGGAATTCTAGCTAGGTTGACTGATTCTATATGAGTGAAAGTTATCATCAGCCAAAGAAATCTGGGAAAAATTGGAAGCTATATATGAAGGAGATGACAAAGTCAAAGAAGCTAAACTACAAACCTACAGAACTCAATTTGAAAATCTGAAAATGAAAGAAGAAGAAAATATCGTTGAGTACTTTCACAAGGTAGATGAAGTGGTCAACTCAATTAGAGCATCAGGAGAAGAAGTTACAGATAAACCTATTGTGAAAAAAATACTAAGGTCACTACCTATGAGATATAATGCAAAGGTCTCTTCAATAGAATATAGATCTGATCTAAAAACACTCACAGTTGATCAGCTCCATGGAATCTTTACAGCATATGAAATGAGAACAGGGCATGATAAATGAACAAAATATGAAACAACCTTCAAAGCATCCAAGACAAAGACAAATCAGAAGAAAAATCCTCAATCTAATCATCAAGAAGAATCTAATTTGGAAGAAGCCAATTTCATTAGAAAACTTCAGAAAGGTTTAGGGAAGTACAAAGGCAAGCTTCCGTTCAAATGCTTTAACTATGGAAAAATTGGTCATTTTGCATCCAAGTGTCCTTATCCCAAGGAGGACCCTAAAGATCAAGAAAAAAAAAATATTCAATATCAGAAAAAGGAAAATCCCAACTTTAAGAAAAAGTTTTACAGAGGGAAAAAAATTTGTATTCAAAAGAGGAAAACGACAGTTCGTCTGAGTCCAGTGATAACAATGAATCTGATGATGATGAAGTCCTTTTCTTAGGTATTGAAGAGTATAATGAAACAAAAAAAATCAAATATGAAGAAGAGCTAGAAGATGAAGCAGAAGTCAATATGGAGGAAGAACTTCTCAGTGCTTTGAATGAATTAAGAAAATACAAAACCAAATATAGAAACATGAAAGGTTTTGTAATTGAAAAAAAAGAAAAATATGAACAAAAGGAAAAAGAAATGGAGAAACTCATGAGCAACCTGAGAAAATAAATCTTAGAAGAAAATAAGATCGAAGAAAATCTGGAAAAGTCTCTTAAGGAAAAACAAATAACTTGTAAAAGAATGGAGGCAGAAATAGTTCATCTGAAAAAGAAACTGGATGCAAAAATCATTCAAACAAAATTTGAAAATAGCTCTAAAATATTAGATAAGATTATTACAGCTCAAAGGGATCCTGAAAATAAAAATGGAATAGGTTATTTGCAAAAGGAAATCCATGTTAACTCAAAATCTTATGCAGATGCTCTTCAATGTACATTCAAGAAGAAGAATGAAGAGAAGACAAGTAATGACAAGAGCTCCAAAAAATTACCTCCACTCATCACGAAAGAAGGAAAGACAATACCAAAGAAGCCTTATCAAAACAGGTATCCTCACATTTTTCTTAGTTACTGCTATGCTTGCTCTAATTTTGGACACAAAGTTATAAACTGTAGAGCATATAAAAATAAGAATCTAAAGGTTAAGAACTACATCCATAAATATAAACAAGTAGCAAAACCATTTAGAGGCAGAAACTATAACCCCTTTGCACCCTTACAAGAAGGGGACCTACAATTCTTTAGATGCCACAACCATGGGTATAAAGCCATTAATTGTAGACTAATGGAAGCCTCAGAATAGTCCAAGTTAATTAGAGAGCAGAAGAAACTTTGGAGAGTAAAAACATCCAAGAGGGATTGCCTTATTTCCCTGAAAACTCAAGATGAAAAGTATCTCTGGTATGTTGACAGTAGATGCTCAAAACATATGACAGGTAACAAGAAAAAGTTTTTATACATGAAGAAAAAAAAAGGTAAAGTTACATTTGGTGATAATGCTTCAAGTAACATACTTGGGAAAGGCACTGTGAGCCTTGGAAAAGACAAAGCTAGAAATGTACTACTTGTCAATAAATTGAAGCCTATGTTATTAAGTGTTAGTCAAACCTGTGATCAGGGACACTTTTGTATCTTTGACTCTCAAAAGTGTGAGATTAGGAGAGAAGACACAGGAAAATTAGTTGGCATTGCTCCTAGAAATCCTGAAAATGTATACATACTAAATGCTAAATTAAAAGAAGAGTGTCCTATAAATTCAGTAGATGAAAGTTGGATATGGCATAGAAGGTTGGGGCATATTAACTTTGACAATATTGTGAAATTCAACAACCTTGGTGCAGTAACAAACTTTCCAAAAATCATAAAACCTTCAAATGTTATGTGTAGACACTATCAACTAGGGAAACAAACTAGAGTAAGGTTCAAGGCAAAAGAATACACAACCTTGAAACCGTTAGAACTTGTTCACACTGACCTATGTGGACCTACTAGAACCAAGATCTTGCAAGGAGAGTCTTACTTTATGTTATTCATTGATGACTTTACTAGAATGAGTTGGATATGTTTTCTAAAAGAAAAATCAGAAGCACTCAATAAATTCAAAGCTTTTAAAACGCTTGTTGAAAATKAAAAAGAGACAAAAATAAAATGTCTTAGATATAACAATGGTAGTGAATTTACCTCAAGAGAGTTTGATGTCTTCTGTGAAACTCGAGGAGTAAAAAGAGAATTCTCTRCTGCTAGAATGCCCCAGCAAAATGGGATTGTTGAAAGAAATAATAKAATAGTTCAGGAGGCTGCAAGGACCATACTAAATGAAGAAAAATTATCAGATGGATATTAGAGGGAAGTTGTAAGCACAACAATATACATATTGAACAAAGGTCAACTTAGGATTAATAGTGATAAAACCCCTTATGAATTATGGTTTGGAAGGGCTCCATCAGTGAAATACTTCAAAGTCTTTGGAAGTAAATGCTACATCAAAAGACTAGATGAGAGTCTTGAAAAATTTGATGCCAGATCTGATGAAGGTATTTTTCTTGGATATGATTCAAACAAAAATGCATACAGATGCTACAATCTTATATTACATAAGATTGTTAAAAGTGCAGATGTCAGAGTAGATAATCTAAAAACAATAAAGATCAAAAATCAAGAGACCATATCAACAAATAAAGATGAAGATGATGATGAGACATTTGGCACCCAACTAAAAGAAGTAGAAGAGAGTGAAAAGGAAAGGGGAGAAGATGATATGGATACTAGTGATAGTGAAGAAGATAGTGAATATGGAAGGATAAGAGAAGAATTTCCAAGAAGAGATACAAGGGAACCCTCAAGAATTATTCAGAAAAATCATCCCGAAGAATTGATTATTAGAGATATGAATGATGGAGTGCAAACAAGAAGACAATTGTTGTATCAAACAAAATTTGTTGTCACATATTGAGCCAAGATCAATAAAAGAGGCATGTAAAGACGAGAACTGGGTTAAATCCATGAATGAAGAATTGGATCAAATTGAAAGAAATCAAACTTGGGAGTTAGTTCCTAGACCAAAAGATAAAAATGTCATTGGAACTAAATGGGTATATAAAAATAAAATGAATGAAGATGTGAAAGTAATCATAAACAAGGCTAGATTAGTATGTAAGGGGTATGCTCAAGTTGAAGGAGTAGACTATGAAGAAACATTTGCACCTATGGCTAGATTGGAGGCAATTAGGATGTTCTTAGCTTTCTCCAGCTATAGAAAATTTAAAGTGTACCAAATGGATGTCAAGTCAGGATTTCTCAATGGAAATTTAGAAGAGGAAGTCTACATTGAGAAACCAGAAGGATTCCAATTAACGAACAAAGGGGAATATGTTTGCAAATTGAAAAAGGCACTCTATGGATTAAAACAAGCACCCCGAGCATGGTATGCAAGGTTAGATTCTTATTTACAAAAACAAGGCCTCAAAAGGGGATCAACAGACAACAATCTTTATTGCAAAATTGATGGTAATAACTTGATCATTGTGGAAGTGTATGTTGATGATATCATTTTTGGTAGTAATGAAATAAAAATGAGTGAAGACTTTGCTAAAATAATGCATCAAGAATTTGAAATGTACATGCTTGGCGAACTAAATTTCTTCCTTGGATTACAAAAAATACAGTCCAAAAGAGGATTTTTTATCCATCAGTCTAAATATGTTAAGGATATGCTTAAGAGATTCCAGTTAGAGGATTGCAAACCTGTTAGTACACCTATGACAGTTGGAAGCAAACTAAGCAAGGATTATGAGTCCAAAACTGTAGATACAAAATATTATAGATCAATGATTGGCAGTTTGCTCTACGTAACAACTTCTAGACCCAATGTCAAGCAAGCTATTGGGATAGTGGCTAGATTCCAAGCAGAACCAAAGGAGAGTCATGTTCAATATGTAAAAAGAATCTTCATATATTTAAAGGGAACCATAGATTTGGGTTTATGGTACCCCAGAAAGGACTCATTCACATTAAAATCATATTCAGATGCTGATTGGGCAGGAAGTATAGATGATAGAAAAAGTACGAGTGACAGAGCATTCTTTTTGGGAGAATCACTAGTTTCTTGGATAAGCAAGAAACAGTCTTCAATTTCTCTGTCAAGCACTGAAGCTGAGTATATTGCAGCAACAAAATGTTGCACACAAGTAGAATGGATGAAACAAACTCTACAAGATATCAAAATAACATTTGAAGAACCCACCATTATCCATTGTGATAATACAAGCGTGATAAGTCTTTCCAAGAACCCTGTTCAACACTCAAAATCGAAACACATCCCCATAAAATACCATTATCTAAGAGATCAGGCTGAAAACAAGAACATTAAATTGGAATATGTTCCAACACAAGAAAAACTAGCAGATATTTTTACAAAACCCTTAAATAGAGATGTATTTGAACATCTCAGGAAAAAACTGGGAGTAATTCTTCCTCCTACTTAAATCTCTCAAAAATTCTAATGTATAAGTGGGCACCTATCTGGGGGGAGACAACAATCAACGTTAGAAAAAGTTACTCATTCATGACAGGAAAAGTGTGATTGCATGAGAAAATACCAAGTGTCAAAATAAAAATTATACATACAGATCATAAAATAAAAAAAATAAAAACCTTTGCCATTGATGCCAAAGGGGGAGAGTAACTTCAAAGGACAGAAGCATCACCACAGGGGGAGATTGTGTATGAAGTTTGATTTTTTCCCTCAATGACAAAGGGGGAGATTGTTGGACATAATTGTCATTGCTGTCAACATGAGAAGTACATAAATAGAAGTCCAAAGCTCTGGAAGAAGAATGAATTGTTGATCATGATAGGATCAACAATCCGATGATGTTCAGAAAGGCTAGCGCATGAAGAAAGATCTTAAGGAAGAATAGAGTGTAGAAGATGTAGTCGGTAAATCAGGAGTCGGAAGAAGGGAGGTTGTTACACATTATTTTCATCATCCCTATGACCGTTAATGATGTAAACCTATATTTTTTCTTCAGAGGGGTTAGTGGCCTGAGTTCCTAAAGAGAGAAGGGAGAAGAACTTTTCCTGAGAAAAGAAGTTGCATTTTCCCTTGTAAAAACCCTGTTAAAAAGGAAGTTCGCAGGTTGCTATATAGGCAAGGTGTGAGAATGCCTGATTCTCATAGGTTGCACCATAGCTAGGGTGCAAGATGTTCACAGGCTTCTCTATAGGTATGGTGAAAGAATGCCTACACGTGGGAAAAACAAGCATTTTCTTGAATCTTCTAGAAGGAGAAACTTCTATGGTGAGGTGGCATCCGAATGGTTTGGATCTTACTCACTTTCATGATTTAGTGGGATCATCCTAACCTCCTCACCTTATCCTCTTCAACTTATAAAAGGAGAGGAGTTCTCATGGAGAAAGTTAGCTTTGGTTAGCTTTGGAGATTTTGGGATTAGCTTGGATTGGATTGAGTTTTGGAGATTTTTAGCTTGGCTAGATGAGCCACTTTGTCAAGATAGATTGTGAATATTATCAGATCTGTGCTCTCATAATTCTTGGAGTGAATGTGTGTGGGGAATAAAGGACAATTGTAAGGGATCTTATGACATCAAGGTCATGGTTATAGTCTCTCTTTCACATTTAATATGATACAGTAATATGATTCTTTCCTATAAAGCTTGTTGTGTTTTATTGTATGATTACTTGATCACATACATAGGTTTATATTGAGTTTATGCTATTTCTATCACTTTGGTTGGTTGCATTCTTTTGCAGGATCATCATTGTATGAATGTTGGAATGGAGATAGGATGGTGATGGTGAGAGGAAGTGATGTTTAAACAGTATGTCACCTATCCCTCTTTGGTTAGTAAATTCAATATTTAAAACTTAAGGAAAGCGTCATGTTCTGGTGTGTTTTGTTCTAGATCTAGGTGGATCTAGGGAGATCAGTTAGTGTCCACACCTACCGATTTGTCCGATAACATAGGTGCTCTAACCTTTGAAATACAAAAACACAAAATTGCGATTAGATCCAGACCATTAGTTCGAGGACTAATTTGAGTCATCGATCGAACAAGAAATGAACTTCAGAAGTCATGATTCGTGAATTCATTCTCGACCATCAGATCATTAGAAAAGATCACAGCCGTTGATTGTTCCAAAAAGATCACAGTCGTTGATTGTACCAAAAGGATCATAGTCATTGAGCATTCTAAAAGCATCGGGATTGTCTGTTGTCAAGGATGGCACGTGGCAAAGGGTCATCATTTCGCTAACTTGAAGAATGGAAAATTCAAACGTAAGTGTTGTTGGAACTTGCAATATGCGAGGTCGCGAAGAGATCCTAACCGTCGGTTGGAAGGTGGGCATGTGGCACTGGATCAATGAATTCGGGGATTCATGATTCGGAGAAACACTGACGAGAGTTGTTCGAAATCCTAAAATGTGAAAATGTGAAACACTCAGCCCTGGGTCATAACCCATGGTCACGAGAAGGGGAGGATCTAGTGAAACTAAACTCTATTTCGGCGATCACAACATGGAGTGTTGAGACCCTTCATCACAAGAATGTCAAAATGTGAAATCGCGATAGAAATCATGGGTCGTCAGATTTGGAAAACATTGGAGGGTCGTTGGATTGAACCAAGGAAAAACGATACAACAGGCCATGTCAACTAAGGAGATGTGGCATACTCTGACACTGACAAGTGTCAAGTTCATATGGAATTACATGCACGTGTATATCGCGTGTATGAATGACACATGGCAGATAATAAGATTGTGACATGTCATCAAGTGACGTAAGTGTTTATGTCACCCTCGGGAGTCTCACTTCAGAGTTTTTCATTGTAAGAAAAAACTCTAGTGTTTTGAAGTCCCAAACACCAAAAATCCGAAAGGGACACGCATCAAGTGATTTACAGTCACTAGGAGTTGAACTATTGGAGGTCACGAAGATTCGAAGGCAGAACGCTGAAATCTCGACATCCACACATCCCAACACCTGATTAAGAAACAGTTGTTCGATTAAGGAAAGAAGGGATTGGATTAAGATTTAAGGTGGACCGTTGATCTCTTCCATGGAAGAGACGTGAATCGTCTGATCGTATCGGCGATATCGCAACTGAGAGTTTTGTAAAGAGCAGTGTCTCGAGGTCCCAAAGGTCTAAGTGTTGAAATACCATCAGCCATCTATCTAGATACATGATTAAATCATAGACACCAAATTCAATAGTAAAAGGATGAGTGTAAGATTAAATATGACCATTGATCTATCTCCGCAAATTTAATGTGAGCCATCCAATTGTACCAACAATATCATTTCAGGAGATTGACATGTTGTGAGTCACGAAGACCCGATGGGAAAAACACCGAAACTCCGTCAGTCGTTCATCCCATCAGAGAACGAATCATGACCGTTGATTTAATAAAGCTCTCATGCACTCGTCACGTCTAATGTGAGGTCACCACCATCGGTCATATGGTCTAGAGATTTTAAAGGAACAAAATTTAAGTTGCTTATTTGGTAAAGCTTGTGTTTCTGTGACACACAGTTATATGAAATGGTTTGAAGGAAGTGCCTCCATGAAATTGGTCTCTTTTAAGTAAAATAGATTTGATATCGATTATAAAGGATTACATTGATCCATGACTATGATAGATTTATGAAAAACCTTCATGGTATAATGAACCGATACATAGTCATGATCAAAAGAAAATAAACCATGAAAATATGAATAAAGAATAAAAAGAAAAATGATATTAATTAAAGTTTATATTATCATTTTAAATGAAAAGGTACAATGGTTCAAATAAAGGGACATGTTGTTTTAAAATTTCACACCAGTTTGAAGACTATATAAATGAGAAAATGCATTGAGAAGAAAGTGTCTATGTAGTCTAGAAAAGAAGATTAAAAAGATGAAGCAGATTCCAGGAAGAAAAGCTAATACCTATGCATTAAGGGTGGTTGGGTGGTGCAAGGGTAGGTTGGTGCCTGTAGAGGGAGTTGGTGCTTCCTTGTAAGTTGTAGCTGACTAAACAAGGCGGTCGTAGTCTCCTACCAGTTGGTGCTAGTAAAATAGGGTGTGGGTGCATCCTGATCAGTTGGTGTTGATCAAAGAGAAAGTACATCTTCCTTCTATGTAACATGTAAAAAAACAATTGCAGTTAATAGAAAAGAATTTGTGGTTTTTCCCATTTGGGTTCCATGATAAAATACTATGTCAAAATTTTGTTTGCATTAATATATGAAAAATTGATATAATTGTTGTGTCACTGATTCACCCTCCCCTCTTAGTGACAAGATCTGATTCTACATCGCTCTCTCCAATGAAATGGCATTCTTCTCTCTGGAATATGTTGATCACCTGTATCCACACATAAACACTTGGTCATCCTCATCATCCATTAAAAACATAAAAAAATAAATAATTTCAAGCCCCTTAGCCTTGCCTCTAGTGCACGACCTTCACCCATACAGGTGTGCACATGTGGGCGCATGTTATTTGCATAGTTGTGCACTCATGTGCAACTGTCTGTGAAATAATCGTGCATCCCGTGCACAACTGTCACCCAGACAGGTGTGCACATGTGCGGCCTTGTTCTCTGGACAATCGAGCACTGATGCGCAGCTATCTAAGAAATGGTTTCACACAGTGAGTAGTTTTCAATTAAACAAGCAAGCATCTCATGCACGCATGTATTTCCCTCCCCTACACCCACATGCATGGTTGTGTCAAGCATACCTGCACACTATGCGTGGGAAAAGTAATTATACCTATGCATATGTGCACAGGTATTGCTTCTTTTCTCATGCACTGGTGGGACCCCTACCCAAAAATACCCTTGTATGGCCCTTCGTACACCCCCCAACTACATTCTACTAATTTCACATTATGCGGGAGGATAGGACCACTAACCTGTCTCTCGCACTTCCGGATCGGTCGACTCGTGCTCCTGTAATCTCCAAATCTCCTTAGAATTCTCTCGTCAAATCAGTTACAATGGAAAGTACATATGAGGTGGAATTGTGTGTTAAGAAACTAAATAGATCTACAAATATAATCAACACAAATATTGAATACACAATATATCCAAAAAGCAAGATAGAAGAAACCACACTTTATTATTAGAAAACCCTTGAAGTAGGGAAACACCATACAATGGATCTTATTATGGAAGGGATCTTCTCATGTTCACTTGCCTCTTTGAGAGGGCTTCCTCCTATTGAGCTTCAACTCCAAATACAATACTTCTCTTCATGTCCCATTACATTACTTGAACCCCTTTATAAAGTGCTACCATCACCTAAGAACATTCTAGAGGAGAAATCTTCTATAAGTAGAACCTTCTAAGAAATCCTCTTACATTTATTATATTTAACTACCCATTTATTATGTCTAACTACCATAGTGAGTCATATTTAATAATATAGTGGACCTAGTCCACCTTACATTGAATGGCCTCCACTATTATAACTATGGGCCCTCCGGGGCCCCCAACTACCTAACATTCCATCCCCCTTATGAAAGTGTTATCCTCAACGCTTGATGTACAACCATATACCAGGGTCCCATAGATAAGTGTGGACCATAGTGATGAAGTAGATTAGAGAACCAGGGTCCCGTGGAGAAATGAAAACCATCATGCTGAAGTAGTCCAACATCAATTATGAATTAGGGTCCCATGCCCAAGTGTTCATGTGAACTCCACATGAAATATATCTAAACTCAAGAACCAACTGAAAATGATACTCCAAATATCTACATTGATCATGGGGATCCAAATATGTAGATCTCTCCATATCTCCAAAATCATTTGAATAACATACTAGTACCGAAGAATACTGAAAAATAGTGTGCATAGAATATGTTGGACTTATCTCCATAA
Organism: Picea engelmannii; assembly: GCA_009831015.1. Lineage (NCBI taxonomy): Eukaryota > Viridiplantae > Streptophyta > Pinopsida > Pinales > Pinaceae > Picea > Picea engelmannii. The sequence goes on from ML795115.1 coordinate 380,622, forward strand.
TGTTCTCTATATGAGGTGAAGGAGAGTCATCAAATAGAAGATGGAAGTGGTTGTCATCCCAGAAATGACAACTATCCATATACCAATCATCAAAATCGCCCTCCAAAGCATACCAAGAATACACTTCTTCATTATATTCATTCATGATGTTCGCCATAAGAAATCTCTCGTACATGTTATCCAATGAATCTTGAATACCACGAAAACTATCATTGAGGCCATATGCAAGGTCATGTAATTTGTCATGCAATGTGCCACACCATTGGGCTTTGAATGCTTTAGTAATATGTATAATTTATTTGAGGGTTTGAGAGAAAATAGCCATTTGAGCACCCTATGAAATCTGCATTCCCACCATTGTCATGAAAAAAACCTAAAAAATAGAACAATAAATTACTGCAAAAAATCGCGATGTTTTCCAAAAAAAAAACCCTGAAAAAAAACCCTGAAAAACTGTTGAATTTAAAATGCTCATAACTTCACTTCCCAAACTCCATTTCGGCTGATTTGTTTTTTCAAATTGGGTGAAATTGTGAGAGGAACTCAGATCTGTAATATTTTTGGTCAAATTCAGCCTCCAGCTGCGATAGAAATAAAAAAAATTGTGCCTCCGTCCGCGGAAAAAACCCTGAAAATTTGCAGATTTTAAAACTTCAATATCTTGATGTCTCGGACTCTGTTTCAGATGATTTTTTTTTCAAATCGGTTGTTTTTCTGAGAGGAAATCCGATATACAACCTGTTTCTAAAAATTTTGCACATAAATATATCGAAAATTTCTGGAATTTCGTGGCCATCTTTTTTCTTCTTTGAAAAACAAAATCTGCAAAAAAAAACAAAAATTGTCCATAATGTCTGCCAAGGAAAGTGATATGATACCATTTGTTAAGAACTTGAATGGATCTACAAATAAAATCACCACAAATACTGAATACACAATAGATCCAAAAAACAAGATAGAAGAAACTAGACTTTATTATTAGAAAACCCTTGAGGTAGGGCAACACCATACAATGGATCATATTATGGAAGGGATCCTCTCCTGTTCACTTGCCTCTTCGACGGAGCTTCCCCCTATTGAGCTTAAACTCCAAATACAATAATTCACTTCATGTCCCATTACATTGCTTGAACCCCTTTATATAGTGCTACCATCATCTAAGAACATTCTAGAGGAGGAATCTTCTAGAAGTAGAACCTTCTAAGAAGTCCTCTTACATTTATTATATCTAACTACCCATTTATTATGTCTAACTACCATAGTGAGACTTATTTAATAATATAGTGGACCTAGTCCACCCTACATTGAATGGACTCCACTATTATCACTATTGTCCCTCTGAACCCCCCCACTACCTCTCTAGCTACCTTACAACTGGAACTTATAATACTCATGGTTTGATCTCAAACATTTAGACGGATTGCGATTTCCATTTCCATATTAGTATGGTGAATATTTTCATAAAGTTTTTCCACAATGTATATAGAAGAACAATATAAATATTGTTCTTCTTTTTTATTTAGTATTTGGTTGTTAACACCACTTTATTATATCAAACCCTTGAGGTAGGGAAACACCATACAATGGATATTATTATGGAAGGGATCCTCTCTTGTTCATTTGCCTCTTCGAGGGGGAAACCTCCTAATGAGCTTCAGATCCAAACACAATATTTTTCTTCATGTCCCATTACATTGTTTGAACCCATTTATATAGTGCTACCATCACCTAAGAACATTCTAGAGGAGGAATCTTCTAGAAGTAGAACCTTCTAAAAAGTCCCCTTACATGTATTATATCCAATTACTCATTTATTATATCTAACTACAATAGTGAGCCTTATTTAATAATATAGTGGACCTAGTCTACCTTACATTGAATCACCTCCACTATTATTACTATGGGACCTATGGCCCCCCCCAACTACCTCTCTAGCTACCTTACATTCCATCCCCCTTATGAAAGAATTGTCCTTAATGCTTGATGTACAACCATATACCAGGGTCCCATGGATAAGTGTGGACCATAGTGCTGAAGTAGTCTAGAGAAAGAGGTCCCATTGAGAAATGGAAGCCACCATGATGAAGTAGTCCAACCGCCATTGTAAACTAGGGTCCCATGTTCAGTTTCTCATGTAAACTCCACACGGAAGATATCAACACCTGATAACCAACTGAAAATGATTCTCCCAATACTGACACCTATCATGTGGATCCATATAAGAATATCCATCCACATAGTGGAAAAGGGTCCAAGATGAATATGGAAGGAACAATGCAAGCTAGACACTGGTAATCATAACTTGCTCCTGATGTGTCACATTGATGTGCTCTATAGAAGGTGGAGTAGAGTCATCAACTAAAAGATGGAAGTGGTTGTCATCCCATAAATGAAAACTATCCATATACCAATCATCGCAATCGGACTCAAAATCATACCAAGCATATATTTATTTATTATATTAATCCCTGATGTCCGCCATAAGAAATCTCTCCTGCATGTTATCCAATGAATCTTGAATACTACGAAAACTATCATTGAGGCCATCTGCAAGGTCTTGCAATCTGTCATGCAATTGGGATTTGAATTATTTAGTAATTTGTAGAATTTATTTGAGGGTTTGAGAGGAAATATCCATTTGATCACCCTATGAACTCTTCAGTCCCGCATCCGTCACGAAAAAACTCAAAAATAGAACAATAAGTTACGACAGAAAATTGCGTCTTTTTATGGAAAAACCCTGAAAACTGTTGAATTTAAAATGTTCATAACTTCACTTCGTGGACTCCATTTCGGCTGATGTTTTTTTGAAATTGGGTGAAATTGTTAGAGGAACTTAGATATGTAATTTGTTTGGGCAAAATTAGGCCTCCAACGGCTACAAAAATAAAGAAAACCACGTCGTCATCTGCGGAAAAAACCCTAAAAATTACAGATTTTAAAACTTCAATATCTTGGCTTCCCAGACTCCATTTCAGATGATTTGTTTTTTCAAATTGGGTGTTTTTATGAGAATAAATCAGATATAAAACCTATTTATGCAAATTTTTCACATAAATATACCAAAAATTTCTATAATGTCCCGACCCTCTTTTTTCTTTGAAAAAAAAAATCTGCAAAAATAAAAAATATTTGCCCACAATGTGTGTCAAGGAAAGTGCTTTGATACCACTTGTTAAGAACCAAATAATGGAATACAAAATATCACAATAGATCCAAATATATTTGAATACAATCACCACACAATATATATGAAACCATATAGAAAACCACAACTTTATTATAGAAACCCTTGAGGTCGGTCAACACCATACAATGGATCCTACTATGGAAGGGATCCTCTCATGTTCATTTTCCTCTTTGAGGGGAATACTCCTATTGAGCTACCACTCCAAATACAATACTCTCTTCAAGTCCCATTTCATTGCTTGAACTGCTTTAATAGTGCTACCATCACCTAAGAACATTCTATAGGAGAAATTTTCTAGAAGTAGAACCTTCTAAGAAGTCCTCTTAAATTTATTATATCTAATTACCCATTTATTATATTTAACTAAAATAATGATCCTTATTTAATAATATAGTGGACCTATTCCACCTTACATTGAATGGCCTCCACTATTATCACTATGGGCCCTCTAGGCCCCCCCACTACCTCTCTAGGTACCTTACACTCCCAGGTCATATAATCTCAGTTTTATTTGACTGCAACCCCACAATATCATTAGCCCTCCATCTCATCCACCATCAGTTTTCCCATCTACAGATTCTCCTCCATTCATTTACTTCATCCATAAACCCACCCATGGCCCCCCCACCATCCACTAGTCCTCCTTTACAACTTGTTCCCTAATAGGACAACCCATCTTTCACTGGGGCACCCGTTTTTGTATCTATATACTCAACCCAAATTATTCTTTATTTATTTGGTAATTGTAAAATACCTTTGTTTCTAGTATTTACTTATCTTTTTGTCATCACACTTTATGACCTTCTTTTTCCCTGGCAATGCAACCCATGTATCCCTTGGTTTGGGCATCCACTCTTTTTTCATTCTGACATCGCTCACGAACCTTGATTATCCCAAGTCCATGTACCCATGATCTCTGATTTTTTCCACTTTGTTAGCCTCTAACACAGTTTAACTCCATATCTAGTCATCCCCCTAACACTAGATACAATTTCACGGTTTCTTCCAATCATCCTTCAAAATTCCCCAAACAAGGACAGTCTCGAGTCTCACCGCATCTTGACTTCATTCATGTTACCTGTCAGTACCTGATATCATCTCAATGGACTTCATGAATCCCTTTACTTCTTGGATTCGTGTCTCCCTTTCCGTCAACATCAACACGGTTTTAATAAGGGTGACAATATATTGACTCTCATTACCTCTACAATGAGGAGTCTTGGATGGCAGAGAGAGAACCACCATTGCTATCCGATTAGGTTGACCTCCATAACATTTGACATTCGCAAACTCTCATGCTATGGTGGGTCTTACTATGTGAGTATTTCAATTGTTTCATACCAGCCAAAAATATCTGAATTCATTAGGCCATCAATGCCTACAAGTCATCGACACTTCTTACAGTCATCCTTGCCTCACTTCAGAGTAAGTTCACCATTTACAAATTTAACATGTCATTATCAAATGCCTTGGAGGGTGTTGGAGTTATCTACATCAACATACATATTCAATTATAGTCTCACATTTTGGTTAAATGACACAAGCATGGGGCATGCCCGCCTCATTTGTACATGGATTTTATTTTTCTCCATAGAGAAAGGTTTGGGTCCCACAATTTTCCCTCTCTCTATGGTGGATCTCTCTTGAAGTTCCTCTCAACACTCTTCATTACAGTGGAACTCCCAGTAAAAGAAACATGAATGTACTTTGTTTATATGTATGCTCCTAACCTCACACATCAGGTGGCATCTATTATCAATGAAATTTCATCTGCAACATTGCACGCAAATGGTTAAGGAAACACATAAATGCCAACAACAATTAGTCCACCTATAACATTTAAATACATTCAAAAAGGTAAAAAACTATACAATTGGGTAAAAAATTGACATGCGCAAATTCACCAAAGGAAGCATGTGCACAGTCCACAATGTGCGCGGGCCAACAAATCCCTCAGAGTACACAATGTGCCAAGTGCAAGACTATGTATGAGAAAATCCATGAACTTCTATGAATGATGCATTTATGGATCTTGTCATCCCCTCAACCACTTATGGACCAGCTCCCAAAATGATTTGACCCTCATATCTGATGGAAATATGAATGGGAGGCTAGTCAAGGACTAGAGGGTTCCCTAAAAGGCCCCTTGTTCACACCAAGAACCAATTACATTTTTCCTTGAATAAATGCTATAAATAAGAGCCATGGGTGCACTAAGAAACCAATATCTTCATTGTATTGTTATGTTGGAAGAATTCTCCCTTGAGAATCCTCTTTTCTCTTTGGATCCTTTAAGCATCATTGCAATAGGACATTCCATTCACTTCTTGAGGGAATAGGTATTGTTGTTCTTCACCATTTTCCATTTTCTTTCATTGTATGAAGAGATATCCATTAGGGAACTCAATATCCCTCCCAAGGAGGAAGAGGGGACTCATAAGTCATCATTTTTCTCTACGGTGTTTTTCCTACTAATCTATTGATCCATTGGTAGCATTATGTTGGTCATTGGTTGATTTTTATGGTTATAAGTTTCTCATGCTTTCTAACTTTTATTTCTTAGTTGTTTTAGTTTTATTTATTTGTTTATACATGTGTTTGGATTTTTTAACCCACTCACAAACTTATGTTTTGTATAGAAGGTTCATCTAGACATCCAAGTGTTGTTGTTTTCCTCACCTAAGTGACAAAACCAACACAAAAATCCTAGTCTCAAAGAATAAGAATCCTAGAAGACGACCTGACCTAACGCAAAATATGCACTTATGAGGGTTTAAACAAATGCGATAATAGCGAAATATTTCAAAAACTAGTTGAAAGTGGGTAAAGAGATCCACTCTCTTGCGAGAGTGAGTAAGGAGATCATCAAGATAAGCCTCGACTATATGCTTGAGATCATGAAAAGTGAAGATCATGGCTCGTTGGAAGGTCGCTCCGACATTTTTAAGGCTGAAAGGCATCTTTTGGTATGCGAAAGTACCCCAAGGACAAATAAATGTAGTCTTATGTTGACCTTCAGGTTTAATCTGAATTTGATTGTATCCTAAAAATCCATCCATAAAATAAAAAACCTCAATTCCCACGCACTCATCAATAATCTAATCAATGAAAGGTGTCAGGAATTTGTCTTTAGGACGGGCCTTATTCAGGTCTCAAAAATCCATGCATACATGGATGTTTCCTTGCTTCTTATTCACAGGAACGGGATTGGATACCCTTTCAGTCAAGGGAACCTGGTAGATAAAGTCTGCATTAAGAAGTTTCTCCACCTCTGCCTTAATAGTAGGGGCCTTCCTAGGGTTGACAATTCTAATTCATTTTCATTGGTAGGTTTTAATATCATGTTCAAAAATTTGAGGGTCGATTCCTAGTATCTCTTCATAGGACCAAGCAAATACATCACAAAATTATTTGAAGAGCTTGGTGTAGATCATAATTTCTTCAAGAAAACAATCTGCACCAATATATACATTTTCAACTTTACCAGGAATAAAATATATATCAATTGTGATGATAGGAGAAATACTTTCCATGTTTTCTTCATCATAAATGTCGTTCATATAAAGTTGAACTATGGCTTGACCGACTATCTTGCTCAAGGTAGATATAAAATCATCTTGCTTGATTCTATAAATCTCTAGGAGGAAATAAGAGCGATGATACATATCATCCCATGGCCTATTAGAACCATTCATGGCCTCTATGATTGCTTCATATGAGGGTAAAGTATCATCGAGGAAATCATGTGAGAAACATTATGAAGTGGCCCATACGGGCTTAAGAACAGGATCCTCCTCATCTGTCTGCGAGGAGATGGGATCTGGATCGACAAAAGAGTCATGAATAGTCTTATACGCTATATATTCCGCCGACAATGGCATTTCCATTCCAATATGTGACTGACCTTCACAAGATGAGGTCGACGAAGGTAGGTTCCAAGGATCTTTAAGATACAAAGTGCAGAAAGGAACAGACCTCATTGACAAAGTAGAACTATTGGACATGGCATAGATATGATGAATTGGTTCCATGAAATCAAAGGTACCCATAAGGGATGAATACATTATGACACCCATATCCTCATTTGTCGGCTAATAATTATCGATCATGGGGATCAAAGGTCAAACTAATGCATTGGGGCTACCATGTGAAAAGGACAATCGATTAATCATCACGATTTTCCCATCATGAGGAAAACATAAAGTATGAAAAAATGGATGATATGAATGCATTCATAGCATAATTCCAATTACGCCCTAGTAATAAGTTATAGTCAATGGGTGCATCAACCACCTCGACATCCACCTCCACTGTATTCCCACCTAAATGGACCTGGAAAGTAGGAAGAATACCATGGGGATGGAAAGAACAACCATCAAATGCAGTCAACATGGTCAGATATTGAGAGAGGGTCAGAGAGCCAATGGCTTTCTAATAGGTTAGTTACATCACACATGTTGCAACACCTTCATCAATAACAATACATTTGATGGTATACTTTGAGTAATCAGAGGAAAGTAGGATGGAATCACCTGTAGGAGGAGGAGGAGATGAAGTGAACCAAGAAGAACAAGAGGAAGAAGGAGAAAAACAAGACAAAGGTGAAGTTACACCGTCGAAGGATCCCCTTACAAAGGCTGAAACATCGAAGAAAAGGAAGGTTTCTCCACAAAAACCCTCAACATGAAAGAAGACTCGAGATAATAAGCCTCAGTCCAGGAATGTGCTCACAATGGATGATGTTGATCTCATCATCATAGGCATGGAGGATGACTCACAATATTTCCTGTAGAGACATGAAGCAAATCAAGAAACACTGTATGACAAAATAGAGAAGGAGCTTAAGGACATACAACAAGCCATCTATTCGAGCTGCGTAGTACCTATTGCGCCTTCATCATCATAAATTGTAGAATTGGGGGATGAGCCCACCCAATTATGACAGTTAGAATATGCAACAGAGGTTTGACTTCATCGATTCCAAGAAGAAAAGAAGAAGGCTACAGAAGTCGCGAAGCAAGAAAAGGAGTTCTTAGAGAAACTTTGAGTTACGCAGAAGGAGAAGGATGAAATCAAGGCAATGTTTGAGGAGGACAATTTGAGGATAAAAGAAGAAAAAGACAAATTGCTCGTAGAGAAGATTGCGATCAAAGAGACAATGACTAAAGAACTTCTCTCTATGTTGGTCTTGGTGCAGAAGGAAGAAGATTTAGTCGAGATACAAGTGGGGAAGCTCGTTGAGGCCATTTAGCAGCTTCAAGCAAGGGTAATGGAGCTAGAGATTCAAGCAGTGTCGATCAAACCGCACGAAGTATGCGACCAAAAGGAGGAAGATTCTGGGAACACAATAGAAAGAATCAGAGCACTCACCTCAAAGTGTAAGAAACTATGTAATCGAAGTGCGTAGACCTATGAGTGCCTTGAAAAATATACAGAGCTAAAGAAGATGGAAGCACAACTACAGGATGTGAAGAAACAGGAATCCACCGTGCAAGCACGGATGAAGTTGCTTACTGTAGTCGAGATGATGAAAAGATCACAGGAACAACATGCAGTTCAGAAACACATTACTATTATCCAGAGAAATGTCATGGAAGTGACACAGAGACTCCAACCAATGCAGGACGAAGCCTGCATGATTTTTGAAGAAGTTGAAGGACAAGGCTCACAGCTAGACCAACTGGTTGCGACAGTGGAACAACACCTGGAAGGGCCTTTTACTGAGAAAGTGATTCAGGAGTTCACCGAGAAAAAATCTCTGGAGAAGCAGCAAGTCGAGGAAGCTCGAGCTAAGATTGAGGCCTTTGAAGCAGTGTTTCCCAGATCTGAGTGACTTGGGACGAGTCAAAAGAGAGTGTTGGGGGCCTGTTGCCACTTGACCAAGTTTTTAGGAAACATTAGTCGTGTTTGACCACTTTTGGGACTTCGACAGGCTAGTGAAATATGGAGTGTCCAGGCAAAGAAGAGATCGCGGGATCTCACTCATTTTACAGGATTGTGTACCTAGCAAAGGGTTATTAGGTTTTATGTAACGGGTATGGGATGTCAGGCCATGGGTTCAACAATGATTAGGCCTTTTTGTAATGTATAAATAGGTAGCTAAGAAATGTAATAAGTAGTCACTAGTTACTTTTGATCGGCTTAGTGAAAGAAGTTGTAAGTGCTTTATGCAGACAGATTGTGTAAGGCTTTGTGCTATTAAGGAGTTGGCTCTGTGCCTTGACCTGATCTTGAAGAAGGTGGATATAGTGCATTGTGTGCAGATCACCTGTCCAGTGCGAGGCTTGGCTATATGTCTCTGTGCGCAGGAGCATAAGCATGTAAGAGATTGCAGACTAATAAAGAATAAGAAGAAGAAGAAGTTGGTGGACGTAGCCCCACACTGGGGTGAACCACGTATATCATGTGTTGATGTACTTTGTGCGATGTTGTTGTTGTTGATTATGTGGTTATTTTCTTAGTGTTGTTAATGTTATGTATAATGAATGCATCTGATGTTGTATCTTAGTGCTTAATGATGTGAATGAATGTTATATCTAAGCTAATGTTGTGTGCTAAGTGATGGAAAGTACTTGATCTTTACTATTACTACATTGTTCTGTAATAAGGGTTAATCTGCGATGTACATGAGAATCATAACCTAATTCATATTTTTGGCTAAGTGCCCTGCTTAGTATTGTATTCACAGATCTATGTCCCATATCAGTTGCAGACACCTAAGTCCTTCAACCCCCCTGCCTCTACCTTGGGTGAGACTTCATCTGCTTCATAGGTGTTGTCGAAAGGGCCAGTAGTTAGGGTTTTGTTGGTGTGTTGTTGAAGCATTGAACCCTGGGTCTGCCCCTGTGCCAATAGGGTCGAATCCATGCCCACTTTCAACAATACTGCTGACACAACAACACGTTTTTTCTTCAACCATGTCATTACCTTATTCGGAGTCCCACTACAATTAGTGTATGATCATGGTAAACACTTTGAGAATGAGATCTTCGTAGAAATCTCCTCAAATTTAGGCTTCTCCCATGAGTTTTCCTCTTCATATTACCCTCATTCCAACATACAGGTCTAGGCTACCAACAAAGTACTCAAAACCATGTTATAATGTACTATCAACAAACATAAGACCAAGTGGCATCATATGTTGTTTTTTCGCGTTATGGGATTATCTCACACCTATCAAAACTGCCGTCGGTTTTACACCGTTCCACCTCATCCATGGGATCGAAGCCACCCTCCCTATCGAGCGTGAAATCTCCACATTATGCACTGCCATTGAGCTATTACCCGAAGCTTCTCCAATGGAGTAGTGCTTGCTGACAATAGAGTCATTGGATGAACATCATCGATCTTCATTACAGAAAAATGAGGTAGCTAAAAAATGGTCCAAATCCACCTTTGACCACCGTGTCAACCTTCACTCCTTCAGTGAAGGGGATCTCATCTTATCCTATGATATCTCCCATGATACCCTTGACCATGGGAAATTGGAGTCATTATGGCATGGACCCTACATTTTCCACCACTACCTCACTAAAGGGGCATACATCCTAGCCTCTCCAAAAGGCTTACCTGTCAAAGAACCAGTCAATGGGTTGTACTTAAAAAAAATTACGCCTGAGCGTAGCCATCCTACCTTAGGTTTTTCTTTGTGCACATTTGTAGAGTTTTTAGTCTTGTTTTTTGCTACCACTCCTCATGTCTGATATATCATCCATGTTATTGGCATATGCATCATCCATCAGCCTACCACATCAGTTACGCTGATGGTCCCATTCATTGGACCCAGAATCTCGCTTCGATCGCCTGGGTTGTCTATACCCCCTCACATGTACTACTCCACTCTAGTGGCATATGTTTGGTCTTGACCACCAACAACCAAGTTGAATATGATGTCTTCATTTGTCTCCTCGTTGAGGCCAATCACCACCACATTCTTCACCTTAGTGTTCTATTAGATTCCCATCTTGTCGTCCTGTAGCTCAACAATGTATATCATGTTCACGATCCTTTCCATTTTCGCAAATACCTGCAAGTTAAACTTTTATCTCGGTTAAACTTTGATTCAATTAAATTTACATGTATTCAAAGACAATTTAATCAAATATAAGATAGCATGGATAACCTAGTATTAGATTTGCATTTATTACATTAAACATCATTGTATACATACACATCATCCATCTATCACATCATATAGAAAATCCATCATAAGCATAAAAACATCAACACATGGAGACATGAACGATCCAAAAAATATATGTCCATATATATATATATATATATATATATATATATATATATATATATATCATCAGTAGTGTCATAAGTGTTTACAAAAATACAAAATACATTGCTCATAGGCCAGTGAGTCCCCTCACCCCTATAGGTACAAAATGGGCTCTTGAACCAATAAATACATAAAATCTACACTCATGGTGCCCCTAGAGCTCCCACACTAGGTCCTCTATTAGTTGGAGGTGCCCCACTAGCTGGGGGCCCTCCAAGTCCAGAGGGTAGTCGACCAATCATCTCCTCCCCCGCTACATCTTCTCAGCAGATCAAGGTCCGCCACTCTGTCCGTACACCCACACACTACTTTAGGACCTCCTCATCCTGTATATTGGCCAACATGGCCTCAGGAACGCCCTGCAGCACCTACTCGAAATGATGGCATAGATCCTCTACCTACACCCCCACCTCTACCTATAGCTCATGAGCTAGTCTTGCACCAACATAATATTGTCTTCGCCTCTGCCCTGCCCTCGGCTCTACTAGCGGTGGTAGCACTCTTCTTTGATGAGATGACTCCTTGACCATATCTTCCTCTCAGCCTTGGGGTCACACATCTAAAAAACAACACCAAATATAGAAGTCAGGATCCATATATACATTTATAATCAAATTCTAGCTATAAAGATCACAAAACATAAATACAAAGAAATACCTCGAACATCCCAGTCCTCCCTAGGAGGAGGCATCATTTCTTGGTCATGTCGGTAATCCATCCTAGAATATGGTTACCTCAGTATCACCTATGGCATATGTCGCCACACACATGCCACTGTGGTCGTGAAGTAATGGCCACCCTCTTCACCCCTGTGTTGAGCCAACACATGGGCCCACTGCATCAGTCACAGCTCTCACGGCCCCACAGGCATGGATGATTTTAGGGGCTAAGTTTCTCTCATGGGATAATTTTCCATGGTTTTCCCAAAACAATATTCTCTATTCTAAAAATTATTCACCCAAATTCTATAGGATAAAATTATTTTACCTTAAAAATCGCCAAAATTTTATACAAACTATATAAAATCCTTAGAAATTTGAATATTTTTACAAAAACATTGCCAAACATTTTATAGTTGGCATATGAAGGATTAGTAAGATTCTCCAAGGTCTCTACATTTTAAAATAAATTTCCATCCTTAAAATCATCCCTGCCTGTAGGCTCAAGCAAAATCCTTGGGTGCAATAGGGGCACCCTCTCTATAAATGAGGCCACCAGAATTGACCCAAAGGCAAAGTCACCAGATTCGGATATCTAACACCGGTCAACCTACCCAAACATCACGGTGTGAAACATAACCCCCAAGGAAAAAGGGTCTCCATCAAGGACCCTCTCCATGATATTCAGTTGACCTCCTATGATCCGTTGAATCCCCAAGGATCCGTAGATCCTCACCACCATAGCAGCGATGCAATCTGTCAGGATGTCTTCAATCACCTCGATCTGGATGACTGAACCCGACATTGGGTGTGACCCTATGCAATGACAAGCCACCAATTCACCTACTCTCTCGTCCCCCAATAGTTGGGGGTCCATAGGAAGGGCCATCCCATGACATGGGAGCCCCGTCAAAAAGTAGACCTCCTCGATAGCCAAGAATGTCAATTGTTTTACTCTCACAATGAAGCACAACAGATTAGTGCTCCATATAGAAATAATATACTGAAGCAGGAAATCCTTTGACCATATCAGCAGAAATTTATATAACTTGAGCAACCTGTAGGATGCCAAGTGTCTTTGAATGCTCGGTTGTTGTCTCACTACCTCCCATAGACGATCCTAGTCTCTCTCTCTCCAATGAACTGACATCATTCTCTATGGAACATGTTGATCACCTACATCCACACATACACACTTGGTCAGCCTCATCATCCATTAAAAACATTAAAAAATCAACAATTTCAAACCCCTTAGCCTTGCCTCCAATGCGCGACCTTCACCCATATAGGTGCGCACATGTGGGCGCCATTTATTTGCATAGCTGTGCACTCATGTGAAACTGTCTGTGAAACAATCATGCATCATGTGCACAAATGTCACCCAAACATGTGTGCACATGTGCGCACATGTTCTCTGGATAGTCACGCACTGATGTGCAGCTGTCTAAGAAATAGTTGCACACATTGCGTAGTTTTCAATCAAATAAGCATGCACACATGTATTTCCCTCCCCTACGCCCACATGCATGGTTGTGTTAAAAAAAACTGCACACTATGCATAGGAAAATTAATTATACTCGTGTATATGTGTGTGGGTATTCCTTATTTTCCCGTGCACTGGTGGGCCCCCTACTGACAAATCCCCCTATATGGCCCTTCATACACCCCCCAACTAAATTCTACCAATTTCACATTATGTCTGAGGATAGGACCACTAACCTGTCTCTCACACCTCCCAGATCATTCGACTCATGCTCCTGTAATCTCCAAATCTCCTCAGAATTCTCTCGTCAAATCAGCTACAGCGGCGGGTACACATGAGGTGGCATTATGGGCCCACCAGCCATATATAGTCCCTTTTTCCAAACTTCCACACTCAGTTATAGGATCCCAGAGCCTTTGTTTTATGAACCATTCTCATCCATGGGATCTTGGTCCTACCATCTACACATTCACACTCTGAGGGACATCATCTGAACCTGGCCCCGAAGGAGAATTTTTCTCACATCACGTTCATGTATGCATGAACATGTTCAAATTTATCAGATAATTGCTATATGTTATTTATCATTAGATATTGTTCACATTGGGTATTTGGTTTTTGTGTGTGCAGGTACCTAGTCATCAAAGTGACGTCTCCCCTTCAGGTATCTATTTGACACTGGCATGTAATTAATCCCTCTATAAATCAATTGCATCTCCTAGTCATACCCTCTGAATTTTAACTCTAGGGTCCTTACATCCATCTCTGTAGTACCTTCACCTCTGCTTGATTGTGGTACTGTCACCCAGTAGCACTCCCCCCCCCACACAAGTTGTCCCATTCATAGTTCCCCTTGGCCACTTGACACTCATGTTGATTTCAACCCTTTGGGATGGGAGTCCCAATAATATTATGCACTTCAGAGAATGAACCCCATACTTCTTCTCATCATATTTCTAGCTTTCCCACTAGACTCCCAGGTCATATCATCCCGGTTCTATTTGACTGCACCCCCGCAGTATCATCATCCCTCCATCTCATCCACCATAATTTTCCCCATCTGTAGATTGTCCTCCATTCATTTAACACATACAGAAACTCACCCATGGGGCCCTCACCCTCCACTAGTCCTCCTTTACAACTCGCACCCTCACAAGCCAAGCCATCTTTCACCGGGGCATCCATTTTTGTACATGTATACTCAACCCAAATTATTATTTATTTATTTGGTAATTGTAAAAAACCTTTGTTTCCAGTATTTACTTAGATTTTTGTCATCACCCTTTATGAGCTTCTTTTTCCTTGGCAATGCAACCCATGTCTCCCTTGGTTGGGTAATCCACTCTTTTTTCATTCTGACATCGTTCATGAACCCTGATTATCCCAAGTCCATGTACCCATTATATCTAAGTTTGTCCACCTTGTTATCCTTTGGCACAGTTTAACCCCATATCTAGTCGTCCCCCTGACACAAGATACAGTTTTATGGTTGCTTCCAATCATCCTTCAAAATTCCCCAACCAAGGACAGTCTTGAGTCTCACTGCATCTTGACTTCATTCTTGTTACATGTTAGTACCTGATATCATCTCAGTGGATTTCACTAAGCCCTTTACTTCTTGGATTCGCATCTCCCTTTCTATCAACATCAACACAATTTCAATAAGGGTGACAGTATCTTGACTCTCATTACCTCTATAATGAGGAGTCTCGAATGACAGAGAGAGAACCACCATTTCTATCTGATTCTATTGACCTCCATAACATTCTACATTAGCAAACTCTCATGTTACGGTGGGGCTTACTATGCAACTATTGCATTTGTTTCATACCATCCGAAAATAGTTGAATTCGTTAGACCATCAATGCCTATGAGTCATCGAAACTTCTTATAGTAGTCCTTGCCTCACTTCAGAGTATGTTCACCATTTAGAAATGTCATATGCCATTATCAATTGCCCCAGAAGGCGTTGCAATTATCTACATCAATATACATCTTGGTTATATGAAATGAGCATGGGGCATTCTCTCCTCGTTTGTACATGGATTTTTTTTTTCTCCCTAGAGAAAGGTTTGGGTCCCATAGGTTTCCCTCTCTCTCTGGTGGATCTCTCTTGTATTTCCTCTCAACACTCTTCATTACAGTGGAACTCTTAGTAAAATAAACATTGATGTATTTTGGTTATATGTATGCTCCTAGACTCACACATCAAGTGGCATCTTCTATCACTGAAATGTTGTCTGCAACATTTCACACAAATGGTTAAGGAAACACAGAAATGCCAACAACAATTAGTCCACCTACAACATTTAAATTCATTCAAAAAAGAAAAAAACTATACAGTTGGGTCAAAACTTGACATGTGCAAATTCACCAAAGGAAGTGTGTGTGTGCCAACAAAGCCCTCAGAGTAAACAATGTGCCTAGTGCATGAATGTGTACAAGAAAAGTCATGCACTTATATGAATGATGCATTTATGGATCTTTTCGGCCACTCAACCACTTATGGACCAGCTCCCAAAATTATTTTACCCTCATATCTGAGGGAAATCCGAATGGGATGCTAGTCAAGGACTAGAGGGTTCCCTAAAAGGCCCCTTGTTCACACTAAGAACCAATTATATTTTTCCTTGAAGATGTAGAAATTTTAATACAAATTATGTATTTCCTGTATTCTCATGATCTAACAATTATATTCCACTTTTAAATACAAAATCGCTTCGACTAAAATTCTTGCGGAATTTAAAATAGGATCGCCAATTGAAATATCAAGAAGAGAGATCAATCACATATAACACAGATGTTTTACCAGGAAAGAATAAAGATAAAAACCCCACTATCATATATTATGTATATATCATGGATCATGAAACAATCTCATACAAAACTCTAATCCAAGAGTTCTCAGTACAATATGCAATCATCTCACACTGTCAAACAAAAATTGGCAAATGCATGTGTCGATTTACTACCTCCAGACAACCTGCCTCCTCTGTGCAATTTGTGTTGATGGAAAACCCTACCACGAATGAATCCCTCTTGCCTAGGTTGTGCATTCCTCATGGGAACATACACTGTGTGTGTGGTTGCATGAGTGCACTCACTAATATCACAATTGATAGTCAAATTGTCCCTTTCACCTATTATCTCAACTGGGTCTCCACTAGATCTGACATGCATGTAGTTAACAGTGGTAAATCATCCGTTGCATGTGAGATCACTGATTGTGAATTAATTAATAATTAATTCATTGATCTCTCACTAGTGTAAGTTTAGTTACAACTAATACAAATGAGCTTAACTCACTTAACTAAGTTAAACTACTTCACAACTGACGTAGACCCCCCCTTCCTCAAGGTTCGATGACCTCTCGGTCAAGGATCATTCTTCACCCTTGATTAGCCGAAATGGGTCATTGGTTCCCTACTAGAACCCCTCGAACAGATCCACGGGTCCATAATCTAGACCCCTCCTGCACAATTGTTGCTAGGCATGGGGTCTCATCCCATATGACCATGTGATATGATCACAGGCCAATATCCTTGGTGCTTTGTGCTTCAGTTTTGGGGATATGAGTGTAACACGCTCAATCCTTCTCACGTTTGAAGCCCCGAAACCCGATTAGGTCCAAGAAAATGTTATTCCATTGTCCTATTTAGACAATGCGACCACACACTATGAACTGGGTCCCAGCGTGAACAATGCTTCCTTCCTCACAAAATCCTGACTCCCAAAATCCGGTGGCTAGATTGGACGGTCCAGATCCATCATGATCTAATGGCCTATATCTTCCCTTTGAAATTCAAGGCTTGACCTTGCTCCCAAACCTCACAAACCTTGATCTCTCGGTATTCAACCTACGACCCAAATCCCACTAGATCAATGACTCCGATCTCCTCTAAAATTTCAATGTTGGACGAACCTCCATCTATCCTCCTCACAACTTGGTGTGATCGGATGATCTTCGTGGTTTCGGCACCCCTCCTTGGGAGAGCTTTGTCATCTATTCGAGACTTAATGAATATCCAACATTTTCCCCTACGTCAACCCTTGCTCTGGATCTGACGGTTCACCATCTTCCAGGGAATTCTCTGAACCCTGATGAATTCTAAATATCTGCCACATGTCAGGTGAATGGATGCTCTAGAATTCTTTCATGGTTTCATGACCCTCAACTCCAGGCACGATGTTCTCCAAACCCCAAAATTCAAAATATGAAGTCCCCCTGTGTGCATGAGCATTAAGGTTTGTGCACCTCCTGCAGGTCTGACGGTTGTTGGCTATCTGCACTCAGATCTAATGGCTCAGATCCATTTTCTCCCGCTCTTTCCTTTGTGCATCTCGATGTGCTCAACGTTCCAGATCTTAGCTCCTTAACTGATCCAATGGAAATTGTGCTCCTCCTCCTAATATTTGGCACCTTTCTTCCCATCCTTAGAATATTTCAATGATTCAAAAGGCCTTGACCTTTGCCTCCTCTGCGAAGCCTGTGACCTTGGGTCCCACCTGCATTCTGGAAATGATATCTCTTTTGATCTTGTCAACTTTTCTCTATTTCTAAGGCGCTTGGCCTTTCTCTACGTCTTCTTTAGAATATTTCTGGTGTTCCTCTTGGTAGAATTTCACTGTGCTCGACCTCCTAAGCTTATTCAAACTTGAAACAAGTTCACCCTGCGCACACTCCTTGTGATCTGACTATCCTTTAGATGTATCCCTCTCAACACTTCGTCTGAGTGTTAGCCTGGTGCATTCCTTACACAGGTCTTCCTCCTCTTTAAACTCTAACTGCTCGGACCTCAAAGGTCTCTACCTCTTCTGTCCTTCGATGAGATGCAAGTGACCTCTGGCAACTTATGCTCAAGCACTCCTTGTGATCCAACAGAGTATTTAGCAACTTTGTAAGTGTCTTCTCTTCGACACTTCTCCTTCCCCTGAAATTGAAATAGAGTTCCTTCTGTGCACTCTATGCACTTGCTCGATGCCCTCCTAGAAGATCTCTATAGAACCTACAGTGATTTTGTCCTCTCTATGCCCTCCTCTACACAGTCTTACCTCCAAGGTGTTCAACAACCTTGAGGTTTCTCCCTAAGTCTAAGACTTCCTCCGGTGCACCCTCCTGGCACATCTTTGTCTGAATTCCGTAGAACTAAGAAGTGAACTTATGCACTGGCCTTCAAAGTCCTCAGTAATCTGTCATGCAACCTCTTGCATAAAACCACAAAGAACCCAAACTGAAAATCAAGCAAACTCATAGATAGATAGAGAAGTCTATCTATCACCTACATATGGAACCTAACATACATCTACAACATAAAATAAAACACATATGGAATTCATTCATAAACACATAAACACACAAAGAATCTCATGCAGGAAGAACTGCTCTTTGTATTAATCTCAGAATTCCTGTACAAAGGTTACAAAAGCTCGGACTGCAACAAAGTCTCGACTCCTCTCTTTTCTCCTCTCTAATCTACCTATATGCCTCTTGCATAACTCTCTCTTTTTTTTTTCTTTCTTTCTGGTTCTAATGAGTCTATATACAAAGATATTTTACCAAAAGGGACTCCTCAATCTCTTCCCTCCATATCACCTACTCTCATAAATTACATTCAATGGTTGTCTAGTCCAGATCGGATCTAGATATTTAGCTTGTCAACCATTTAAGGTGAATCTATCTACATCCTTCCCAAAAGCATGGTTTTGGCTCTACCAACCTTACAAACATTTAATTACAATTTCAAATTTTAAAATGAGAGGGTTGGAGTCTCTCCCCTCCATGAATGTGTGTTGAATGCATTGGCTGGCTAGCGCGTTGTTGGCTGAAGAGATGCTCCTGCATCATACTCCACTGCTATGAAAATTTCATGAGCTCTTGCTCATGATTTTACTAGCTCCACTGTTGAAATCCACCTGGATCCCAAACTATCCTCTAGAGTTGTCCATCTACTCCACTGCCTTGCTACTGTTGTTGTTGTTTCTTCTTTCCTGCTGCTCTTGCAGGTCTTCCTCTTCTCAGCATACTCCTACTGACAGTTTCTTGTGCTGACCTCAACATCAACCTCCTGATTTCTTATATCACTTCTTCCAGCTACTCCAATGGATGGTTTTCCTTATGCTTCTCTCCCATGTGATTTTCTTCATCCCTTGTGGCCTTGACTTGCCACTCTACTATAGATTTCATCTCTACAGTCTCTTCTTGACTGACCTATTGTTCAGTCCTCTTCTATGATAGATTATATTTTTCCATTTCTCCTTGTGTTGGTTCAACTCCAGTTTCCCCAAACTTCTCCCTAGACTGGAATTATGATTCATCTTCTACTGCATGCCTCGGCGCTGCAATCATCTGTTCAGCTCCCTGGATGAAATTTTCGAGCAATTTTTCTGAATGTTCTTCTCCCAAAATATGCATGAATGTTTGCTCATGGTAGTCATCTACTAGCTCTGGATGGTTCAACCAATCCTCCAACATATCTAACTCCTCCTCCCATGGAGTGAGCATCTTGTATGCATGCTCTTCTTCTACTAGGTTAGACATCAGTATCTACTCCTTCTCCTCCTCTATGACAGTGACATTTGGTTTTCCTTCTCATGTTATTTTTGCAACTACAATTTAGGCTTTGGCCTCAACTGGGCTATATGGCAGGAATACCTCTATTCCTCTAATGATCGAAAGGAATCTCTGATCCCCCTCCATTATCTCTCCTTGTTGATATGAACTCACCTCTGAGTTCATGAGATTGTCAACCAATATCATCTTGCTTCCCTTGCCCACCTAGAAATTTGGGATTTTTTTCCTTCCCTCTTGGTAGTCTATGAGATCCTCCAATGATCCCATCTCATTTCCCACCTGGAAACTTGAAAGTTCCTCACCACCCACATGGAAGTTTCTGAGATCTCTGATTCATCTCTCCTCCTCACCATCACTAAGACTCTTCCCATCTTCTGGCTCACAGATATGAACCACTTCCTCTTCACTTCTGAGGCTTTCAACATGCCACAACCATCCTGTCAACAACTTTCATTGTCCTCTGGCCAACAATTTTTAAATGGGTCATTTTACCTTATTCTTCATGGGCCACTCATACACCCAATGCTCTTTAGCATCCTGTTGCATTTTAAATGCAAGCTTCTCCATTCTTTCTCTTATCTCGTCGAGCTCTTGGCCTATCTCATCCTTTTTTTTCTACTCACAGTCTTCTCTTGGACCACGTTCATGGCCTTCAGTAGCCATCCTTCCTTTTCCACCTTCAAGAATGTAATTTTTTTTTCTATCTTAGCTCACCTCGCTATCTACCATTTGTTGCACACCCTGCAACAATATTTCACACAAAGCACGAACACTCTGCCTTCTTGCAGCTCCTGATACCACTAACGGTATTGATTTGTCTTCTTATTCACTCTTCCCTAGCCCATAGAAATCAATTATGTGCAAGCTCTGATATCAAATGACGCAACCTCCCTCTTCCTCAAGGTCCGCTGACCTCCTGGTCAAGGATCATTCTTCACCCTTGATGAGTTGAAATGGCTCATTGGTTCCCTGCTGGAACCCCTCGAATAGATCTATAGGTCCTTAAGCTAGAACCTGCCTACACAACTGGTGCTAGGCATGGGGTCTCAACCCATATGACCACGATGTTAGCATCAGAAGTCACTCCTGGATTGTAGCAGGAGCAGAGCTTGACGCCCATCAGTTTTATGTCACGATTTAATTAAGAGGAGGTGGTCGAATGGAAAGATACCCAAGAAAGCATCTTTGACTCAAGATGGCCAGGTCTAGTATGTAGAAAACAAGGGAGGTCTTGATCCAACTTCCGTCAGTAAGTTGATTAAAGGGTGGTATATGGAAGACTTGCAAGAAGGGTGAGAAAGAATGCCTCACACAATATGCCTTCGGCAGCTTGAGGAGGAAAAACTTAGAAACCAAGATCCTCTTGACCCTGAGTTTCAAAGAACTGAAAGGTGGCTCGACTGGATCCTCCAATTCCAAGCCATTCAACGTTGAGAAAGCACAAGAACTGATTAGAAACCCTGCGACTATTACAGTGATCCAACCTACATCATCCTATAATAGCACAACTCGACTGGATCCTCCAATTTCAAGTTGTTCTAACACATTGTAAACAAAGAGATGGAAAGAGGCTGACATCCATAAAGTAAGAAGTCTCAAATGCCAATACATAACCAGAGCGACCAACACTTTATCAAAAATTTACAACTGGGAGCCTTGCTCAACCATTCCCTTGCAAAAATGGAGAAAACGCCTACATATACTCAAAAAAAAACACAGCAGCGAAAACGAGACACTGCAATTAAAACATTGCATCTACATGTCTTCCGACAGTCTGCGCATGAAGACTCTAGAAGATCGTGTACCTATGACAGACGCCATCAGATTTCAGACTGTCCTTCTATAGGTGAGTCGACGTCAATTATTCCTTTGCCTGACTTTCCTCTTTATGGTGGATATGATGCTCAACCACCAACAACAACCACCATAACTGCATTATTGGGACTAGGGACATCTTTGATCAACTCTGCCTTATGGGACATGGAGGTCTCCTAATGGTTCCACCTGGATCAACTGAATAGTCTTTCTTTGGATGCTACTTCGTTGGACTGTTGCGAGGATCCCTATGGAGGATGTGGACGAGGGTGTGACGGGGGTTAAAGGTGTGAACATTGTGTAGGTGATGAAGAAGAAATGGGAGTTGTGACATCAGCTGATGAATGTCACGCAGTTTGAATAAGACAGAGGAGGAAGGAGCACAGAGTGCGGGAGTACAGGAGGAGGTGACTGGGAATGAGAGGGACACATGGCAGGAGATGAAACAACGATGATCTGAGGACGTGCCATGTGGATGGAGAGAGGGAATTTGGATAGATGACAGGGGAAGAGGGAGGTGGTAGGTGGAAAATAGGTGGCAATGGGGAGGATGATACCAAAGGTGACATGTCAGGCAAGGGGCCCCACAATAATAACACATCATTCCAGACCCCCCCCTTTAATTAAAGATAGGAAGTCATGGGGGGTCTGGAATGAAGCCTCAGCCATTGATTTAGGTGCCTTGATCCTGGCCGTTAGAGAGCTGTGTGCTCAATTTCGGACCCCCCCCCTCCGCTTAAAGGTAGAATGGTGGGGGGCCTCTGGAATCCACTCCTGACTGTAGATCTGAGCGCGCAGATCCTGGTCGCCGAGATCCATACCCCATTTAAGTCTAATGTGCTCGAGTTTCATCCATGGATGGATGGCTAAGATCACTTCGGTGCTTTTACTATGAAAATCCCGAAAGGCCCCACCTGTGGCTCAGATCTGCATCGCGTTTCCTTCAGATGAACGGTCGAGATGGCTTTGTCATTTAAAGGGGGATACCACCATTCCCGGGCTCGTTTAATGTGACCTGGCGCTAGGACCGTGGGCTCGGCTTTGAAGGGAACTTATCAACATTTCAGGGTTTGGGGTTTCAAGATGTAAAATGATGAGGAGCTCTTACCCCTCGAATCCCTGAATGCCGACATGACATGATCGTGCACCACGTGTCCTTTTGGATGGACGGTTGAGATCCTTCATGAATGTATATGGACGCTACCATTGTGCTAATCCCGGCGCAACTCCGCTATCCTCAATTTCTTGTCGACCGTCGATCTGCTCCTATGGATGAATCTAGGCCATTGACAACATAATTTCGCCCACTCACTTGATTTTTAGCCTGAAATGGGGCTTCAAGTTCTACACTTGGGCGTTCTTCATGCAACCTGAAGACCTGGATGCTCTCGAGCCCAAGACAAGAATTTTCACTAACATTAGGCTCCATGGGGGATAGAGTCATCCCTGTGATGCTCTAAGAACTCATTCCACAGCTTCAGTGCCTTGCTGTTGGGCTATGGATTCAGGCTCAAAACATCCCGCTGCTGAAAATATAGGTCAAAAAATAAAAGTAACAAAATAAAGATACATGCTCAAAGGATATTATTTATATACAATCCTAAGATAATAAAACATTTTACATGGGGCTAGGTGAAAGCAGACTTCCACCATAGACAATCAAGTAACTTCCTAAAGTAAAGCTCTTTCTTTCTGTCGATGATCACCAGTAGATGGTGTAACTGTGACAGCAGAACAACTACACTCTTTAACTTCTCCTCACTGGCTGAAGTTGATATGGAATAGGGGGGCTCCAAGACATAAATGACATGCCACTCCATGTACTCACTGACAGGATCATAGAATGAGTGGAAAACCCTGTGAAAAGGGTAGCAACAGGCCTTCTCTGCCCCACAGCTACTCCTATAGGGCTAAACTTCATGAGTCTGCATAGGTGAATGGGTGGGCTCCGGGAAGGAAGTCACATATTCCACTGGTTCTTTCTACTCCTCTTCTTGGCTCTCCCCCAGGTTTGATTCATATTCATCATAAATAGGGACCATGGGGTGGTTCTTCTTGCTAACTAGCTCTTCAGTATCTTTATAGTGATCAAATGTAGGATAATCTTGTTGCTCATCATCACTATAATATACATCAAAAAGGGGGTGTCCTTCATTGATATGATCCTCCTCCAGAATAGTGATCCCGTAAAAAATTTCCATTTTAGGGATAGTGGGACCTGCTGGTTCTGGTTGCTCATACATAATTTTTTTCTCTTTAATCCCAGGTAAAAATATATCGTGAGAAACCCCCTAGAGGAAAAGAGAAGAATTCTCTTCCATAACTAACCCCTCTTTTAAAAAGAGAGGGTCTTTGTCATCATGAGTAGAGCTACTAGGAACATCTACTTCAACCCGATATCCAGGTGAGTCATCTACCATGGACCACATTTGCTCTATAAACTCACAATTTCCACAAGAGGCATGTTGATCATTATGAATATCTAAAATAATAGAGGCATCTGATATAATGTCAGATGCTTTTGTTCTAGGGCTAACACAATTAATATCATTCAACACCTCTATATTTTCCTGGAAAATTCTTTCCTCCACAGTAAAAGCTTCATCATGGACTTGGTCTTTAGGGCTAGCAGAGGCTTCATGAAGTGAAGAAAACTCCTCACAACAGTTTTCATACAAACAATCAGCTGGAAAATAATCTTTACAAAATGAATTGAAAGTTGTATGAAAACCTGTTAAAGAGCAGATGCTTGTAGCGGGAAGAGACCGACACCATTCAAGAGAAGCTCCCTTCAATGAATACCTGAAGAGATTAATCTGGACATCTTCATGCATGATATTAAGTCGATGAATAACCTCATGAAAGTCCATTAAATGATCAGTTGGTACCTCCCAACTCTTTGCATGAAATTCAGGGAGGAAATTTTCCCATATGTCTCTATCAGGAAGTGCATTAGGAAAACCAACTATCTGAGAAAAGTCACAGAAAGAAAACCTTTGAGATAAGATTTTCTCCATATCGAACCAGTGGAGTCGCTAGTTGATCCTTGAATCATGGAGTTTCCAGGTGAAAGATTTACAGCTTTGAAAGTGCCTAGTCCTTGTTCACCATCAAAGGCCAGATCTTAATGTTGTTATTACCCCATGAAGCTTCTCAGACTGAGAAAGCAGCTGCTGAAACCTTCCCGAGAAAGCTCCTTAAGGTCAGATTTCAGGTGTGCTAACAGTAGCCACAGTTGAAACAGTGAAGTGGAAACAATGGAGTCACCACAGTGGAGTCGCCAAGTGCACAGTAGCAATCTTGATAATTCTGATATCTGATGCACCTTTAGAATCAATTAATCGTTGTCATTCAATCCCAGAGAAAATTTTCAACTTCGTCCCCGACAACGATGCCAGAAATGTTAGTGTCAAAAGTCACTCTTGGATTGCAGCAGGAGCAGAGCCCGAAACCCATCAGTTTTATATCATGATTTAATTAAAAGGAGGTGGTCGAATGGAAAGAGGCCCAGGAAAGTAGATTTGACTCAAGATGGTCGGGTCTAGTATGTAGAAAACAAGGGAGGTCTTGATTGAACTTCCATCAGTAAGTTGATTAAAGGGTGGTAGATGGAAGACTTGCAAGAAGGGTGAGAAAGACTGCCTCAGACAACAGGCCTTCAGTATCTTGAGAAGGAAAAACTCAGAAACCAAGATCCTCTTGACCCCGAGTTTCAAAGAACTGAAAGGTGGCTCGACTGGATCCTCCAATTCTGATCCATTCAACGTTGAGAAAGCACAAGAACTGATTAGAAACCCTGCAACTATTACAATGATCCAACCTACATCATCCTATAATAGCGCAAATCGACTGGATACTCCAATTTCGAGCTGTTCTAACGCAGTGTAAGCAAATATATGGAAAGAGGATGACATCCATAAAGTAAGAAGTCTCAAACGCCAATACATAACTAAAGTGACCAACGCTTCATCAAAACTTTACAACCGGGAGCCTTGCTCAACCATCCCCTTGCAAAAATGGAGAAAATGCCTACATATACTCAAAACAAAACACATTAGTGAAAACAAGACACTACGATTAAAACACTGCGTCTGCATGTCTTTTGACAGTCTGTGCATGCAGACTCTGGATGATCATGCACCTATGAAAGACACCATTAGATTTTAGATTGTCCTTCAATAGGTGAGTCGACATCAATTAGTCCTTTTCCGGACCTTCCTCTTTATGCCATAGATTACGCTCAACCACCAGCAACAACCACCATAACTACATTCTTGGGACAAGGGACGTCCTCGGTCAACTCTACCTTCTGGGACATGGAGGTCTCCTAATGGTGCCACCTAGATCAGCCAAATGGTCTTTCTTTGGACGCTACTTCACTGGACTGCTACGAGGGATCCCTATGGCAGATGTGGATGAGGGTGTGATGGGGGTTAAAGGCGTGAACATTGTGGAGGTGATGAAGAAGAAATGGGAGGTGTGACATCTGTTGACAAATGCCATGTGGTCTGAATAAGACAGAGGAGGAAGGAGAACGGAGTGCGGGAGTAGAGGAGGAGGTGATTGGGAATGAGAGGGACACATGGCAGGAGACAAGAGGACGACGAGTTGAGGAGGTTCCATGTGGATGGAGAGAGGGAAGTTGGATAGATGACAGGGGAAGAGGGAGGTGGTAGGTGGAAAACAGGTGGCCATGGGGAGGACGATACCAAAGGTGACACGTTAGGAAAGGGGGCCCACAATAATAACACATCATTTTGGACCCCTCCCCTTTAATTAAAGACAGGAAGGCAAGGGGGGTCCAGAATGAAGCCTCAACCATTGATTTAGGCACCTCAATCCTAGCCGTTAGAGAGTTGCATGCTCAATTCCAGACACCCCCCCTCCACTTAAAGGTAAAATGGTGGGGGGGCTCCAGAATCCGCTCTTGACCATAGATCTGAGTGCGCAAATATTGGCCACCTAGATCCATACCCCCTTTAAGTCTAATGCACCCGAGTTTCATCGATGGATGGACGGGTGAGATGACTTTGGCACTTTCGCTATGAAAATCCCGAAAGGCCCCACCTATGGCTCAGATCTGTGTCGCGTGTCCTTCAGATGAACGATCAATATGGCTTTGTCATTTAAAGGGGGATACCACCATTCCCAGGCTTGCTTAATGTGACCTGGCACTAGGACCATGGGCTCAGCTTTGAAGGGCGCTTATCGATGTTTCGGGGTTCAAGGTTTTGAGATGTAAAATGACGAGGAGCTCTTACCCCTCGAATCCCCAAATTTCGACATGACATGGTCGCGCACCACGTGTCCTTTTGGATCGACAGTAAAGATCCTTCATGAATGTATATGGATGCTACCCATCATGCTAATCCCAACGCAACTCTGCTAACCACGATTTCCCGCCAACCGTCGATGTGCTCCTATGGTCGAATATGGGTCGTTGACAACATAATTTCACCCGCTCACTTGATTTTTAGCCTGAAATGGGGCTTTACATGCTACGCTTGGGCATTTTTAATGCAACCTGCATACCTAGATGCTCTCGAGCCCAAGACAAGAATTGTCGCTAACACACACGATATGACCATGGGCCAATATCCTTGGTGCTTTGTGCTTCGATTTCATGGATATGAGTGCAACACGCTCAATCCTTTTCATGTTTGAAGCCTCGAAACCCGATTAGGGCTGGGAAAATGTCAGTCCACGCTCCTATGTAGACAATGTGACCACGTGCTATGAATTGTGTCCTAGCATGAACAACGCTTCCTTCCTCGCAAAATTTTGACACTGGAAAGCTGATGGCTAGATCGGACGGTCCAGATCTGTCACGATATGATGGCCTGTATTTCCCCCTGGTTTTCACATACCAGAGATTCGAAAGTCAAGGCTCGAACTTGATCCCAAACTTCATGAACCCCGATATCCCAGTATTCAACCTACGACCTAGATCCCATTGGATCAATGACTCTAATCTCCTATTAACTTTCAACATTGGATGAACCTCCAGCTATCATCCTCGCAACTTGGAACAATCAGACGATCTTCGTGGTTTCATCACCCCTCCTTGGGAGTGCTTCGCCATCCATTCAAGACTCAAGGAATCTCCACCATATTCCCCTATGTCAATCCTTTCTCTGGATGTAACGGTTCACCATCTTTCAAGGAATTCTTCGAACCCTGCTAGCTTCTAAATCTCTGCCACGCGTCAAATGAATGGACACTCCTGACTTCTTTCAGGATTTTGTGATCCTCAACTCTGGGCATGATGTTCTCCAAACCTCGAAAGATGAAATATGAAGTCCCCCTATGTGCACGAGCATTAAGGTTTGCACACCTCCACCAGGTCTGACGGCTGTTGGCTATCTGCACTCAGATCTGACGGCTCAGATCCATTTTCTCCCACTCTTTCCTCTGTGCATTTGGACGTGCTCAACAGTCCAGATCTCATCTCCTCAGCTAATCCAATGATAGTTTTTCTCCTCCTCATGAACTTTGGCACCTTTCTTCCCAGCCTTAGAAGATTTCGATGCTTCAAAAGGCCTCCACCATTGCCTCCTTTGCGAAGGATGTGACCTTGGGTCCCGCCTGCATTATGGAAACACTATCCCTTTTGAGCTTGTCAACTTTTCTCTATTTCTAAGGCACTCAACTTTTCTCTGCGTCTTCTTCTGAAGACTTCTGGTGTTCCTCCTGGCACACTTTTCCTATGCTCGACCTCCTGAGATTCTTCGAACTTGAAGCAATTTCACCCTACGCACACTCCTTGTGCTCTGACTAGCCTTCAGATGGCTCCCTCTCAACACTTTGTCTGAGTGTTTGCCTCGTGCATTCCTTGCACACGTATTCCTCCTATTTGATTTCTAACTACTCGGACCTCAAAGGTATTTGTCTCTTCTGTCCCTCGAAGAGATGCAAGTTCCCTTTGGAAACTTATGCTCAAGCACTCCTTGTGATCCAACAGAGTATTTAACAACTATGTAAGTGTCTTCTCTTCGACACTTATCCTTCCCCTGAACTCGAAATAGAGTTCCTTCTGTGCACTCTATGCACTCTCTTGATGCCCTCCTAATAGATCTCTACAGAACCTATAGTGATTATGTCTTCTTTGCACCCTCCTCTACACAGTATTACCTCCAAGATGTTCAACAATCTTGAGGCTTCTCCCTGAGTCTAAGACTTCCTCTAGTGCACCCTCCTCAAATGTCTTTTTCTAAATTCTGCATAACTCAGAAGTGCACTCATACACTGGCCTTCAGAGTCCTCAGTAAACTATCATGCAACCTCTTGCATGAAACCACAAAGAACCCAGACTGAAAATCAAATAAACTCACATATAGATAGAGAAGTCTATCTATCACCTGCATATGGAACCTAACATACATCTACAACATAAAATAACACACAGATGGCATCCATTCATAAACACATAAACACACATAGAATCTCATGCAGGAAGAACTTCTCTTTGTATTAATCTCAGAATACCTATACAAAGGTTACAAAATCTCGGACTATAATAGAGTCTTGACTCCTCTCTTTTCTCCTCTCTAATCTACCTATCTGCCTCTCACATAACTCTCTCTTTTTTATTTTCTTTCTTTCTGGTTCTAATGAGTCTAGATACAAAGATCTTTTACCAAAAGGGACTCCTCAAGCTATTCCCTCCATCTCACCTACTCTCATAAATTACATTCAATGGTTGTCTAGTCTGGATCGGATCTAGATCTTCAGCTTGACAACCATTTAAGGAGACTCTATCTACAGCCTTCCCAAAAGCATGGCTTTGGCTCTACCAACCTTACAAACATTTAATTACAATTTCGAATTTTAAAATGAGAGGGATAGCGTCTCTCTCCTCCATGAATGCATGTTGAATGCACTAGCTGGCTGGCGCATTGTTGGGTGAAGTGATGCTCCTGCATCAACAACTCACATAACTACACATCCAACTCTGTTACAACTTCAAATCACTCAGTTACAACTAATTCGACTTGCATGTCCCACCAGTCAACCTTTGAACTCGAATTTCCTATTGCTGACTGATTTTCCACTTTAGTTAACTATTTCCAAGTGCTCATTTAGAATAGATTAATATTTATTGTCCAACTATTGTTAAGGGATAATAATAGTCGACATACATCTATAAATAGAATTCGCTCACCATCTATAAATAGAATTTGCTCATCATCTAAAAATAGACTTTCACCTAAAAATAGCATGAGGCTCCATCCTAGTGTAGGTGCATAATTTTCACTAGGATCTTCTTGTTTAATCTCAACACTCCCTCTCAACAAGAAATGGATTATCCTTCACCCCGATCCTCTCTCTATGGTATTCAAATTTTCTCTTGGTGAGCGCCTTTGTCAGAATGTCTGCATCTTGATCTTCCATAGGACTGTACTGAAGTAACATGATCTTATGTTGCACACAATCTCTGATATGATGATACTCGATATCTATATGCTTATATTTATCATGAAACACAAGATTAATTGAGAGTTTAATGCAACTCTTATTATCACAATGAATCATTGTCAGATCTAAATGAGAACCAAACAAACCAACCAAGATATTTCTCATCCAGATAGCCTCAAATGCATCTTGACTCGCTGTCATGTATTCTGCTTCCACTGAACTAAGTGCCATAGATATATGCTTCATGTTGTACCAAGAAATAGTTGTAGATATGATACTAAAGATCCCCCCTAATGTGCTCTTTCTGTCCATTGGGATGCCCGCCCAATCTACATCTGTGAATCCATCCAAATTCACCTCATCCGTCTATTTGTACCATAAGCCATACTCATATGTGCCTCTCAGGTATCTCAGGATATGCTTACCCACCTTCCAAAATATCTTGGTAGGCTTAACCATCGCTTGACTCAGCTAGTTAACCGCATAGCAAATGTTCGGTCTTGTGTTCACTAGATACATTAGTGAACCCACTAACTATCGATAGAAAGTAGCATCCACTACCTCTCCAGAAGTAGCATTCTCTTTCCTCTAGTTTCCTAGAAGAGGAGTATCCATGGGTTTTCAGCCCTCCATGTGAAACTTACCCAGTATCTCCCTTGCATACTTTCCTTGAGACACACAAATTTCACCATCTCGCTGCCATATTTCCAATCCAAGGAAATAATGAAGGAGGCCCATATCCTTCATCTCAAATTCCTTTGCAAGGTCCTCCTTACATGAGTGTATCAGCTTCTCATCACCATTCATTATTAAATCATCAACATAAAGAACAATGATTAAAATATTACCCTCCACCACAATTTGGTATAGGTTTTCATCCGCTTCACTTTTGGTGAAGCCTAGTCTGGTGAAATAGTTGTCTATCTAAGTGTACCAAGAACAAGGTTCTTGCTTCAGCCCATACAACGCTCCTTTGAGTTGGAAGACATGTGAATCACTGCTGAAGATCTCAAATCCTTCAGGATTCTCTATGTACACTTCTTCCTCAATGATCCCATTGAGAAACACAATTTTTACATCCATCTAATGAATGTGCCAACCCATCTGCGCTAAGAGTGCAAATATGGATCTTATGGAAGAGTACCTTGCGACAAGTGAAAAGGTCTCATCATAATCTATCCCCTCAATCTGTGAGAATCCCTGGGTCAAAAATCTATCCTTCTATTTATTGAAACTCCCATCAACAACTTACTTTACCTTGTAGATCCATCTCAAACCTACCACTAATTTGTCGACCGGTCTTGGGACAATTTCCCATGCACTGGTTTTTACAATGGAGTCATACTCCTCCACCATTGCATCAACCCAAGTGGGATCCTACACTGCTTCTTGAAAGGAATATGGTTCATTCACATTACATTTTCTCATGAGATCCATGTATCCAGTAAATCAATCAGGAGACTGTCTCTGTCTGCGGTGTGAAGTAGGGGCTCCTACATTTTGTGTAGCATCTAGTCTCAATCTATCAGCTTCTATGGTGTGCTTTCTTCCATTTATAATGGATGGATATGCATGAGTGGATTCCTACACTCCATTAATCTCCTCATGTGGTTTATCCACATCTTGAGACTTGTCTTTGGGAACCAACAGTTCCTCCTCTACATGCAAGTCTAGCTCCCTATCAAGAGACAACTGCATGGATTTCCCCTCATTGAATTTTATATCCTGTTGCATAACAGTTATCTTACTGGTAGGAAAATACACACGATAATTATGGGGTGTTTCTATGTACCCAAAAAATATCCCAACTTTAGCAGTCGGCTCCATCTTCTTCCTGGCATTCTTTGTCACATGCACATAAATAGATGAGCCAAAAATCTTAAAATGAGAAACATCCATTTTTCTTACCAGTGAAATCTTCTTCAGGTGTACTCATGCCAAGTACTCTATGAGGATAATTGTTTTTCACATAAACCGTAGTGTTTCATGCTTCCACCCAAAAATGCATTGGTAGGCCCTAATCATGCAACATTGCTCATGTTGCACCCACGATCGTTATGTTCTTCCTCATCATGACCCCATTTTGTTGTGGGTTATGAGGCGCTATGAGTTCTCTTCGAATTCCTTATTTTCTATAGAAGTCTTTGAATTCATTAGATATGTATTCTCCACCATTATCACTCCTCATATCCTTCATTTGCTTCCTCGACTCTTTCTCCACCAATGCTTTAAACTCACAAAACTTTGAGACTGTTTGATCCTTCTTCTGCATGAAGAAGATCTAGCATTTACAAGAAAAGTCATCAACAAAAATAACATAATACTTATGTTTTGTTGTTGAAGCAACCGAGAATGGTACACACACGTCTGTGTGAACTCTCTCCAGGATCACCGAAGCACGATTCTCCTTTACATGAAATTTGGACTTTACATACTTCCCCATGGTGCAACCCTTGCACTGATATAACTGACCAAGTGTTCCCATTGGAATTCTAGTAGATATTTGTTGCATGATTTTCAAGGCTCCATGATGAAGATGGCCTAATCGCCTGTGCCATAGTTCTCCCTCATCCCAACTCACCATGTTTTCTTTATTTCCCATCATGGTAGTGCATCCATCTACCTCCATATTGTAGATATTCTTAAATTGAATCCCTATCTTCTTGACTTGACCCATTGTTTATGTCACAAGAAAGATTTTCCATCACTGAAAACAATGGCATAGCCTCTGTCATCCAACATTACGACTGAAACCAAGTTTTTCTTCAGACCTGGAACATGCATAAAATATTTCAATTGAAATGGTTTACCTGACTCCCTCTGAAAGGTAATGGTACCAATGCCAATCACACTATATCGTCCATCATTGCCCATCTCTATATTCATTTTGAGATCTTTCTCCTCCAAGTCATTGAAAATCTCCTTATCTCCCGTCATGTGGAAGGAAGCGCCACTATCCAAATACCACATCGATCCCAATGCACTTGATTCCATGCATGGGATTAAGGAGAATTCAATTTCAAATTGTGAGGAAAGGGCATCAGTAGCTATAACTCCAACAACCTTATTGTTCATCTTCTTTTGCGGACAGTTAGTAGCGATATGCCCATGTTCGTGACAATAAAAACACTTTACTTTGGACAAATCCAGATTCTTTCCTTTAGACTCATATTTTGAATGTAATTTATTCCCCTTCCCTTTCCTTGCCTTAGTATCCAAAGACAATCCTCTTCATCATCATGTTTTGATGAAGAGCCATCTCCGGTGTTCCATCTGAACTCCTCCTGCGCTAGATCCAACCATAGTCATTCCCAATCTTGCAATTTTTATCTTCCATTGACAGAGTCTTGATAATTGTGCCAATTCTTGGGAATTCCTAGGAGATCAAAGCTCACCAAATCATCATCAAATAATGTTATTCCCACACTCCCTAGCTCACCTCAATATTGGACAAACTTCGTGAGATATTTTGGAATGGAGTTGCCCTTCTCCATCTTGATTTTCCTGAGTTTATCTTTGAGCACCAATTTCCTATGGTTGTTTCTGTTTTGGAATAGATATGCCAAAGCCTTCCACATTTCATATGGTTTGGTTTTCCCATGGATTTTTGAAACAATTTGGTCTCATACTCCCTCCAATAGGATCCTCCTCACCTTTGCCACTTTCTTTTGCCATGCATCAAGATTTGCAGCATCTGCAACATCTGGCTTAGGAACATCCTTATCAATGAATTCCTTCGAGCCATTGTCTTCGAGTATTGCCTCCATCCTATCCTTCCAAGCAATGTATTTTTAGATTCCCTCAAGTGCATACTCTAACCTCAAGCCATTGAAATCCATTTCAATCTTGAATCGGCTGTAGCACCAAGAAAGGCTTTCTGCAAATTCAAATTCTATCCAATCACAAACTCAGCTTCTGCAATATTTTTCTCTCTGATACCATGTAAAAATATTTAATACAAATTATGTATTTCCTGAATTCTCCTGATCTAACAATTATATGCCATTGTTAAATACATAATCACTTCTACTAAAATTCTTGCAGAATTTAAAACACGATCGCCAATTGCAATATCAAGAAGAGAGATCAATCACACATAACACAGATGTTTTACTAGGAAAGCATAAAGCTAAAAAATAAACTATCATATATTGTGTATATATCATGGATCATGAAACAATATCATACAAAAATATAATCCAAGAGCTCTCAGTACAATATACAATCATCTCACATTGTCATACAAAAATTCGCAATTGCATGTGCCAATTTACTGCCTCCAGACAGCGTGCCTCCTTTTCACAATCCCTGCTAATGGAAAACCCTGCAATGAATGAATACCGCTTGCCTAGGATGCACATTCCTCATGGGCACATCCACTGTGTGTGTGGTTGCATGAGTGCACTCACTAATGTTACAAATGATAGTCAAATTGTCCCTTTCACCTGTTATCTCAACTAGGTCTCCACTGGATCTGGCATGCATGTAATTAACAGTGGTAAATCTTCAGTTGCATGTGAGATAACTAATTATGAATTAATTAATAATTAATTCACTGATCTCTCACTAGTCTAAGTTCAGTTACAACTAGTACAACTGATCTTAACTCACTTAACTGAGTTAAAATACTTCAAAACTCACATAACTACACATCCAACTCTGTTACAAATTTGAATCACTCAGTTACAACTAATTCGATTTGCATGTCCCACCAGTCAACCTTTGAACTTGAATTTCCTATAGCTAACTGATGTTCCACTTCAGTTAACTACTTCCAAGTTCTCATTCAGAATAGATTAATATTTATTGTCCAACTATTATTAAGGGATAATAATAGTTGACATACACCTATAAATAGAATTCCCTCACCATCTATAAATAGACATCATCTATAAATAGAATTTTCTCGTCATTTAAAAATAGACTTTCACCTAAAAATAGCCTGAGGCTCCATCCTAGTGTAGGTGCATAATTTTCACTAGGATATTCTTTTTGAATCTCAACAGAATAAATGCTATAAATAAGATCCATGGGTGCACTAAGAAACCAAGATATTCACTGTATTGTTATGCTGGAAGAATTCTCCCTTGAGAATCCTCTTTTCTCTTTGGATCCTTCAAGCATCATTGCAATAGGCCATTCCACTCACCTATTGAGGGAATAGGTATTGTTGTTCTTCACCATTTTCCATTTTATTTCATTGTATGAAGATATCTCCATTGGGGAACTCAATAGCCCTCCCAAGGAGGAAGAGGGGACTCATAAGTCCTCATTTTTATATACGGTGTTTTTCCTACTAATCTATTGATCCATTGGTAGAATTATGTTGGTCATCGGTTGATTTTTATGGTTCTAAGTTTCTCATGCTTTCTAACTTTTATTTCTTAGTTGTTTTTGTTTTATTTCTTTGTTTATACATGTGTTTAGCTTGTTTAACCCACTCACAAACTTATGTATTGTATAGCAGGCTCATCTAGACATCCAAGTGTTGTTTTTTTTCTCACCCAAGTGACAAAAATAGCACAAAAATCTCAGTCTCAAAGAATAAGAATCCTAGAAGACAACTTGACCTAATGCAAAATATGCACTTATGAGGGTTTAAACGGATGTGATAATAGCGACATATTTCAAAAACTAGCCGAAGGTGGGTAAAGTGATCTACTCTATTGCGAGAGTGAGCAGCGATATCATCGAGATAAGCCTCGACTATATGATTTAGATCATGAAAAGTGAAGGTCATGGCTCATTGGAAGGTTGCTCTGACATTTTTAAGGCCGAAAGGCATCTTCCGGTATGAGAAAGTACCCCAAGGACAAATAAATGTCATCTTGTGTTGATATTTGGGTTTAATCTAAATTTGGTTATATCCTGAAAATCCATCCATAAAAGAAAAAACCTCACTTCCCACGCACTCATCAATAATCTAATCAATGAAAGGTATCAAGAATTTGTCTTTAGGATAGGCCTTATTTAGGTCTCAAAAATGCATGCATACATGGATGATTCCTTTCTTCTTATTCATAGGAATGGGATTGGATACCCTTTTAGTCAAGAGAACCAGGTATATAAAGACTGCATTAAGAAGTTTCTTCACCTTTTCCTTAATAGCAAGGGCCTTCCTAGGATTGAAAAATCTAATCCATTGTCATCGATAGGTTTTAATCTCATGTTCTAAAATTTGAGGGTTGATTCCTGACATCTCTTCATACGACCAGGCAAATACATCACAAAATTGTTTGAAGAGCTCGGTGTAGATCAAAATTTCTTCAGGCAAGCAATCTGCACCAATATATACATTTTCAACTTTACCAGGAATAAAAGATATATCGATCATGACGATAGGAGAAATACTCGTTATGTTTCCTTCATCATAAATTTCGTGTGTATCAAGTGGAACTATGGCATGACCGACTATCTCACTCAAGGTAGATCGAAAATCATCTTGTTTGATTCTAGAAATCTCTAGGAGTAAATAAGAGTGATGATGCATATCATCCCATGGCCTATCAGAACCATTCATGGCCTCTATGATTGCTTCATCTGAGGGTAACGTATCATCAAAGAAATCATGTGAGAAAAACAATGAAGTGGCCCATACGGGCTTAAGAACATAATCCTCCTCATCTGTCTACGAGGAGATAGGATCTGGATCGACAGAAGAGTCAAGAATAGTATTATATGCTATATATTTCACCGACAGTGGAATTTCCATTCTAATATGTGACTGACCTTCACAAGATGAGTTCGACAAAGGTAGGGTCCAAGGATCGTTAATATACAAAGTGCGGAAAGGAACATACCTCATTGATGAAGCATACCTACTAGACATGGCATAGATATGATGAATTGGTGCCATGAAATCAAAGGTACCCATAAGGGATGAATACATTCTGACACCAATATCCTCAGATTTTCGCTGAGAATTATCAATCACAGGGATCGAAGGTCCAACTGAGGCATTGGGGCTAGCATGCGCAAAGGACAATTGATTGATCGTCATGATTTTCCCATTGTGAGGAAAACATAAAGTATGAAAAAATGAAAAATATGAATGCATTCGTAGCATAAGTCAAGTTACACCCTAGTAATAAGTTATAGTCAAGGGATGAATCAACCACCTCGACATCCACCTCCACCATCTTCCCACCTAACTAGACCGGGAAGGCAGGAAGAATACCATGGGGACAAAAAGAACGAATGTCAAATGCATTTAACATGGTCAGATATTGAGAGAGGTCCAGAGAGCCAATGGATTTCCAACAGGTTAGGTACATCGCACATGTTGCAACACCTTCATCAATAAAAATACGTTTGATGGTATACTTTGAGTAATCCACATGGATTTGGAAAGCCACATGGTAAGGAAAACGAGGCTTCGCATATGTGACGTCAAACTTGATAACCTTAGAGCCATAGAGGTATAGAGCTCGTAATGTAGATAAAAAGGCATTCCTCTATGAAGGACACGTCTGGAGTACTTCCAAATCCAACATCACACAAGGGGTTTGACCCAGATCCTCAAAAATAGAGTAATTCTAGGAAGCTCTAGCATTAGAGTTGTCGGTAGAGAATTTGAGTACTCCTTTCAGAATACGATATGGAGGCTCTGGATTCTCGATATGTAAAGGAATCTCTGGAGGAGGGGGAGACTCTATACCTATAACATCCTATGAATAACTGTAATCACGAGACCGAGTGGCTACATTAACCTGAGAGTTGACCATATTAATGCATAGATGGTCACTGTCTTGCACCGGTGGGTTTTTACTCCCACTCGCTACATTTTCGGCATTAGAGGAGATTGAGGCCATGTGTTTATTATGTGGAAAAGGATTAGTCAACACAATGGGTGATAGAGATAAAATCCTCACAACTTCCTCGAGTTTTGGGCACAAGTGGGCAAGTTGATCATCAGTACAAAGATTACAAGGGAATTTCACCTTTCACTTCTCTTTCTGTCCTCACCATCATTAACCTTCAATCTATTATTTTTAGCATTGTCCTTGGGTTTATTATCATTCCTCCCACCCTTACGATTGTTACCACGTCCTTTCCTTTTATTCCCTCCTGGTTGTTGGTTACCATTCGGGTTAGTCGACGATTTCACATAATGTACATCCACTAATTGAGTGGGAGTGGAGGACACATATGAAGCTTTTCCTCCTACAGGCTGGATTAGATAAAACTCTTTCAACTAGCTCGTCACCAATTCTGTAGATTTAACATTTGCGGAGCCTATAATGCCATCAACATGAGGCCCGAGCTTCTGTCTAGGATGACATTTTGACCTCAGTGCATCAGGAAGAATTTTGTATAACATCCCAGACTAAGCATATATGATATATAATTGTTGAGATTTGAAAATCGCTTCCTCTTCATATGTTACCTCGGATGTAGAGACATCCTTTGAAATATAAGGCAGTAAATACTTAAGAAACCATTCCAACAGGAACTTTGGAAGAATGTAGGCTTTGATCAATCTCTTCCGTTTGTGCCACTCTTGGATGTGATTAGATATATGAGTGAATTTGTCCTGGTGGAGGGATGACAAAAGTTGTATGTCGACATCGTAGTGTACTGGAAATTGGAAGTGGTTGAGAAAGACTAAAACCATCTAGTTAAAGTTATTGTATGTCCCCCCATGTACTTCTATGTACCATTTCTCCGCGACCCCTGTGAGGGTGGGTTGGAACAATCTTAAATGAATAGAATCATCATTAAGGGAATTAGAAGAGCACCAAAGATGAAAATTAGTGACGTGATCAGGAGGATCCTCACCAGTCTTGCCCTCGAATTTCAAAATATCTGAAGGAAGCTTGTTGGGGATGGAGGGGCATGTTGGTTCATGACGCACTGGGTCGTTCATTTTTGGCCCTTGACCAAGTTTTGAGGATCCTTTGTTAGTTTTGACCTATTTTGGGACTTTGACAGGCTGTCAAAGGCGGAGCACAAGTCGAAGTGGAGATCGCAGGATCTCGGCCCCTTTTAGGGAACTTTTGAGTTTTGGGCTTATGTAATGGGTATGGGGATGTCAGCCCATGGGTTTACCCATGTTTTGGCCCTTTTGTAATGTATAAATAGATGTCTAGGTGATGTAAGCAAGAGACCATGGGACCTAGAAGATCCAAGTTGTAAGTTGTGCTAAGCGCAAGTGATAGTTGTAAATGCTTTGTGCATATTGGTTGAGGCTTGCAAGGCTAAGTGCAAGTAACTATAAGAGACTGTGTAAAGGATTTGTGTTATAACCTAGCTTGGGGAACAAGGATTTGGTGAGGTGCGCGCAGATCTCCTATCTTCTGCGGAGTAGGATTTTGATGCTATGTGCCTATCAGAAGCTTGACCGAAGATCATAAAGAAGAGAATATTTGATGGACGTAGCCCTAGGCTGGGGGTGAACCACATATATCTTATGTTGTGGTTTCTTTATGCATTATGGTTTTTATATTGTTTATATGATTAATGATTATTGTAATGATGAATGCGTAGATGAATATGATAACTTAGTGCCTAATGATGTGAATAATATTCTAGGTCAGATCGGTGTTGATATATTTAGTGCTTGAATATATTATATCTGGAAGAATACTGTGATGCTCTATTATTAGGTTTTATCTGCGTTGTAAACAAAGGCTGAATACTAATGAACTATAACTGCTAAGTGCTCTATTAAGGTGTTGTAATCATAGATCTGTGTCCTATTAAGGTTGCATACACTGGATTCCTGCAACCACCCCTGCCTCTACCTCGGGTGAGACTTCATCTGCTTCGCAGGTGTTGTCGAAAGGACCGGTAGTTAGGGTTTTTTTGGTGTGCTATTGAAGCGTTGAACCCTGGGTCTGCCCCTATGCCAACAAATGGTTCCGTTTTCGGGACCTAAAACTGTGATTGTTGGGAACTGAGGAAAATAAATAAAGTTTTTTGCGTAGATTTGTTTCTTTAGTGCACAGTATTCTACTTGACTACGAATCTCTATGCTAAAAAAGGAGGCAGATCTAAAGAAAAGAGGTAATATTAGTGAAACTTTTTTTATTTTTTTATTAAGGAGGTAAGATCAATGAAACCTTTTTTTTATTTTTTTATTAAAGAGGTAAGATCTAAAAGCTTTGTGCTTTGATAAAGGTAATATAAGTGTAAATTTTTGTTTCAAAAGTATGGATCTAGGTATGTTTGATAAATTTTGTCCTAGTCTGAAAACTAGGGCACAGTTAGAAGAAAGAAGATTTGATATGAATAGATCTGATAGAAATAATGAAATATATGTTATTCCTATGCATAGAAAGAATGTTTGGAATAACAAATGGATGTAGGATCCTAGGAATAATTTTTTGCAGGTTAGCTACCACGATCCTAGTGCACAGTACAATAAAGGTTGGGGATCATTTAAGAGAAAGAGAGGACTAACCCTTTGTTACAGCTGCAAAAGGTCGGGCCATCTTGCTAAGGATTGCCCTGATATAAGACCTAGTTGCTTTTGTTGTAAAGCTATGGACCATGACATTCTAGATTTCCCTAGAATGATTTCTAAGGTTGAAAGAATGAATATGAGACAAGAAACCCATGAGAAAGTCCAAGAAATTAAGATTATGGTAGAACCCTAGAAAGAATCAGAGATTGTATTACTACAAATGAAAGAAACCTTGAATGACCACAGAGATATCAACTTATCAGAGATATTCAAAGAGAAAGAGTGCATTGAAATAAGAATAAGAGAATTCGACATAGAATGTGTTATGGATGAGGAAACATAGGTGAATATTATGAAAGAACGAACTTGGGAAATTTTAGGAAATCCTGCTATGATTCCCTCATTGGGAGGAATAGGATTATTTAGAGGAAAGGTGATAACCCTATGTGGAATACTTACCCAAATATCTATGAGTGCTCATAGAAATTCGATAGAGGAAGAATTTGAGGTTATTAAATTTGTTGAGAACAACTCCCCATTTTCTTTGTTGCTAGGAAAACCCCAGATTGGGAAATATTAGATCCAGAGAAAAGAAGAAGAAGCCCTAGAACAGAAAAAGAAAGAATTAAAAGATTTCATGACTAAAAGAATTGCAAACATGATAGTAGAACAAGAGAACCAATCCAAGATGCTAAAGACTAGGAATCTAGATGATGAAGCTAAAAGAACACAGAAATACTTGAAGAACCCGTCCACATTGGAAAGAAGAGCACCTACCCAGACAACGAAGAATTACTACACTTGAACCCTATGGAAGATCATCAACATCGCGAAGTTATCATGGCAAGAGAATATAAGAATCATAATGGGAAGAGGAATGAAATAATGCATATCACAGGGAAAAGGGCTAGAAATCTCAACAAGAAGAAATCAAAGTTAGGAAAATTGCAAGATGATCCAGACAAAACTTCGCAGAAGGAGGGTCTCCAGAATTCGAACTTCGCCACAATATCAGAACAGTGCATATTGGCACTTCTCCATGGCGAAGCGATATAACCATTGGAGTCATTATGATCATTAGACCGACACTCTCAAACAGTTATAACAACAGTTATGACTAGAAAGCTCACCACTAGACCATTGGGACTGCGTCGTAACCGACATAACTGCATTGATGAAGGCTTCTTTCCCATTGGAGAGATATGTTACCTTGTTGTCTACTTAGCCCGTCGACTATTGCACCAATAACACTTTTGTGAATTGTATCCGAGCCAACAAAATAACTCATTGTTACTACATTGCGTTTACTGAGCTTTCGACACCTATTCTATTACATTGAGCATTCATTCATCGACCTGAAGTATCTGATCCTGAGCGTGCATGTCAAACGAATGTAGCTCCATAGAGAAGTGAGTTGAAGAATTTATAATCAATATCATGGCTGAAAAAGTAATTTCCATAGAAATTCAAGCTTCCCTGATGAGAGGAGTACAAGCCTCCCCATCGACTACTCGTGGATCTAGACCATCCTGAGCTACAGCCGAGAAAAGAACCAAGCATCGAGATGACTTGGTGAACGCAAATTTAATCCTGACTATCCTACCCGACTACATCCCACCTCTGGTCAGTGCAGTAAGTCGTGACAGTGTCCCAAGGGACTTTGATTACACTATATTTACTACATACCTCTCAAAGGGGATACATGCAGTTTGACCACAGCTGGATAAGATCATGGCATTAAAATTTAGCAACTTCAACCTAGGGGATCACAAGAACCACAACATGTTCACTCCTCATAGGTATTTGACAAGGACGAAGGGGAATAAATCAAGGATAATCCCCCATCCATGGACTATGGACCTCACACAGTCCACTGTCCTGAATGTAATGAAGATACCTCATTTTGGAAGGCACCAGGAGGTTAACGTGTGTTGGAAGATTGGTTGTTGTCATTGATGTCAACCCTAGTCATGGGTTTTGGACCACAAGATTGATGAAGTTATTTGGACATGAAGGAAAAT
>ML795115.1:427564-443265 GCA_009831015.1 Picea engelmannii
GGAGTCACCAATTTTGTTATTGGGTAAATCGGTAGATGCGGACATGAACTAATCCCCCTAGATCCACTTGGATCTAGAACAAAACGAGATGGAACAAGACACTTTCCCTAAGTTGTGATCATTGAGTTTACTACCAAAGGAGGAATAGATAACATACCTTATGAATCACTTCCTTATATCTTTGTTGTCCCTGC
The DNA here is from genome assembly GCA_009831015.1 of Picea engelmannii. Taxonomy (NCBI): domain Eukaryota; kingdom Viridiplantae; phylum Streptophyta; class Pinopsida; order Pinales; family Pinaceae; genus Picea; species Picea engelmannii. The sequence continues at coordinate 427,759 of ML795115.1, forward strand.
TTCACTCTGGTACTTCTGCGAGATCAGATCTATAATGAAACAAGACAACCAACGTGAAAGAAACAATAGTAGAATTCAATGACAACCCAAACATGTGATCAAGGAATCATGTAATAAAATACTAATCATTTTATGGGAAAGAGACGTGCCACCGTATTATATTAATGAAAAGTAGAAGATACAACTGAATTTCCTTGATGTTGCAAGTTCCCTTTTAGTGGTCCTTTGTTCCAACACACACATACACTTACTCCGAAATCTGCATGAAGATAATCCACAAAATCTTGATGGGAAAATGGTGACTTCAAGCATCACTAGAAACATGATCCTTCACGCAATCTTCAACCTATTCTTTCATCAATTCTATGCTTAATATTGCTTAACCTTTTCCATGAGAAGCCCATGATTATATAGGAGAAGGTGAAGTGGTTAAAGGGATGATGATGATTCCACCAAATCAGAGAAATAAGTAGGATTGCAACCATAGAGATGCCACCTCACATTCTAGAAGATTCCCCTTATAGAAACTTCGTGAAATCTCTTTCCTATTTTAGATTTGGAATGTCGTTGCACCCTACCTATATAACAGCCTGCAGAAACCCCATTGGCCAGCTATAGAGAAGCCTACGGAAATCATAGATTTCCGCACTATGTAATATATGCAGCCTGTAAAGCCTTTCTAAAAAGAAGTCTTGTAGAGGAGGAAAGAAGTTTCTTTTCTCAGGAAAAAATTCATGTTGGGAGCCTGAACACATGTTTGTGAAATCATCATTAGGGTGACCAAAATAATGTGTAATGGTAGTAGTCCCTTAGAGTAGAAAATCACTGAATAAGAAGGATAATTAGAATAATAAGCCTCATATCAAAGTGGAATATTAACATAAAGAGTAGCAAACCTGATAGAAAACTAACCATTCTGAACTCAAACAAAGAGCATGAAATATGGGAAGACAAAGACCAGAAGGCATATGTTATAATCTCTATGAAAATAAGTGAGGACGCGAGTTGTCATATAGCCTCTATTAGTGATTCCTATGGAACCTTGAAGATATTGAATGACCTATATGACACACATTTTGAACTAGAACTCATACAACTAATGTTGAAGATCTTCAACCTAGAGTCGAAGAATGATGATAATATGGATTTAGATTTAGAAATCAAAGCCATAATGCATGAAATTGATGCCACTGGAGTGAATATTTATCTCCAACTCATGACCTTCATTAAGGCCCTCTACCCTACATATTCTCACTACCTTGAATCACTACAAGAAAGTGGTCAAATGAAATCCATCACATTTGACAAGCTGGTGGAGAAAGTTGTAGAACATCAGAAAACCTTTGGAAAGAAGTCAAGTCCTTCAACTGGAGAGACTGTTTACCTTGCTGAAAAAGAAAAGAGTAAACCACATGATTCCTCCATAGGAGAAAGCAACAGAAGAGGAAGTGGACATGGAAGAAAGAATTTCAGAGGCAGGGGGGTAGACACAATCAAGGTGATAGATTTCTCAATTGTACCCGATGCAAAAAGAATGGGTCAAATGAAGTAGATGACTGCAGAGTTCCATGGGATAAGATCAAAGAATATAGATGATAAGAAAGAGAACAAAGGTAAACCTTAAGAACCAACAAAAGGTAATCCACCTGAATTTGCCCACTACATTATTTCCCATTTCAATATAGAAGTAACAAAATATTTATTTGACACTACATATACTCCTTGGAAAGATGCATCACTTCTTGACACATGTGCAGCCTGTCACATGATATTCCGAAGATAATTATTTGAAGAATTCAATGACAATGTATATGGCATAGTGTATTTTGCAGACAAGCCCATCCTCAAACCCTCGAGAATGGGCACCATCAGACTCAAGTTCCTTAGATTCCCAGATTTCATTCTACATAATGTACTTTACCTTCTTGAGATGAAAAGGAGCTTGTTGTCCCTTGTGCACATCGGGAAACAAGGCCACTTTGTTCATATGATTGGTGGAAACGTTGAAATACAAAATGATTTTGATAACATGCTTGTTATGACCAAAATGGAAGATGGAAGATTGTTGAAGTTGAATGGTACATATTCCCATACAAACAATGTTGCATACCTCTCTAATCAGGGTGAAGGTATAATTTCATCTAGTCTTTTCTGAAATGCTATATTTGGTCATATCAATTATGACCATCTTTGTTTATTAAGAAAGAACGGTGTTTTTGGTTTTCCTACTACTCCTAGGAAACTTAAACAATATGCATTAGTCAGATTCCATAAGCAATCACAAAAAAACAATGTAGCACAATATTTAAAGGGGTTCACCCAACTCCGGGCTACGTCCATAATGACTGGCTTCTTTATTATGCATTTGGTAATTGTTTAAGGCTTGCTCACTACGCTTACAAATATATGTCATGGTTATATTTCTTCTCTCATATCATAGCCTCTATGTAGTGCAAGCCTCTCTCTTTGCATAATATCTTACATTCAAACATTGATTCTCTCCCTTCTCAGCCTATCATATCAATCTTCTTACAGACAAGAGCTCTCAAAAGTGTGGAACAAACTCCACAATACCACCCGATAATAACCACATGAAGGAACCCACCTATCAAGAAGAAGAACATACATTCGGAGGAACCCCTACTCTCCCAACCCATTACATATTTATACATACATTATAGGGCTTAAAACCCTACTTGGTTTCTCCCAAAACCCTATTACAATGCATGACTACTCCAGTTAAAAGGTTGTTTGATTGCTTTCACTTTCTTTTCCATAAGCATGTTTCTTTTGCACTTTGACTGTTATTCTTCTTACTTTTGCACATCCTTCCATATTTATCATGTCGAGCTATCATCCTTCCTTTTCACCCACTTTCTTCTCCTCCTTTATTTGTCTCTCTTGTTTATTCTTTGTTTTATTCCACTTACTATGCGCTATACTTCAAGATGTGTCTCAACTGCGAACTTGTTAGTATTCCTTCTTCTTCTGCACACCTATGTTGTGCACTTCTCCTATACTTCAGATTTTTACCAAAATTGTATCCCCAAACTAACTGTCCAACACAATATGATGCTTGTATCCTTGGAAAGCATAGAAAACAACCATTTCATGATTATACTTCCAGAGCATGCAAAAACTTCAACATATTCATTCTAATTTGTCTGGATCTATTATCACACAATATACAGCTTGGGAAAATCCCAACCCAATCCATGAGATTGTGAAAACTAACCCTCACTTTAGTGATGGTGAAATCACCAAAAGGGGGGAATCCTACTGACCATAGGGGGATTGATATGGAAAGTGAAATGATGATAAGTAAATACCCCTATAGGTGAAGTTAGAATATGAATAAAGGATTGAGAGAGAGTCCTATAGAAGGGTGACTGGTTTCCAAGTGTTGGATACCTGCTGTTGTGAGTCACAACAACCTGCTAAACTCTTGAGTTTAGTGTATACCCCTACTACCAACATTTTGCAAGGTACTTGTTATCATGCAAACTGGAGGTTGGGAAAATCCTTACCCAGTCCACAAGATGGTGATAACAGTGGGATAATTTACCCATTTTCACCTCATATAAACCCTCCCCTTGTTTTAGTGAAGGAAGAATCCAACACAAGGGGGGAGTCCCGGGTGACCCTAGGGGGAAATGAGATGAAAAATGATATGATGGAAGTGATGCTCCTATAGGTCAATATAATAAGTGGAGGATGCCTTGGAAAAGAGTCTCGGAAGTGGTTAATAGTTTCCAAGGAAATTGAGTACCTGCAGAAGATGATTGTACCTACCTTAGACACAAGAAAAGATGAGTATGAAAGCTTAAGTTAAGTGGAAAAGTAAGTTAAGATCGATGTACCTATTTGCAGAAGTCAATAGAGATATATATCAGTAAGTAAATTATTGTTAAATTTGCTAATGAGATGCTAAAATTCAAGTAAATGATGCAAGAGATAGGCTAGCAATTACTAGTATAACTCAAGTATGAAAGCACAAGACTTTAGCAGTAAAACAAGGTTGTTATAAACAAGTATTTAAAGGATATTTTATCAGCCTTACGGCTGTAGCATACTATTGCTACAAAATAAAATTTCAACCCACAAAACAAGAAATTAAACCACCCAAAATGTGCATTGGGGCTAGTATATTATAGGGGCAAGTTATTAGCATCTTTTGATGGTTGAAAAGTGAGTTATAATCAAAATAGAGAGAGGTTTGTTGCATCCCTAATGGCTATAGCTTGAAATTACTACATAAGAAACAAATAATTTGAGAAGTGAGACACCCTAGTGGGCCAAATAATCCTTAATCACAAGCAAAAGTTTCAAATTTAGAAAATTACAATATCTTTTGTTTTCATGTATCCCAATGCAATGACTTTGTTTCTCCAATGCAAGAAGATTAGTGCCTTTAACTATTGGGTTGTGGAGTATAAAATATCAAAGAGATAGTTGAGCTACCTCCTTGGGGGTGTAAACACTTTTACTCCCCAATGAAAGCTAAGCTATCTAGTAAGAACCCTAGGAGGGCGTAAAATCCTTTTACTCCTCCTAGGATTTCCTTATGCAACAAAGTATTCCAAGACAAACATAATGGACTTAGTGGGGTTGTATGCACTTATAATCCCAAAAATATTAAGCAAATTAACCTTGCAACCAAGAAAAGAAGCAATAGCAATAAATATTCCTTACCTAGTCCAAGAATTAACAAGATAAACCTCCTTTTAACCAAGAAAATCGACCATAAAGAAAGAAATAGACCTCCACTAGAGGTAGTGCATCGTCCATCCAATATCCAAAGCAAAACCATTACAAGAGCAAGTGACAAGAGAGATATGTAAATATTCCCAAGTAGGGTGCAAATTTCATCCAAGGAGTCTCTTCTCCAAAAAATCTTATGTTCAAATGATAAGAGTTTGATCTCTATTTATAATAATCCTGTAAAAAGAGTTTGTCCACTTAATTTTAGGATAAACAAAAAATTAAGGGGTCAACAACCCTTAATTTTCCCCTTTACAAGCTAAATTCAAATTTTAAAAATGCACAATAGAAACCCTAATGTTCCATCATCCCTATTCTAGGGTGACTTTTTAGCACTTTTTGCAAGTCATTGGAGTGGAAATTAGAAGTCGTTGGGCCTTCTAGGGCCTCCCTCTCATGCACTAGGTATTCCTTCTCCAAGGAAATCCTTCTCCCATCAAAATGTGCCAAGTGTCAAGCATCAACACCACCACCACCACAACCCTATCCCTAGGGTGACATCAAGCTTCTCAAATGTTACATTTTGTCCTCAAGAGAAAATCATTGGGCTAACAAAGGGCTAGGTTAGGTCCTCCATGGTGTCTCCTCAGGCCCCCAAAGGGTATAATCCTTGTCCAGTGCCTAGGCCATGGTATCCAACCTGTGGGATTCAAGCCCCAAGGAATCCTAAGATAGGTTTGTTCTTCCAAATCTGTCCACCAAATAGGTACTGCAAAAAAAATGAATACGCCCTCCAAGTATCTCAATTCAAATGCATCATGATAAGTACATAAAGTCAATAAAATATCTATCTAATTATGTACATAAAAAAACACCTCATAAAACTAAACAAGTGCTCAAAGACCCTATGCAATTTGTCAATTTTAGGTATGGGAGGGTTGACAAAGTGACCTACTGAGTGAATCATACCTCATGTTTTGGAGTGTTTCCCATGTGGACCCCTCTTTAAGACATGTGGAAAAAGTGGCATGGATGGGTGAAATACTCTTGCAGATGGGGTTCTCGTAGTATCTCATTTATGAGTGCCTTTGTAGTGGGTGTGATGCACCTTCATTTTCAATGCAACATTTTTCCAAGCCCATTTATTTCCTTTTGTTCTTTTAAGATGTTTCTAGATTGAATCCAAGGTGGGGCTTCTACCTAAGCATGAAAAATAGTTCCGACGTTGACTCTACCCTAGTCACATCATGCTTCCCCAAGTTGAAAACAATGTGTGGGGATTCTACCTAAGCATGAAAAACAACTCCCACACATGCTCCACCTTGGTTGGCATTTTGTATTAGTTATTTTTCATAGGTCCCATGAGTTTCTTATGAAATGCATTTAATTGTCCTCAAGATCCCCGAGCGAGCATCTAGAAGGTTCATGGTTGGATTTTATCTTTTTCCAGCTCCAAGCCTCTGGGCCTTCAACCCCTTCTACCCATGAAATGAAGGACAATCCTTTCTTGGGTTAGTACACCCAAAAATCCCAAAAGGTAAGGAGACGAGGGGATGAAGTGTGTAAAATGAATAGTATGGTCGAGAATGGCACGATGAATCATCAATAAGACCTCATAGTAGAAAACCTATCCCTAAGGGTGACCCACTTACTAGGGTGCAATGTCAACCACTAAGGTGAAACAAGGAAAATAAGATAATTTCCAAGAATATGTTACATAATAAAAAGAAATTTAAAATGAAACAAACTCAAATGCCTCAAATATTGAAATGACACTCACCATAATATCTGTCTTGTACCTCATGGAGCAATACCCAATGTCTTCTGGATTAAATTTGATGTGGTGGATACCCTCATGATGAACCTGGAATTGTCGGGGTGAGGTGGGTCTCTTTCTATGTAAGTGGACACCTCTAGTCAATATGTATCTCGGTACTCCATGTCTGCAACTTGAGGGCCTCTAGACATCATCTACTTAGTTATCCCTAGGAATTATGGATAATATCTAGCTCTTACTTGGGGACATGTACTCTTTGTAGAGTGCATAAGAACCACAACATCTCCTGGTGGACTTGTGACTACATTGAAACATAAAACTGTAAAATCTAGGGTGGTTCTATCACCCTTCGTTAATATATATCAAAAAGAAAAAATGACAACTAATCTAGAAAGAAAACATTTGTATTTTTTCATATATATGATGAAAGAAAGATGTAAATCAATAATGCAAGTAGATAAAAATGAAAATAAAAAATGAAATGCAACTAAACTACCATGAGAAATCAATATGCAAATGAAAGAAGTCAAGATGAACTACCTACTTACTTGGGGCCCTGAAGATTAGGTCATGAATTGTTAGGTGAAGTCGTACAACCAATGCAACCAACTGATCATATCATCAAGGTATCTCCCCCTGTGCTTAAAGTGTAATAAAACAAAGATAAGTTAAGAACCTAAAAATCATGAGCATAAATATACATATAATCAATCATAAAATGAAACTCATGGAGATGGGTGGGAGGGAGAAAATATTGATGAAAAGAGTAGCTGCAATTATGATCATCTTGAAGATCCTACCTGAAAGGATAGTCACAAGCTCGATCAATCCATCTTTGAAGAGGGATACCATATGTATATGATGGATCATATTCATCCTTGTTATCATGATCATTGATTCCTGAAGGCTGAGAAGATATTATAGATCCCAAGAAGACCCCATGATTTCCATGAGAAGAAGAAATGAGGTAAGGGATAGTCTCAAGTCTAGAGAAATAAAAACGTTGCCTCTTCATTTATGAATCCCTGTAAAAATATCCAAAAAAATAATAATTTCACTTTGTAGAGTGAGCCTTTGATTTCTCTAGGATGGCCACATCCTAGATTTCATCTAAAATTGAAGGCGAAGGTGGCTGAAATTCCTCATAGAACAATTATTCATCCCTGAACGGATTTGCATCACAACTCCTGAGAGATGTCCAAAAATCACTGTGAAGATTTTGCAACATGTCATCCTCAAATGAATGGAACAAATCTATAACCATATCATCATCATGCTTCCAAACATATGGATCATATATGCATGAAGACCGACCCTCTGAAGATGAAAAATCAACCCCCTTTGCTTGAGATCTACCCTCAATGTCATAAATGGGGTCTCTATAAAAAATGAAATGACCAAAATCCCATCTGCATCAACCATATCTAAGGGTTCTTTCAAAATATCGTCAATACGATCGAGAATGACCATCTCTTTGTCTTCATGTGTAGGAAGAACAAAGGCTAGGGTAGCTTTAGTTGGATCTTTATATTCTTCCTCATTGAGACTAATTTCTTCTTCAACTTCATGTGTAGAAGGAAACCAAGGTTGGATATCCTCACCTTCATGAAGCAGGAGAAAAGATAAAGATGTCTTACAAGGTTTCTCAAAATGTTGTACCACATCATAATTCCTCTTTTTCTTCATGGGCATGCCCCTTCATGTTATAGAAAGATTTGCCTCACCCCATGCAACTTGCGCAGAAGGCCTTTTCCATTTCCCTATGCAAACTTGAAGTCCCCTTTTTACAATTCCCAGAGCTAAAAAACATATTTTCCACATATACACTCCCTAATATCTATACAACATGCGTATACACATGTTGCACCATTACAACTCGTGTACATCGGGTTTTGTGCTCAAAATTAAAAAATGGTGTCATTTTTCCATGTCACATCATGAGTTCTAGGATCCTTGACCTTCCATATACTGGAAACAATCCTGAGTTGTTTGCTATCATTCATTGGACCAATACCTATAAGACTTTAGTGATTGTGGGAGATCAGATTGTACTTCATTGTATACAAATATCTTTAGACTGATTTTGAGTCTGGTTTTCACTGGGCCTTGTTCATGACTATGATAGCCTATGTCATGTATCTACACTTGTATTTCCTATTCATGGTCATGAATAACTATTTGGTATATCTCCACATGGATTTGTGTGTAATTCAAATTGGAAGCCATGTGCGCAAAGTCATTATGAATTGTAATATTATTATGAGCAACTAGTTCATCCATATGGGTCTCCATTACTCCACTTTTGGGAATTATAATATATTTTGGCCATCGCAGATATTCCTTTGACCTCACACATTATGGGGCATCTGTTATATCAACATTTTCCTCATCCCATGCAACTTGATTAGAAGTCCTTTTCCATTTCCCTATGCAAACTTGAAGTCCCCTTTTTACAATTCCTAGAGCTAAAAAACATATTTTTCCACATATACGCCCCCTAAAATCTATACACCATGCATATACACAGGTTGCACCATTAAAACCCATGTACATCAGGTTTTGTGCTCAAAATTAAAAAATGGTGTCGGGTTTCCATGTCACATCACGAGATCTATGATCCTTGACCTTCCATATACTGGAAGTGTTCCAACTTGGCTCTTTAGTTCCATTTGAAGGCTATAAATGGGCCATATCCAAACTGTGGAGAAACAAGAGAATAATTCAACTTTGAAAGAAAAGTTACTTTGGAGAAATTATTCACTTCATATTGAGTTTGCATTTTTGGCACAGGGGTAGAACCAGGGTTCAATGCTTAACAACGCACAAAAAAAACCTTGACTATCAACCCTTTCGTCAAGAAGGATAAGTCTCACCTGAGGTAGAAGAAGGGGGGTTACAGGACGCAAGTGTTTGTAACCAGGTTGGGACATGAATATGTGATAATATCACTTCGTAGAGTATTTTGTTAATGCTTAGAAAGTGTCATACATTAGTTTATTAACCCTCATTAACATCACAGAGAATAATAAAAAATAGATAAGAGTAGCAACAACAAATGATTATACACCCTGAACACTTAGCACTAAGAACTATGAGTCAGATATAGCATTCACTTATCCTTTAACATAAGCAAAGTATCTTAAGCAAAATATATATATATATACTAAGAAGATTCATAACAGAAATAACACAACACAAAGAAAACCATGAGACACCAGATATACATGGTTCATCCTGGGGTGGGGCTACATATACAAACTTCTTCACCTCTTTATTAGTCACCAAGATATTACATTCAGTCACTCCTATGCACTAAGCCTCAGAGAGGAACTTCGCACAAGACAGGATATTTGTGCACTAAGCACTAGATCCTCCTTCTTTACCTTCTAAAACTAGGTCAAATGTATAGAGCCACAATCTCTATCACAATAGTTAGCACCTACTACAAAATCACAGTTGGGCACAGAGCCTCGACCACATACACTTCTGTGCATAGAGCTTATGTTTCACACAGAACTACATACATTCGGTTATTTCTACAATACATTCCCCTTTATTTATACTTTACAAACCCTTACAATAAGGCCTAAGCATGGGGAAAAATCATGGGATGACATCCTATAAACCCATTACAAAACCCTAGAGGACCCCTAACTGGGTCCACATAGCCCGCAAAATAAGTGAGGTATGTGATCTCAGGTCCACCAAGGCACTCCTTCTTCAACCAATGTGTCGAAGTCCAAAAGTGGGCCAAAACTGACCAAAGTTTCCTTCAAACTTGGTCGAGGGCCAACAGGTCCCCAACACTCACTTGTGACTCATCTCGAGTCACTCACATCCAGACAATGTTGCTTTGAAAGCCTTGAGCTTAACTCGAGCTTCCTCAACTTGCTGCCTTGCCTGAGTCTCCTTCTCAACGAGCTCCTGGATTGTCTACTATGTAACAGGCCCTTCCAAGCACTATTCTACTACTGCGACTACTTGATCTAGCTATGATCCTTGGCTTCCAATCTCCTCGAACACCTTGAAAGMTTYGACCTACACAGGTTGTAGATTTTGGGTTACTTCCATCACCTTACCCTAGAGGGTAGTGATCTGTTGTTGTACTGTGCACTGCTCCCATGATCTCTTCATCCTTTCCACTGCTATGAGAAACTTCATTTGCACCTACAATGAAAATTCTTGTTGTTGTGCCTCCTGTAACTATGCTTCTAGCTTATTTAGCTCTGGATCCTCGACGAGGCATTTGTATGTATGGATGCTTATTTCACTCAATTGTTTACATGTGAAGGCGAGGGCTCTTATACTTTCTACTATTTTTTTGGCAGACTCCTCCCTCTAGTAATGCACTTCCTACGGGGTACTCGGCACTGTCTAGGCCTCCAGTTAAGTTATCCTAACTTGAAGCTACTGGAGGGTCTCTGTGAGCTTCATTACTTGATATTTGACCGGATCTTTCTCCTCCTGTGCCAAGCCTAGCACAGAGTGACATGATTTACTTACCACTTCTTTTACAATGACTTTCTCTGTGAAAAGATTCTCTTTTTCCATCTATAGCTGGGATTTTTCCTCTTGAAGCTTTGCATGAAGATTTGCTTTCTTTCTTTCATGGGAAACTACACTGTCCTACACTGCTCGTAATTGTACTAGGACTTCGTCTTTATCCTTTTGCAAGGCTTCTATATCCTTCTCCTTCTCTTCCTGATATCTGTGGAACCCGGATTCTTTTTCATCAACAAGCCTTCTTAACTGGGTTGGTTCATCCCCCAATTCTATAGTTTGTGATGAGGAAGGCGTAGATGATGCGGTAGGCACTGCGCAGATTAGGCGAACAACCTGTTGTACTTCCTTCAACTCCCTCTCAATCCTTATGTATAACTCCACTTGATTCTCTTCGTATCTCTTCAACATGTCTTCAGAGGAATCCTCCATAGCTCCGTGGAATAGACTAATACCATCATCACTGAGAGTGGCTTCCAACTGTGGCTTATTGGCGTGCGTTTTCTTCCTTTCTGAAGTTTTCTTCATAGAAACTTTCCTCTTATGCGGTGTCACTGTCCCAACAGGGGGATCTTCAGGTGGTGTAGCTTTTCCTTCTACTTGGTATTCTTCTCCTTCATATCCTCCTTCATGTCTTTCTGCTTCACCTTCTCCTCCTCTTGGCGAGCCAGACCCATTATCTCCTTAATTTTTCTCTTCTTCGTCACTCTATGTCTTTGAATTCATCTTTCTTTTTCTGCTTCTTCATCCCACTGGACTATTTGACATATTTGACTCATGTAACTATCAGGCTTCCTATAGTGTCAGTGTCAAATAGATTTGCATCGACAACAGGTACAAGAAACTCTTCTGGCCATTCCTTTTTAATTTGTTCCATATCTTCATCTGTCAGCTTATAGTAGGACTGCAATTCTTCGTGGTGCTCATATCTACGAGCGATGATGTAAATGAAGTGGGGATCAACAAAAAACTTCTCTATGGGCTGGTGATGATGTAGGGTACGCGGTGTCATACGGGGGAATGATTCAATGGTGATCTTCAACTACTAATATTATATGTAAAACACAACATTAGACTGCCACTGCTTCGTCATGTCATTGGTATACCATAGGGTGGAAAAATGAGTGGCCAGGGGATCCATAGGTTCAATCTCTAGGAAAGTGGCTCCTTCAAGAATCTGCCAAGCCACAACTGTGATCAATATGATCAAAAAACTGTAGTGGAACTTGTATCCTAAGTTCTGGGATTCACGACAATCCTTTTCTAGCTCGTTGACGAGGTAGTTCACCCAGTTCATCTGCATGCCCTACACACACTTTCCTGTGAGGTCCACCACAAACCAAATGACATGTGTGGGTTGGTTCTTCCTCACTAGCTTGATAGCTAAGAGCTGACAAGAAAGGCACACTGCACCATCTTGTATGGAGGCTACCTTGTAACCTCGCTTCCCCTTTTCTACCTCTCCATAGGCTTCCTTAATGCATTGTGCTAATGAGTGGCCTGAGGCCTTCCCTGGATAGAACTGTTCTTGGTTAGGACCCTTCAAACTTAAACCTGTGATCTGGTGGATTAGCACTGGATCCACAATAATCCTTCTATCAATCCATAAATATCCTCCATGATAGCACAATATAAGGAGTTTAATGCAAGCGTTAACCTCCCGGTGGCGGCCAAAATGTGGGATCTTCATCACGTTCAACACGGTTGACTGCGCTAACCCTTTAATCCATGGTTGTGAGACGAGGAAAGGTTTCTCCTTGTTTTCTTCATTAAATAACGATGAGGAGATAATATGGCCTAGTTCTTCTAGTATCCTGAGTTGAAGTATCTTCAACAACAAGATCTGTCGTAACTCACTCCCAACTATGAGAATTCCTTTCAGAATGTACGCAGTGAATACAAAGTACTCAAAATATCAAGGGATATTGTCGCGATTAACATCATTGGCTAGAGTGGAATATACTAGGGTAGGATCGACGAGATCTACTTTGCGTTAGCTAGATTGATGCGGTGATTTCTTCTCTATTCAGTTACGAGGTTGACATGGGTGGAACGACATTCCGTCGAAGGGGAAGGCTGTAGTCCCCTAGTCGACAGCACTTGAATACCTTCAGATACACGTCTATCGACCATGACCTTCCTAAGAACTTCCTCAATAGACTTCTCTAACTCATTGGGTTCACCTGACATTCTAGCTTTTAACAGACATGTGAGGTAGACAAACGGACATGCGTGGTATAGTTTCAGATAACGACAAGTAACACAACTTGACACTTGGACAAATATCGTCTTATCTTAGTCAATCACAGGTAGAAAAAATTGGTCCCAGTGCCACACTTGATGAGTTAAGTAAGTGGGACGGTCATGACGGATCTTCCAATGGGTAGGAAAATGCTTCCATTAATGTAAATATATATGTTATGGCATGGTCTAAATGTCCAAAAGTAGTCCATAAACCCATAAATGTGTTTCCTAACCATTATGGAGTGTCACTCTAACGGTCGGGGTGAATCCAATGGTCATATAACTTCGATAGGGTGAAGTCCAAATCTACGCAGACCTGTTGTTCCAGCGAGGTTCAAACCCTGCGAACCTGCCTCCTGTGAGGTTCCATTCCGCAAAGTCTTCCATATGGTTTCTATAACTTCTTGTAGCTTTTCCAACCTGCCTTCTTTCCTGTTATTTGAGTCTCTCTAACTATTTATGGAATCCTCTTCCCATTTTTATTCTTATCTTCCCCTAGCGTAGTGGCTTCGCACTGTTGAGGTACCCTCAAATATTATGAAGTTAATATCCCTTTTCTTAACATTTCCTGAGTGGGAATACTTCTCTCTTGGATAGATAGGTCCTCCAAGCCTTATTTCATTATTTCAACCTTGATAGCTAATTCTTTTTCTTTTTGTCCCTCCCGCATTGTTACTTTTCTCTGTTGCTTCGACTTATCCTCTCGTTCTTCTATTAGTTGGTATACTTTTCTAGCTATGAAATCCCTTAATTCTTACTTTTTATTTTCTATATCTTCTTCCTTTGCTTTCCTTCTGATCCGATCATTCTCAATCCAATTCTTACCTAATAAAAGTGGGAAAGTGGTGCTATCCTCAACAAACCTAATGACTTCAAATTCTTCTTCAGTCGATGTTCCATGAACAATAACAGGTACAATAGTTACTCTTCCATATAAAGTTATCATCTTTCCCTTAAACAAGCTTATCCTTCCTAAAGAAGGTACCACAATAGGCTTTCCCAAAAATTTCCAAGTTTCTTCTGTCATAATATTCACCTGTGTTTCTTCATCCAAGACACAGTCTATGTCAAAGTCTTCTATTCTTGCACTTATGCCCTATTTTTCTTTTAGGATTTCTAGTAAACTGACATCTTTATGAACATCCATCATTTCTACCAACTCTAATAACATAGTTTGAACTTTCTCTGACCTTTTCTCTTTATGACTTTCTAACACACCCTTAGTCTCTTGACTTTCTTCATATTTTTCTTGTCTTATGCCCATTCTTTCAACTTTAGCAATAATCCTTGGACAATCCTCAACCTCATGACCAACAACCTTACAAAAAAGACAAATAGGGCCTACTCCAGGACATTCCTTAGCAAGATGTCCCGACCTTCTGCAATTATAACACAAAGTCAATCCTCTTTTTCTCTTAAATGTTCCCTAATATTTTCTGTACTGCACATTTCCCTTAGGATCATAATGTTCGACTTGGAATTTGCAAAAACAAATTATAGTTTCTTGCATCCACTTATCAGTCCAAAAGTTCTTTCTATGCATAGGAATAACATATCTTTCTTCATTTCCATTAAATTTACTCAAATCATTTCTTTCTTTCAACTGCGCCCTAGCCTTCAGACTAGGACAAAATCTATTAAACATACTTAAATTCATGCTTTCGAAACAAAAAATTTCACTTATCTTTCTCTTACCAAAGCACAAATCTTACCTCTTTTAGGATCTTACCTCTTTTCTTTAGATCAACTTACTTTATTGGAAAAAATATTTTCATGTCAAGTAGAGTACTGCACACTCCCGCAACAGATCTATGCATAGAGATTCACTTTTTATTTACTTCAGTTCCAAACAATCATAGTTTCAGGTCCCGGTAATGAAACCATTTGTTGGCATAGGGGAAGACCTAGGTTCAACACTTAACAATGCACCAACAAAACCCCGACTACTGGCCCTTTTGGAAACACCTGTGAAGTAGGTGAAGTCTCACCTGAGGTAGAATAAGGGGGGGTTACAGGATGTAGGTGTCTGTAACCAGGATGGGACATGGATTTTTGATAATAACACTTTGTAGAGTATTATGTTAATGCTTAGGAAGTTCCATACATTAGTTTATTAACCCTCATTAACATTGCAGGGCATAATAGAAAATAGATAAGCGAATTAACAACAAATGATTATACACCCTGAACACTTAGCACTGAGCACTGTGAGTCATATATAACATTCAATTATCATTTAACATAAGCATAGTATCTTAAGAAACAACATATATATTTACCAAGAA
>ML795116.1:22262-39252 GCA_009831015.1 Picea engelmannii
CTCACCCAGATACCTAGGAATGCAAATGGAAATTCGACAGAGGAAGATTTTGAGATTATTAAATTTATTGAGAACAATGCCCCATTTACCATGCTACTAGGAAAACCTTGGATTGAAAGAGATCATGCCAGAAGGCAAGGAGAAGAAGAAGTTTTAGAGCAGAAGAAGCAAGAGTTAAAATAATTCATGACTAGAAGGATCGCACACTTGATTGAAGAACAGAAGAACATATCGAAGCTATTTAACACCAGAGACCCGGATGTCAAAGTTGCAAGAACACTACAAGACCTACAGAATATTGAAATACCTATGCTATATAAAGAAGAAGGATCACCCTTGAATCTTAGGAAAGAATCTCAACAGCGCGAAGTACTTATGCCAAAAGAAGATAAGAATCAAAATGGAAAAAGGCCTACCGAGACAAAGCTCACTGGGAAGAAGGCTAGAAAGCTAAGTAAGAAGAGAGCTAAGATCGACAAGTTACAGAAGGTTCCAGGGGGAACCTCGCGAAAGGAAAATTTGCAAAATTGGAGCTTCGTCGGGATATCAGAACAGTGACACATGGCACTTCACCATGGCGAAGCAATATAGTCGTTGGGGCCATTATAATCGTTAGAACAACGCTATGAATAGGTAGAAAGACATTTATGGACAGACAGCTCGCCATCTAACCGTTGGGACCACGCCATAATGGACAGAACAAAGTTAATGAAGACTTCATACTGGTTGCAAGCAACCCGTTGTCGAGTTACCTATTTATCCCATTGCTCCATGCATTGAGAACACTTTTGCCAACTGAGAGTTTGAGCCCGCGGGCTAAGTCAATTTTTCACAGTGATCATCGTGATCTTGCTCTCTATCCCATTACTGTGTCTAAGTTACTCCCCAAACCCGAGATTATTAACCCCGAGTGTGTATGTCGGACGAGTTGAGCGCTGTAGAGAAATTTTTTGAAGAATTTTTTATCGACCTCATGACTGAAAGAGTCATGTCGATATCTATAGGTGTACAAGCATCGTCAACGAGAGGACTGCCAGCCTCTCCATCCACTGCTCGCAGAGCCGGACCATCCCATCCATCAGATGAAAAGATAACCAAGCACACGGATGATGTAGCGAATGCCAAATTGATCTCGACCATATTACCCACCTATATTCCACCACTGAGTGGCGCAGTAAATTGAGACAGCGTACCTAGAGATTTTGAATACACCTTGGTTACGATGTACCTCCCGAAGGGGATATGCGCAGTTCGATCAGACCAAGATAAGATTGCAGCGTTGAAGTTTAGTGACTTCAACCTTGGAGATCACAAAGTCTATAACATGCTCGCCCCTCATAAGTACCTGACCATAACTAAGGGAAAGAATTTGAAGATAATCCCCCAGTCGTGGACTATGAACCTCGTGCAATCCACCCTGTTGAACGTCATGAAGACTCCTCACTTTGGACGACACTAGGAGGTGAATGCATGTGTCAAGTTGTTGTTGTCTTGTTACCATGGCAACTATTTGTGGCTAAACCATCGTATAATAGTTGATTTGACGTTGATCAATCAGATCACAGGGTTGAGTATGCAAGGACATGATCCACAAGAGTTTTACCCCAGAAAATCCATGGATCGCACTCTAGAACAGAAGATCAAAGACACTTACGGCGATGTCGAGAAGGGCACACGAGGCTACAAGTTATCTTCTATCCAGAGTGTCACAGTGTGCCTTACCTTTCAGTTGATTGCAGGGAAGTTAGTGTGAAATAACTAATCCACCCAAGTCACTAGTTTTGTAGTCGACCTCGCAGGGAAGTGCGCGGAAGGCTTTCATATGAACTAGGCGAAGTACCTGGTGAATCAATTGGAACTTGACTGCAGAGAAGCACAGGATCAAGGATATGAATTTCATTTCAGCTGTCTCATGATCCTTATAGCCTTTATTTTCTGGGATATGCCGGAAGGTACGACCTTCCCGGACATCGAGCCTTTTGAACCACTGGTCGTGAAGTTCAGTACACTTTGGTACTCAAGCAACATGAATAAACAGTGGCATTCAAATGTTGTTTTTCATACCTACTACAATCAGCTAAAGATATCCATACAGTCTGAGACTCGCATGACTCCGAAAATTCTGCACCGGTTCATGCCTTTGATGAAGTTCAGTGTAGATCAGCATTTTATTTACATCACAGCTCGTGCCGACGAACACAAGCAATAGCTTCAATCCTACTATAATATGATGGAGGAGGAATTGGAGGATATCACCAAGGATTGGTCGGCAGACCTCCTTATTCCAGTAGACCCTGTGGATATATCTGACATCGACAGCCCAGAAACTACACAGGATACACCCGGACCAAGCAGAACAAAGAAGACCGAAGAGATCCAAAAATTAGACAGCGCATCCGTGAAGAATGCTTCCATATCACCAGATCAAGGAGGTGATGGCGAAGAGAGATATGACAAAGAAGTCGAACAGAAGCAAGGAGACGAGGTTGATCCCCTGAAGAAGAGGAAAGTTTCACCTCTGAAACCTTCCTCCCAGAAGAAATCGAAGGCCACCATGACCAAGATGCAGATCGTCCTCACCTCCGATGACTTCAACTTCCTCATTGCAGCCATGCAACATGCTTCACTGGAAATAGAAAAGAAACAAGAGGCAAAGCAAGAGGAGATGTATGATCAAATTGAGACTAAACTCTGAGGGGTACAGCAGGCCCTACAGTCCAGCCACGCAGTCTCCACTGCGCCCAGAGAACCAGAATTTGGAGATGAGCTAGCTCAACTCCACCGCCTAGTTGATACAGTCGAAGCTCGCCTTCGACGAGCACAGGAAGAAACAACACAAACCACCCAGGCTTTGACACAGTTACAAGGAGTACTCGTAGAGCAATGCATTGCTGCAGAACAGGAAAATCTTGCTCTCCAAGTGAAGTTTGATGAAGAAAAAGCACAGCTATAGCAAGAAAAGGAACAGTTGCTCGCGGAGCAACTTAAAGTAAAAGAAGCGGTCAACAGAGCACTTTTCTCTGTGACAGTCTTAAAAATCAAGGCAGAAGACTGAGTTACACAGAAGGTGAACCAACTCACAGAAGCCATCCAGCAACTACAACAACGCATAGCAAATTTGGAGCTACACATTGTACCTGAGACCCCACAAGATGTAAGAGACCAAAGGGAAGCAACCTCCTGGAGCGTAGTTGAAAGGCTAAAATATCTTACCCTAGAATGTAATAAACTCACTGATCACAGTGCCCAGACCTACGAACAACTCATGGAGAACCCGGAACTGAAGGAACTGGAGTCGCATCTCCAAGAGGTGAAGTATCAAGATGAAAAGATACAGGTGCAGTTGAATTCCCTGTCAGTTGTGGAAAGAATTAAGTGCTCCCAAGAGAAATGCACTACACAGCATCAGATCCATACTATCCAGAGCAGAGTTATGGAGGTAACTGAGAAACTCCAACCCGTACAAGACAAGTCCTATCAATTGTTTACAGAGGTAGAAGGCCAAGGAGCAGAGCTAGAGMAGGTTGTCACTACAGTTGAACAGTGTCTAGAGGAACCTATCAAYGATGCAGTCATCCAAGAGTTCATTGAATAGGAATYTGTAGCATAGCATCAAGTCGAAGCAGCTCGATCCAAGCTCGAGGCATTCRAAATAGAACTAGTCAGACCAGAGTGACTCGAGACGAGTCACAGGTGAGTGTTGGGGGCTTGTTGGCCCTTGACCAAGTTTTGGAGATCCTTTGTCAAGTTTGACCTATTTTAGGACTTCGGTAGCTTGTCGAAKATGGAGCGCAAGACGAAGCAGAGATCGTGGGATCTMGGCCCCTTTTTGGGTCCTTTTTGGGATTTGGGAATATGTAACGGGAATGGGATGTCGGCCCATGGGTTTACCCGTGTCTAGGCCTATTTTGTAAAGTATAAATAGATGTCTAGGCAATGTAAGGAGGGGGGAATAGGCATCTATGTGATGTGAAACCGATAAGCTAAGTGTTAAGTGCAAGTTTGGTTTGTAGATGCTCTGTGCATATTGTGAGAAACTTGTAGAGCTAAGTGCGAGTGATTGTAACAGACTGTGAAATGATTTGTGCTAGACCTAGCTCGAGGAAGGAGGATCTAGCGAGGTGCACGCAGATCTCCTATCCTATGCGGAGTAGGGTTTTTGTGGCTCTGTGCATGTAGATGATTGATTAAAGATAATAAATAAGAAGAGTTGGTGGACATAGCCCTGGGGTGGGGGTGAACCACGTAAATACTGTGTTATTCTACTTCATGCGATGTCCTGATGCATTTATGTGTTATTTGCTAAGTGCTTGATATAGATAGATCTGTTTATTCTTTGTGCTTATGATGAATCTGGATGTTAGATCTGATATATGTGAATGTGCTTAGTGCTTAAACCTGCTAGATATGATCCATTTCTTTATGCTAAGTGCTTAAATACATTAGATCAGGGTGAATGTTGCGATGCTCTGTTTTATCTACGAAGTAGATATTGGGTAAATAATGATGAAACTAATAGTGCTAAGTGCTCTATTAAGTGTTATAATCACATATATGTGTCCCAGCTAAGGTTACAAACACTGGAGTGCTGCAACCACTGTTGCCTCTACCTCGGGTGAGACTTCATCTGCTTCACAGGTGTTGCCGAAAGGATCGGTAGTTAGGGTTTTGTTGGTACGTTGTTGTAGCGTTGAACCCTAGGTCTTCCCCTATGCCAACAAATTCTCTGTGTATTCTTCCATTATCTACATAGATTTTTTTCCTGTCTTGAACTACCTTCAATTTTTTCTTAATCTTCACCATATGCTCTTCCATTTCTTTGAGAAACTCAGGACCAACCACTACTATGTTTGTTGGGTTATCCAAGCTCACTGACGTATTTCACTTTGTACCATAAAGTGCTTCAAAGGGACTCATTTTTAATGATCTCTAATATCCATTGTTTTATGCAAATTCCACCAAATGGAGGTATTCTTACCACCTGGAAAGCCTATTCATCACATATATATTCAACATATATTCGATCACTTGATTGATTCTTTCTGAGAGCCCATCTATCTCTAGGTGATATGTTGTACTGAAGTTTAAATTTGTCCCAAATCCCTTGAGTAAACCTTTCCAAAAGTTCGATGTGGACTTGGGACCTTTTTCAAACACAATTGATTTAGGCACACCATGAACCCTGTCAATTTTTGTCATGTAGATGTCTACAATTTTTGTTCCCTTATGTGTCAAATTCACTAGAAAAAAATGAGCTTCCTTTGTTAGTTTATCCACCACCACCATGATGGAATCATGTTGCTTCATTATCCTAGGCAGCTTGGTGATAAAATCCATTGTCACCACTTCCCATTTCCACTCGGGAATGGCCAATGGCTACATAAATCCAACTAGATTTTTGTGCTCAACTTTAATTTTCTACAATTCCATGCATTTGGATATATATCCTTCTACATCCTTCTTCATACTTGGCCAAAAATATTGGCCTTTAATAGCAATAGTCTTCTGATAACCTAGGTGCCTAGCATAAGGCACATTGTGCATTTCTCTCAACATACTACTTTTCATCTCATAAGTATTAGGCACATACAGTTTTCCCTTATACTTGAGGATTTCATCCTCTTCCAATGCATAATCTTTAAACTTAGGATGAAATTTACCCGATTGTAATGTCTCATTTGCTTGCACATATTGTTGATATGATTTTGCAACTTCTATAAAAAATTCCTTCAAATAAAAAACATACATGCTTATAGCTACAACATGCATCTAATTCACCCTTCTTCTTAGTGCATCAGCCACTCTGTTCTCCTTTCCTTTGATATGATTTATATCAAAGTCACACTCACTAAGGAATTCCAACCATCTTACATGTCTGGAATTTAAATATGACTATTCAAATAAATACTTCAAACCATTATGGTATGTCCTCAATTTGAATTTCCTATCCACTGTTGAGGAAAGGATATGAAGAACCTCACTCCAACATTTTTGAATCTTACTTGGCTAGGATAAGATAGTTGGGATTATCACCCGAGGTTTATAGCCTTAGAAAAAATTATGAATTGATTCTCAAGTAATAAGTACAAGGAACCAATGTTGTCATTTTTTGTAATTAAACTATGCAAAAGAAGAAAATAAAAATAGATGTACTGTGTTCGAGATTTAAAAGAACAAATGAAATGCAAATTTGAAAGTAATATCAGGGATTACACATGTGAGATCAAAATCAGCAAAGAGATTTTATTAATTTCACTCCAAGTTACAATCATAAACTTTCTTTCAAACCCCTAAGAAGGTAAGGACCAAGATCAGATTTAGAAGTCTTCAATGGGAATCATACAAAAAAGACTCTGACAACAAGTGAAGACTGGGACTAGAAATATGGATCAACTTAGCCAGGAAACTATCCTCTACTGACTCTACAAAATATTCACTATCAGTAATGAAAAATAATTCATGAACATATTAGAATACACAGACTGCCAAGATCAAATGATCAACCTTTCTAGAATAAGCTACTGAATAATTTATCTCAAATATTTGAATCATGTTATCTTTAATAAGACCCTGCTATCAACAAAAAGGTTAAGACTCTATGATAAATCAAAATGAATGAAAATAATTAATCTCACAAGTTTAAGAGCAGAACTTTATCAGAAATTATTCCTTGTTCTCTCCCCTTTTGTCCCTTCCTTTGATTAGATTTTTATCTTCCTCAAAAGAAGTTGTGGTAGTTTCAAACCACCATTAGTTAAGTCATAATTGACTTAATATTAGTTAGGGATAAATAATAATAATAATAATAATAATAGATAAAGGTTTATTAAATAATAACTAATAGGTGGGACCCCTAATATTTTTCGTCTTTTTGAGTTTGATTTTCTCCTTGTTACTCCATAATTTATTTAAATAATAAATCATGCCACCTCGTAAATAAAAGCAATCAATTTTATCAGCCCCTTCTATCTCCCGAAACAATCCATATATATATATATCCAATAAATAAAATGTATTTTCATCATGAAAAACAATTATTGATTGGCTGTCCAAAAATGAAGATAATAGTATCAAGTTGTCCCAAAGTCAAAGAATAAACAAATTGTTTACCACCAGAAAATAAAAACATAAAATATCAGAAGCCATATTTACTATGTGAAGCATTCTGCCTCTTCTCACTACTTTCCGATCTTCTTGCTTTGTTTGTCAAGTGATCCTTTTCGGTGAGTGGCTGATTGGATGCATAAGGATGAACTTCACTAAGATTTGGAGATGGTTCATTGACTTGTTGGGCATGTGAGGTGACTAACTTAGAGGAATTATCATATGATTAAGAATGAGTGACTAATGTTTTACCCTTGCTTGACATAGGCTCATGGATGGTTTTTTTAATCCTTTTCCTTTCATGAGAGGAATGAACAGGGGATGTAACATGATCAATATACGGGGAATGTTGGTTGAATGGAAATGGAGGAGGTAATAGAAATGAAACTTTGGGCCAGCCATGATGATCAACTACGGGGGAATGAACAATATCTTACCAACCATCATTTACAAGGACCTCTGGATGGAGTGAGACATGAGACAGAACATCAACATTAGATAAACTTGGGTGAGGTTGAAAAGGAGGCCTTTTTGGTCTAGGATGTGGTTGAAATGTTCCTTGACCTACCAAATTAAAAAACCCATCTTGGAATAGTTAATTTAACTCTTGAGGATCAACGTCAAAGTGAAAATAAAATCTAGGTCTCATGTTGCCTCTTTTCCAAAAATGTTTATGCGCCTACCTTTCTCATGGCTTCCTCTGCTAATGATATAGATTATTTTCGGCACGAAATGAGAGCAGAGATATAAAAATAAATGTACAGAGATATACCATATATCCAATAATATAACAGATATATATCATAGATATAACCATATACACAGAGATACACAATTTCTATTAATGAGCGAAATGTAAAAAACTGTAGAAATATAGACAAAGAATCGCTAGAATGGTGGAAGATTATCTCTGAGAAGAGATGTGAAGGCTACGCTCATTTGCAAGAATACGGAGATGTTTAAAATGAGGATCTAGAGGCCTTTTTAGCATAAATAAAATCCAAAACCTTAACCATGGAAGATGAAAAGCCAACAGGTTTGTGGTCCCCGTTTTGTGTAGTTTGGTGTATCAACTTCCCGGGGGCATAACTTTGGCATACGATCTTTGTTTGGGGTCCATGATATCTCGTTCGAAAGGTATTGATTAGGAGATTCAGTTCACGGGATTAATTATTCCTTTGGAAATCATTAAGGTCCCTATCACAAAAAAGAGTCATTTAGGCCCTCAAAATGGCCCTGGAAGTTTAGGACCCAAAAAACTGCTAAAAACAATAAATTGCCAAAAACTTGTTTTGAGCCAGTTGGAATAGGTGAGTGGCCACCAATATCTACCTGGATCAATCCTCTCTCCTTAGTAAGCAATGGTCTCCATTGCGTTGAGTTCTCGGGGGAGAGGGGGAAGCGTTTGTTGATTCTAAACCTTAGTGAGTTGCTTTCCTTGTTGGAGACGTTGCATTGCTTGGCTTGTGGAAGGTTGTCGAGAACCTGATGTTGGAAGGGTTGGACCCTTTTAACCAGTATGGCTACATGAGATCATTGTTTACAGGAGGAATATTTTCACTTTGTTGCAATCTTTTTGACTTGCTTCTGCTGGATAGAAGGTGCATGGACTGAGATTGTAGTGCTTGCAGTGTCCTTCTGTTCACTTTTTGAACAAATTGTCAAGAAGTTGAACTTTGCAATATGAGATATCACTTTGTGGCACTATTAAGTGGGACAGTAGTCAAAACTACCTTTGATATCTTGTATACATGACCCCCCATATTAACAATGACACTACGGGGTCGAGACTCATAAATAGCATGGAGCTTCCACATATATGGCTGGACCAAAATAACATCACATATATCCAGCGGGGAAACATCACATAATACCTCATCCTTGAAGGGCTTGATACCGTATGACAAGCGACACTGTTGGTTGACACAGATATCTCGTCCCTGATGAAGCCACCTAATTTTGTATGGTTGTGAGTGTGGTGTTGTCGAAAATACCAATTGTTTGATGACCTTTGTTGAGATGAGGTTCTTCTAGCTTCCACTATCAACAATAAAATGCAGTGGGGTCCCGTTCACCCACATATGTGAGTGAAAAAGTTGCTCTCCCTCTTTAGGATCTGTTGGTTCTTCTCGTTGAATTGTTGCAATCGTGACATTAGAAGTGGGGTTTGTGTTGATGATCTGTCTTCTCCAATTATTTTTTGAATCAGATTCCAAATCAAGGTTTGACTCATTTTCTTTAATCTCGGCCACCAATGATTTTTTTGAGTGACATTCATCATTTTTGTGCTAGGGGATTTTGTGGAAATCGCACCACTTTCCAGTGTCCTTCTTCATCTTTCCATTACCCTTATTTTCCTGTGGCTTGGACTAGTTTTATTGAGGTTGACTACTCTATGAGTTAGGGCTTCCTTTACCATACTTTGGTTGTTGTGGATTTGCAGACCCAAATTCATGCTTATTCCGCTGCTTAAATTTCTTCTCAATTTTGACAGCATATCTATAAGCAGATCCCAGTGATAATATGTCCAGAAAATCCATTTTGGTTTGAATGTACCTGTGTAGAGCCCCGCAGTATTTCAAAACTAGAGGTCGCTAAGAGTCTTTTATACCTAGCTTGGTGTGCAAGGTATGGAAGGTATTTGTGAACTCTGGTACTGTTTGGTCCCATTTTTTATGCAGCGTGGTCCATCTCATGTACTAGTCATCATAGTTACCAACAGGGTAATATTTTTCCTTGACTGCATCCACACACAAAATCCCAAGTCGGCTCGGACCCATATATTCCAGAATCCTCTATGGAATACTTCTCCCAGTAAGTTTCCCACCAATGTTTTACATGGGGGGGAACCTTAAGGAGTGCAAAGGTGATCTTTTCCCTGTCGGAAAAATTGTGAACAGAGAAATAACCTTCTAGCATATTTAACCATTTTTCTAGGGTATCCGCATATATTTGACCTTCAAATATAGGAATATCAAAATTAACTTGTACTTGAAAGGAGTGGTTCCTCCAAAGTGCTCGCTTGATGAATATGTGTCTGCTATTATTGACAAGTGTTGAAGGATGTGGGAAAAATTCTCCATCATTTTGTTCCTCTATTGCGCGAGGGCTTCCGCAAGCAACAACTTGATGGGATCTTTTTCTCCCGTGTCTCTCTTTTCTTATGCCATGGGAGGTCGCTTGGGCTAACAAGAGCAGTTGTCCTCAAGGGAAACTAGCTCGAGACCCAACTCTTTGTATCATTACCTCATCAGGGACATGCACTAAGAAACAACAATGAGAAGCTTGTTGTGATACCACTGATTCAGATTATTTTTAGCACGACATGAGAGCATAGATATAATAAATAAATATATAGAGATATATCAGATATCCAATAATATAAAGAGATATATCAGAGATATAACCATAAACACATAGATACAATAATACACAATTTCTATTAATGAGGGAAATATACAAAACTTTAGAAACACATAGTGAAAGACTCATTAGAATGGTGGCATCTTATGTCTGAGAAGATATGTGATGGCTACACTCATTCGCAAGAAGATGGCGATGTTTACAATGAGGCTCTAGAGGCCTTTTTAACATAAAGAAAATCCAAAACCCTAACCCCAGAAGATGAAAATCCAAGAGGTTTGTGGACCCCGTTTTGGGTAGTTTGGTGTATCAATCATGCCTTTGATGATCATTGAGGTTCCATGTCACGAAAAATCATCATTTAGGCCCTCAAAATGACCCTAGGAGTTTAGGACCCGAAAAAATGATAAAAATAGTAAATTGCCAAAAACTTGTTTTGAGCCAGCTAGAATAGGTGGGTGGCCACGGATATTAACGCGGATAAGATAAATAAAATCATTGTCTGAAAGAAAACTTAGATCATAATATGAAACAATAAAGACTAATCAACCATCAATTTACTTGCCTAAAGATAAATTCAAAATGTTGGCTCTTATCAGTTCACACATTAGCATGCATGGCATCAATCCATTGCTCTGTAAATAACAATCATAATCATTCTACCAATTTAAATCCAAAATTGTCATTATCTATAACAGGGATATTTTAATGAAATATGGGATGTGAATTAGATTTATAATGAACAAAAAGTGTTATTTATGAAAAGGAAAAAAATGATTATTGTTCTAAATAAGACCCACTCTTAGTTTAATAATCATATCATCTTCAAACTCGACTACAGATTTCATTAATAATGCTCACTATTCCAACTCAAAATTTTCTTTTCCAAATTACAAGGCTTCTCTAAAATCACAATTTCTTTTAGACGAGAACATGGAAATAATAAAATGATTTTGGGAAAAAAAATGAGGGTTGTATAATTTGCGTAAAGTGAAATTATGGAGGGAAATGATAACGATGAATGTTCTTTTTGCATACAACTATTGTTTATCAATCCTCAACCAATGTAATTAATTCCAAGCCTTCAAATTATAACCTTGTATTTTTGCTTTTAATTCTTTAGAGTTTAATTCATTCAACAAAGTGTATCAACAAACAACCTAAAATAATTCTCCTTATAATTTCGTGTAGGAAGGATCATATCTAAAATCTTGAAACTTATCCATTTGAACTTTGTTTTGCCAAAACATTTTATCCATAGAATTCATCACAATAATAGAATGAATTGAATCAAACATCAACTCAACAGAGCAAAAGCTAAGTTTGATTGAAATATTCAAACTAATTCTCATCTTTGTTTGTATATCGATTGTTAAACAATGTCAAAATCTGGGTTCTTCAATATATTTGTAAATAGTGAGCTTCATAACCAATATGCCAACTAGTACGAACCCAATAATATGTTGTTTGACTACTCACAAACTCAACATTTATAACCTTGTTATGTATAATATATTCACTTGCAGAACCAAATACCAATAAGCAAACCTAGCTGTCGATGATGGAATCTAGCAAGTATAGGGTTTTAAATATTATTCCTCAAACAATAATCACCCTGTGACCCAAAATAGTCGAAACAAAAAGGCAAGTCAAAACCCTAAATTTGAATTCATTTAAAACCATCAAACCATAACCCATTAAGTGCAGGCAGGTTCGAACCAACAGCAGCAAGATATATATCATAGAGAACAATTTGAAATATGTCCACATACCCTAATAGTTTCCACAATAAAACGAGTTGGTATTATAATAAGCTATAGAAATATGATTGTTATTTTCTTTTGACCCAAATATAGGAGTAGTCAAAATAAGAAACCCGGTAGCGTACCTTGTATATTTTCATTTGTTTTGTTTTGAAAACAAACTTCACAATAGGTGCAAAAGAAATCAATGGTGGAGAATAACAAGCCATAACCCAAACCAAACCACATAAGCAAGACCAGAATGCATCAATACTAATAGAACTTCATTTGAAGTTGTATGATATTTGCAATACAAAAACCCAGGTTAAGATATCATCGGTGTTCAAAATTAGTCACTGTTTTATTTCAACATAGCTCAAATAATTATCAACCCTCCATCCTTAAGAATCTATGCCAAACATAGAGCCACACTCATAACAAACACACAACATGCAAACAAACTTGAGCCAACATTCAAAATTTATCAGAGCAAAGCAACCCATCAGTTCCAGAGAAGTTGAAAATGTTCATACATGTCCAAATAAGATAAATAGCCACGAGAGAAAAGCCCAATATCATTATGCAACCACCAAAGATGTAGAGTCCAAAACCCTCAACTATCAGCAACAAATCATTTCCAAACAAGAAATGTGAAAGGTGGTATACCTCAGGAGGGAAAACCAACCAAGAGCATTAACTCTCTATTAATTCACATCGCATAAACTCAACCCAAAACTCACCAACTTTTTATGATAGCCAACCAAGATTTACACGATGGAAAGCCCTTAATTGCTAGCTCGGACTCCAAATCAAGATTTGGTACCATGCATACACTATTGAACTTACAATCATATCATATATCACCACTATACCACATTCATAATTGTTATAAAGTGACACTGCTTTATAAACGAACCATATCAACTTACCAATCAAGCAACGTAATAAACAACAACCATGGCATATATGAATTCAATTGTAAGTCGGGTTTGTTCGTACTTATATGCGACAACCTTGTACAATAACCTCTATATAATATCATCGTGTTATATGATATATATGTGCATGAAATGAAAGTTGACCACCCCCATTTTTATGTCACAAGCCATACTAAGACCGTAAAACTTTAAAACTTGTAATCATAAGTGTTAAGACTCTAGCGCAATATATCTTTCACCCTTTATTTTTTTTATAACATGGTGACTATGAAATATGAAGATGAGAAACATCATAGATCGTTATCAAAGATATCATTCGTGCATGTGAACTAGAGAAGAGTACCAGTCTTGTAATTTAATTTAGTCATTTGTTCGTAGGATACATTTATTTTACAAGAAAAAGGAGCAAAATCAACTTAACATAGTTTCTCTAAGGGTTCCCACCTATTAGTTACATAATATAGTAATAGCATAAATATAGTGCATTACAATCTTTTACAGGCAAGATTCATGTTGTTCATTTTCACGTCAACACCCACAAGGTAGTGCCACCATATCTTCAACGAATGAATAATGGTTGCCATCTCTAAATCATGTGTGGCATAGTTCCTTTCATGCTCCCTAAGTTTTTTGGACTCGTAGAAAACCACATGACCATTATGGGTGAGGACACCACCTATTCCTTCTTTACAACCATAAGTCCACACCAAAAAATCTTTATTTAGATCATCAATCTTTAGTATTGGTTCACTTGTCAGCAATTCTTTCAAATGAAGAAAACCCTCTTCACATTCTTGATTCCATTCAAACTTCACATCGTTCTTTTGCAAAGAAGTTATAGTATGTGCCATCTTTGAGAACCCTTTAATAAATATCATGTAGTAGTCTACAAGTCCCATGAATTACCTGACTTATGTGACATTCCTTGGGGTTGCCACTCTCTAATCACCTTGATCTTATATGGGTCCACTGCTATGCCCTCTTCTGAAATAATGTAACCCAAATAATGGATCTACCTATGTCTCTGATAAAATAAGAAATTTCTCAACTTTGCATAAAGATGATGCTCCCTTAACACTTGTAGTACCATCCTTAAGTGTATTTCATGTTCTTCTTTAAAATTAGAATAAATAAGTATGTCATCTAGGAAAACAATGAAAACATTTTCCAAGAATTTTCCAAAAATTTCATTAATCAAACACATGAATACAACTAGTGTATTTGACAACCCAAATGGCACCACGACAAATTCACAATGGCCATATCTTCTCCTAAAATTTGTTGTGTTTATATCTTCCTCTTTAATCCTTACCTGATGGTAGCCTGACTTGATCTCAATCTTGGAAAATATCTTGGCATCTTTCAGCTGATAAATAAAACCATATATCCTTGACAAAGGATACTTGTTCTTCACAATTACCTTATTCAGATGCTTGAAATCAATGCACAATCGTAAGGTTCCATCCTTTTTATTTACAAAAAGTACTGAAGCACCACAAGGTGAAACACTTGGGTGTATGTACCCCTTCTTCAACAACTCTTCAAGTTGCATATGTAGTTCCTTAAGCTTGGGAGTACTCATCCTGTAAGGTGTCTTGGAAATCGGAGTTGCTCCTGGCATAAAGTTAATGCACAAATATATATCCCTCTTAGGTGGAAAACCTAGTATTCCTCCAAATACATCTTCAAACTTACTCAAGACTACAAAATCTTCCAAATTGGGCACCTTATAAATTTGGCATCCCTTTCTAAAACTTTTTTTAAGTTTCCTGGCTAAAATTTCTCTAATTGTCACTTCTCTTGGAATGCCTTGAACTGATCTCAAGTTTCCTTCTTCATCAAGACAAGTGAATTCCTTCTTCTATCAGTCTAGGAAAACATGATGCTTTTCCAACCAATCCATACCAATTAAGCAATCATAAGAACCTATTGGTATGATGTTTAAATCTACTTTTGTGCTAAGTCCATTCATGTCCATTGGACATTCCTTAACCAGTTCATTGATTATTCTCTTAGATCATGTATCTAATTGAACTAACCATGATTTCCCATGCTTGATTCTTTACAAATGAAATATCTCAACCAGCTTAGGATCTATGTATCTATGACAATCTCCTGAATCAATTAAAATTTATATGGGATGATTGTTAATCTTACCTTCAACTTCAATCATATGAGACTGAAAATAAACTCACTTGTTTTCTAAGGATAAATCAATCCTTGGCATACTCATTCCCATGTCCTCCACTTATTAACCTCCTGAATTTTGTGCACATTCCTCCTTTCTCATATTTGACGGTAATCTATGTACATGTGATCCCCCTTTCATCGGGTTGTTGTCATGGAATTTTCCCCAAATTCTCTGACATCTTCGACTCATTTTGTGTTGGTTTACCCTATGGATTTTTTCTGAGAAAAGGTGGTTTAAAACATTTCCTTCTCTAGTGCATATTTCCTTTCTTCTTATCCACCCAAGCTCTCTGAAAGGTTGGTCTTCTTTTTTTTTGGTCATGAAGGCACTCGGCTCTCCTTATTTCTTCCTACAATGTTCCGAGCTCATCATATTGTATCTTATCACTATATATTGAAGGTATCCCACTCAGGAACCTTTGTATATTGACTTTCTCATCCTTGATGAAGTCAACATACCTCAACAATTCCAAAAATATCCTCTCATCCTCAACCATAGTCATGCTCCCAAGCTTGAGTTCAAAGAACTCCTTCATATTTATGTCATAATATCATTGGGACAAGTATCTCTTTTGAAAATACTTTTTGAACTTCCTCCAAGTGATCTTCCTCTCATCAATGTGCTTGACTTTCATGAGTTGGTCCCACCACATTGATGCTTTTCCTTTCATTTGGTAAATTACAATTTTATCCTCTGCATATGATGAATAATTATGAAGTTGGAAATACTTCCCCATTCCCAGGAACCATGCCTTTGCATTTTCTTCCTTCTTGTGTTCACCATCAAAAGTAGGAGGTTTTATCTTTCTTATCTCCCCTTATAGTTCAACCACTCATGTCCTCCTCTTATGTTTCCTGAAAGGAGACAGACTTGGACTACTCCCTACTCTTACATTTAAGTGTCTTGGTGAGTGATGCTAATGTCTACCATCATAGCTAGATTCTTCTCTTCTGACATGAAACCTGTCATCCTTTGTCTTCCTTGAATATGCTTCCTTATCTATCTTCTTCTTTAAGTTTTCCAAGCTCTGCAAAAACTTGGTTTTGATGTTGGTTTTTTTCTCTTTAGATTTCATAAGCTTCTCATTATCAACTTTTTATCTTAACACATCTCTTTGAAGACTTTTTATTGTATCCACTAGATCAATACTTTTTTCTCTTCCTTCTTTATGCCCATTGGATTCAGCCTCAACATTTACCAAGTTGACATTCAATCCCCCTAACTTCATCCCCATGAGTATCCTCTATTTCATTGATCTTCATACCGAACTATTATGTCTGTAACTTTAAGTCTACACAATGTGTAACCAACAAAAACATTTGTCATATTAGGCATAAATACACAAATCTGGGAAAATTCACACCCAATTTCTAATTCTTGAAGGCCACCAAAAAGCCTTATTTTTTACTTGCTAAACAAATCTACTACCCATATCTGAAATCTAGGTGAAAATGTTGATTATTCTCTTCCTTATCTTTCCATTGACTATTCATTTTCTTTCAAGATTTGAGTGGAAAGTTATGGTTGTCTGAAGTTTTTTCTCTTTCCCCAAACTTAGAAAAAAAAAATCACAATTTTGCCATAGTCTTGTTGACATGGTACCTTGCTTAAATGGCATGACACGTGTAGACTAATGTGGAAGTTGGGTCCAC
>ML795116.1:51384-61793 GCA_009831015.1 Picea engelmannii
TTTATTGTAAAAGGGCCTTCAGAGCCTCATTGTAATCATCTTCTTGCGAATGCGAGTAGTCGTCACATCTCTTCTCAGAGATAAGCTGCCACCATTCTAGCGAGTTTTTCACTCTGTATTTTTACAGTCTCTGTACATTTCTCTGATTAATAGAAATCGTGTATTATTGTATATCTGTGTTTATGGTTGCATCTCTGATACATTTATGTTATATTATTGAATATCTGCATTATCTCTGTGCATTTCTTTATTATATCTCCGCTCTCATTTCGTGCCGAAAATAATCTGGATCAGTCAACCCCTATTACGTAAGGCAAGTCAAGCAAAAGGAAATTCAGTTCGAAAGCATGCAAGTAAGAATCACCTGGTGAGAGAAGATATCTAATAAGAGTTTCGCTTTCCACAATGAATGAAAAGTTTTTTGACTCAGATGATTAATTGTATAGAGGGTAACTTGTTGGTTATGCTTCTGACCTAAGATAGAGCGAGCAACTACAGGTAGTATTGTATTTCTTCTACAATGTAGGCAGGAGGCAGGAGAAGACCAGTGTCTTGGAACATGTTGTATGACATTGACCAGTGCCATTGGTGGAGTAGTATGTGTCATTAGTGGAGCAATCACTCTCTATGGATTAGATAAAGCACAAAAAATATGTGAAAAAACATAAGCAATTAATGTTTAGAACTAATGCTAGACCTGATGTCTAGCATTAATCCATACAGGTCAAAAAACTCTAAAAAATCTCTCAACTATGTGAAAGTTATCCTAAGTATTGCCTCGATATGAGGCCAAATAAGGCCTCAAAACTAAAACTTTGGACAAAAACAAAATGCAACTCGGAAAAATTATGAACTTTTCCAAAACTTTAGGTTAAAACAATGGTTTGTGTGTATGATTAATAAAAACAACAAAAATTGTTTACTACCATGGATGATTTTAGGGGCGAAATTTTGCTCATGGGCTAATTTTCTATGGTTTTTCCCAAAAAAAGATTCATTATTCTAAAAATAATTCGGCCAAATTTTATAGGATAAAATTATTTTACTTGGAAAATCGCTAAATTTTTATACAAATTATATAAAATCCTTAGAAATTTGAATATTTTTACAAAAATGTCGCCAAACATTTTATAGTTGGCATATGAAGGATTAGTAAGATTCGCCAAGGTTTCTACATTTTAAAATAAATTTCCATCCTTAAAATCATCCATGTTTACTATAGTCCCTACAGCCTGAAGGGCAGGGACTAATAATGAAACATCGATTTAGGGATAGTGTTATTACATGTTGCAAAAGAGACATAGTGCTAAGATAGCTAGTATCACATTTCAGCATGTTGGATATTCTATCCAAGTGGTTGGAAAGTATGGACCACCCTTGCATTATGTTGTTTTGACTATTTACCATGTTTCATCTCTTGTTTATTTGGTTTTAATTATGAATGTATATATGTAAAGAGAAAATCAAACTCTCTATGGATAAAATTTTGGGTATTGAGGTTTTCCTAAAAAAATACAATTTGTTTCATTCTCTAGTTTATAAGTGAAAATGAAAATGTTGGTAACTTTCCAGCCCCATGCTAATATTTGCAAACAATATCTTACTCACATTTACATACTCTACCCCCTTCATAATTAAACAAATAACTTCCAAAAGAAAAATTGTATTCTTAACAATTAAACACATAAAATTAAACTACTAAACAATATCCTAATATCATAATGTTGGATGTGTAAACTAAACTCTTTTAGTCTTCCACATTATGATATGATGGTAATAGTTGTTGGATTCGAATGTGTAAAATATTATATTATAAGAATATACTAGTATTTAGGGAGGATGGTCTACGCTTTTTTTGTCATTTTAAAAGAGAAAGTAGATGGAACTAAAATAAAAGAATAAGATTCCGGGTAAAATATGAAATAAAAATCACTCAAAAATACTTTACCTCCCTTACCATTTTAAAACTTATAGTTTATGGGTTAGTGGTTGCGATTGAATAACGACATGCCAATGAATATAAAACATTAATTAAAAATAAATTATAATTAAATTAATTCAATATAAATATTTATAAATAATTACATTTGATTAATAAAATTAAAAATTTCTACTTCAAACTTCCATAAATTTAAAATCATAAATTATATAAAATGAATTTAATAAAATTCATATAAAATATTTATAAATAAAAAATTATAATTAATTCAATTTAATTTAATATTTATAAATAAAAAATTATAATTAATAAAAAAAATTAAAACAAAAATAAGAATCGTTCTCTCATCTCCTCATCTCTTTATTTCTTGTCCTTATGTAGGTCAGGTCACAAAGATTGTTAAGGACAGGTTAAATGTAAGAGTTAATTGGGATAAGGACAGTATTGAAGAATGTTTTAAGTCATGGGTTCTGGAAAGATCTCTATGTAGGTTTGTTAAGTTTGATGATTTCTAATATTTGGTGGGAACACAATTCAACTGTTTTTAAAGATAATTGGGTGTCTCTTGATGTTACTGCGGCCATAACTCTTAGCTAAGCAGTGGAATTCAAAGTAGATACAAAAGGTCAAAAGTTGTGTATTCCAATCCTACACTTTCTAGACAACGGAATTCCTTGGGGTTACTTTGACAGAGCCAATCAAGGTCATCTGCCTTCATGTGGAGTCGGAGTTGTCTTATTTATAAATCAAAATCAGTATATTTATATCAAATATGCTCCAGGGAGTGGATCAAACAACAAAGTTAAGCTTGTCGCTCTTTGCACCCTTCTTGAGACAACAAAAAAGAAGGACATCAAGAAGCTCCAAGTATTGGGCGACTCTAAATTGGTCATTGATTGGGCTCAAGGAAAAATTGAAATTCAAAACACTAATTTGGCCACTCTTATGAGAGAGATCTGACTTACCTTTTAGTCCTTTGAATGGTTGTCTTTTCACCATATTCTGAGAGAACTCAATGTAAAGGCATACAAGTTTTCTAAAGAAACTTTGCTACTGCAAAGAGGTGCTTTCAGATACTATGAATACTTTGACGGCACTGAAACCAAAACTATGGAATTTCTTGTGTAACTAAGTGTTGGTTATAGCCATTACCTCGCTAGGTTCCAGAACCAATAGCCTCCCCTCCTCCATCTTACCTTTGGTATGACTTACGAGCTTACCTTTGGTATGATTTATTAGGCAACCGAGAGCATGAAAGGCCATAGGCTAGCTAATCGAATACATAAAGGGTACTACTTCTCCTAGTCCAACTCTATTGTATAAGGCGTATGATTACCCTTTGATTCCACATATGAGATCAAACACTCCAAGGTGGGGTTTGAACAGATTCATGGCTTCATGAACCAGTTTGACAGATATGCATCACTGGGCAACACCACATAGTAGGACACACAACTTTTAGAGGTTTCCAGAGAAGAAGCAGTTTGGCATCATTCACCCCATCATATTCCATTTGACCCCTTCCTTTAGTGTCTTCTCAATTTTGTCATACAAATCAGGTTCTCTCATTTTTCTCATTTTTCTTTCCACTAGTATTGTGTTACTATTGTGTTGTTCTAATGTTAGCTAATACAATAAACCTATTAATAAAATATTGAAAAAAAAGTGTAGACCTTACCGTAAATATTAAGTCACTACTTGTTGATTACTTGTTACTTGGCCTAATCTTTTTTTTGTCTTGCTTCTCATTTTTCTTTCCATTGGACTGGTAGCTAGTTCAATTATAGTATTGTGTTGCTCTAATGTTAGCTAATACAACAAACATGTTAAGTAAATGTTGAAAAAAATGTAGACCTTACCATAAATATGAAGTCGTTGTTTGTTGATTGCTTGTTGCTTGGCCTGCTCTTTTTCTCTGTATTGTTGTTAACTCTGATGTGTTGTATCATTTTTCTATTCAGGTTTAGTGGTTCTTAGCTCATCTCAAGTAAGGATGAACTGGCACTTCAATCCCAGTCCATTACTTTTGTCTCTTACCTAAAACTTTGTCTCGAAATCGGAATCTCAATAGGAAAGAAACAAATCCGCTCCTCTAGTCTAAAGTAAAGACAGTCGGCCCCTATTACGTAAGGCAAGTCAAGCATAAGGAAATCCAACTCGAAAGCATGCAAGTAAGAATCACATGGCAAGAGAAGATATCTAATAAGAGTTTCGATTTCCACGGCGAATGAGAAGTTTTTTGACTCATATGATGAATCGTATAGAGGGTAACTTGTTGGTTGTACTTTTGACCTAAGATAGAGCGGGTAACTTGTTGGTTGTGCTTTTGACCTAAGATAGAGAGAGCGACTACAGGTAGTATTGTATTTCTTCTATGATGTAGGTAGGAGGCAGGAGAAGACCAGTGCCCTAGAGAATGTTGTATGACATCGACCAGTGTCATTGGTGGAGCAGTACGTGTCATTGGTGGAGCAATCACTCTCTATGGATTAGATAAAGCACAAAAAATATGTGAAAAAACCTAAGCAATTAATGTTTAGAACTAATGCTAGACTTGATGTCTAGCATTAATCCATACAGGTCAAAACACTCTAAAAAATCTCTCAACTATGTGAAAGTTATCCTAAGTATTGCCTCGATATGAGGCCAAATAAGGCCTCAAAACTAAAACTTTAGACAAAAACGAAATGCGACTCAGAAAAATTATGAACTTTGCCAAAACTTTAGGTTTAAACAATCGTTTGCGTGTATGATTACTAAAAACAACAAAAATCGTTTACTATAGTCCCTACAGCCCGAAGGGCAGGGACTAATAATGAAACATTGATTCTGAGATAGTGTTATTACATGTTGCAAAAGAGACATAGTGTGAAGATAGCTTGTGTCAAATTTCAGTTGTTGGATATTCTATCTAAGTGGTTGGAAAGTATGGACCGCCCTTGCATTATGTTTCCATTTACCATGTTTCATCTCTTGTTTATTTGGTTTTAATTATGAATGTATATATGTGAAGAGAAAATTAAACTCTCCATGGATAAAATTTTGGGTATTGAGGTTTTCCTAGGAAATACAATTTGTTTCTCTCTAGTTTATAAGTGAGAATGAGAGTGTTGGTAACTTTCCAGCCCCACACTAATATTTACAAACAATAACTTGCTCACATTTACATACTCTACACCCTTTATAATTAAACATATAACTTTCCAAAAAAAATAGTTATATTCTTAATAATTAGACCCACTCAAATTGTACTAAATAAAATTAAACTACTAAACATCACAATGTTTATCGTGTAAACTAAACTCTTTTAGACTTCCACATTAAGATATGATGGTAATAATTGTTGGATTCGAATGTGTAAAATATTATATTATAAGAATATACTAGTATGTAGGGAGGATGGTCCACGCTTCTTCTTTTTTTTTTGTCATTTTAAAAGAGAAAGTATATGGAACTAAAATAAAAGAATAAGATTATGGGTAAAATATGAAATAAAAATCACTCAAAAATACTTTACCTCGCTTACAATTTTAAAACTTATAGTTTATGGTTTAGTCAATTTTAAAACTTATAGTTTATGGTTTAGTGGTTGAGATTGAATAACGACATGACAATGAATATAACATAAATAATATAAAACATTAATTAAAAACAAATTATAATTAAATTAATTTAATATAAATAATTATATTTGATTAATAAAATTAAAAAACTTTATTTCAAACTTCAATAAATTTAAAATCATAAATTATATAAAATGAATTTAAAATATTAATTAATAATAAATTATAATTCATTCAATTTAATTTAATATTTATAAATAAAAAAAATTAATTAATAAAAAATATTAAAAATTAAAATAAATTAAAAAAAAAAAAAAAAATCGGTCTCTCATCTCTTTATTTCTTGTCCTTATGTGGGTTAGGTCCCAAAGACTATTAAGGACAGGTTAAATGCAAGAGTTAATTGGGATAAGGACAGTATTGAAGAATGTTTCAAGTCATGGGTCCTGGAGAGATCTCTATGCAAGTTTTTTAAGTCTGATGATCTCTAAAATTTGGTGGGAACACAATTCAACTATTTTTAAATACAATTGGGTGTCTCTTGATGTTACTGCGGCCATAACTCTCAGCCAGGCAGTATAATTCAAAGTAGATCCAAAAGATTAAAAGTTGTGCATTCCAATCCTACCCTCTCTGAACTATGGAATTCCTTGGGGTTACTTTGACGGAGCCAATCAGGGTCATTCGCCTTCATGTGGAGTCGGAGTTGTCTTATTTATAAATCAAAACCACTATATTTATATCAGATATGCTCAAGGGAGTGGATCAAACAACAAAGTTGAGCTTGTCGCTCTTTGGACCCTTCTCGAAACAGCAAAAAAGTGAAGGATCAAATTCTGTTACTGAGAGCGGGGGGGGTGAATCAGTGACAAGACAATTATATAAAGTTTTATTTATTAATGCAAAACAGAATCTTAACACAGTATTTTATCGTGGAACCCAAATGGTAAAAACCACAAACTCTTTTCTATTAACTGCAAAATTTGTTTTACATGTTACATAGAAGGAAGATGTACTTCCTCTTTGATCAGCACCAACTGATCAGGATGCACCCACACCCTATTTTACCAGCACCAACTAGTATAAGTCTATGACCCCCTGTTTAGTCAGCTACAGCTGACAAGGAAGCACCAACTCCCTCTGCAGGCATCAACCTGCCCTTGCACCACCCAATCACCCTTAATGCATAGGTATTAGCTTTTCTTCCTAGAATCTGCTTCAGCTTTTGATCTTCTTTTCTGGACTGCAAAGACACATTCTTCTCACCACTTTTTCTTGTTTATATACTCTTCAAATGGGTGTGAAATTTAAAACATCG
The DNA here is from genome assembly GCA_009831015.1 of Picea engelmannii. Lineage (NCBI taxonomy): Eukaryota > Viridiplantae > Streptophyta > Pinopsida > Pinales > Pinaceae > Picea > Picea engelmannii. Next base: position 58,205 of record ML795116.1, read on the forward strand.
TGTCCCTTTATTTGAACCATTGTACCTTTTCATTTAAAATGATAATTAAACTTTAATTAATATTGTTTTTCCTTTTTATTCTTTATTCATATTTTCATGATTTATTCTCTTTTAATCATGAGTGTGTATCGGTTCATTTTTGTGATGAGTTGATCACAGACATGGATCAACTCATTAGATCGTACTCATGTTACTGTTTCGTCTTCAGTTCTCCAACAAACCATATTCGATCATTTATCGATTCTTTGTATTGTTCTAGTGTAACTCTCTGTCAAATGAAATCTGTATGAGGCGCTCCCTTCAAACCATTTCATATGACCGTGCCATACAGAAACACGGGCTTTATCAGCTATAGTGATATCCCTTTAAAACTCTTATAGCATATGACCAACAATGGGGACCAGGTGCTAGACCGAATGCACGCTTTGAGTGCTTTATTTGAGTCAACGGTCAGGATACGATCTTCTGGTGAGACAGATGGTTGTCGTAATTTCGGCGCTTCTCCCTTTGAGTCTTCATGACTTCCAACTTCTCAAAACTCTCAATTGAGATATCACTGATATGATCAGATGGTTCATGTGTATTTAGCATAGACAAATCAACGGTCTACTTTAAACCTTAAACTGATCCTTTCTTTCCTTAATCTGATGGCTAGGACTTGATTAGGCATTGAGATGGATGGCTGACGAAATTTTGGGACTTTACCTATCAGGACTTCAAGATGTGGAACATGTCAAAACTCTCGAGTGTCAATTTCACGAAACAGACCAACGATTCGATCCTTTCCTAGATCAACGGCTCTCTACCTATATTGAGCTTTCGAGATTTAAATGACTCTTGGCCCTTTTCCCCCTTCCAGCTTCACTGGATCCAATGGCATGCAGCTATCAGCACTTCTCCCTCTAGAGAATTCTACCGTCCGTCCAGAACCCTGATGGCTCTTCGGACATCTGAAAACTGAGATCTATTTCGGATGATCTGACGGTCCTGATCTTATTTAAATTGCTAACATCACTTGATGACTTGGCATGGGCCAAGTAGCTTCCATGTGTCACTCAGATTCGTGAGTTACATGTACCTGTTCTATCGATTCAAATTGACACTTGTCAGTGTCTGACTGTTCCACGTTTCCTTGCTAATGTGGTTCATTGACCCATAGCCCTGATCCAACGGTCCTCATTGTGTACTCCAAATCGACGATCCTTATCTTATCACGATTTCGCATTTCGGCATTCTTGTGATGAATGGTCTCGACACTCCATGTCGTGATCGCCGAAATAGAGCTTGGTCACACTTGCTCCTTCCCTTCTCGTGACCATCGGTGGTGATCAAGCGCTTATCCACAAAGTGCTTCGCACTTCTGCACTTTGGGGATTCTGCCGTGAGTCTCCTTAACTCCTCCAACTCCCAGTATCTGAAATGCCAAAATGGAGGATAGCAACGCTAGCTCCTTCCTTAACCTCATCCTTCGACTATGTGACCACTATATGTGACCAGGGGCCAAGCTAGAGGAGAACATCGTGATTTCGCATATCGCGAACTCCTGATATAAGTTGCCTCGCTCGAAGACTGTGAAACTCCGAAAATGCTTCATGATAGATCAACGGTCCATGGCCTCGGTGATCTGACGACTAACGGGGTTTCGACACTTTGAAATCACAGCCTCTTTACCTTACTTATCCTATCCTTCCACATTGAGATGATCTGACGGCTGACGGAAATCGGGTTTAATCTGACGGCTACTGAGGCTCTTGAAGCAGATCAACGGTCATCAACTTTCCTCGATCCAATGGTCTGGATATAATCGCGATTTCGTGTTTCGGTATTTCAGAGGTTAGAGCACCTCCCTTCTTTCAACTCCTAATTTCCCGATATTCAATATTCCACTCTCGTGGGATCGACGACCCACGTCAATCCCCATTTTTAGCTTTGGATCTAACAGTCCACGTCACTCCTCCTCCTGAGCTTTAGAGTTTGAATGAGTTCAGTGCTTATCCTCCTTGCATCTATGCTAGATCTAACGGCCCACGACTATTTGTTCATGTTGTCTCCAGTGATCTCTACCGTCCATCGAGATTATCGATGGCTCCTTTCTCTGAACTCGACGCCAGCCCTTCTGAGCTTAACTCATTCGAGTATTCACTTCTCATGTTTTCTCTTTCGATCTATGCACACTGTTGACATATTCTACTTACTGATATACTTGTTTTGACATCAATGACAATATCAACTGTGGTAATTCATCATTAACAACAGATCATCAATTCGACTATTGACATCAATGACAATCAGTCCAACAATCTCCCTGTTTTTCATTGAGGGAAACACACTAACTTCATATTACAAACTCCCCCTGTGATGATGCTTTGCTCTTATGAAGTTTTTATGAAGTTTCTCTCCCCCTTTGACATCAATGGCAAAGGGTTTCTTCTCCTATGATCTGTATGCATAGTTTCTTCTCTGACCAACGGTAAAGCCTCCTACAATCAATCTTTTTTATGTCATAACTGAATAACACCTTATGTTGTTGATTGTTATCTCCCCCTGAATAGGTGCCAACTGATGCATTATTTTCTTGATAGATTTAGGTAGGAAGAAGGATTACTCCCAATTTTTGCCTGAGATATTCAAATACATCTCTGCTTAAGGGTTTTGTAAAATTATATGCCACATGTTCTTGTGTTGGAACATATTCCAATTTAATGTTCTTGTTTTCGGCCCAATCTCTTAGATAGCGGTATTTTATGGGAATGTGTTTTGATTTTGAGTGTTGGAATGGGTTCTTAGAGAGATTTATCACGCTTGTATTTTCACAGTGGATAATTGTGGGTTCTTCAAATATTTTTTTTTATGTCTTGTAGAGTTTGTTTCATCCATTCCACTTGTGTGCAACATTCTGTTGCTGCAATATACTCAGCTTCAGTGCTAGACAAAGATATTGAGGACTGTTTCTTGCTTATCCAAGAAACCAGTGATTCTCCCAAAAAGAATGGTCCTCCACTCGTACTTTTTCTGTCATCTATACTTCCTGCCCAATCAATATCTAAATAGGATTTTAATGTGAATGAGTCATTGCTAGGATACCACAAACCAAGATCTATGGTTCCTTTCAAATATCTAAAGATTCTTTTTACAGCTTGAACATGACTCTCCTTTGGTTCTGCTTTGAATCTAGCCACCATCCCAATAGCTTGTTTGACATCAGGTCTAGAAGTTGTTACATAGAGAAAACTGCCAATCATTGACCCGTAGTATTTTGTATCTACAGCTTTGGACTCATCATCCTTGCTTAGTTTGCATCCAACTGTCATAGGTGTACTAACAGCTTTGCAATCCTCTAACTGGAATCTCTTAAGCATATCCTTAACATATTTAGACTGATGGATAAAAATTCCCCTTTTGGACTGTATTATTTGTAATCCAGGGAAGAAATTTAGTTCGACAAGCATAGACATTTCAAATTCTTGTTGCATCTTTTTAGCAAATTCTTCACTCATTTTTATTTCATTACTACCAAAAATGATATCATCAACATACACTTCCACAATGATCAAGTTATTACCATCAATTTTGCAATAAAGATTGTTGT